>CAMTDV010001634.1:1775761-2093535 GCA_947069175.1 Scalesia atractyloides
TAATATCTTTTCTTTCTCTTCTATTTAAAACTCAACATGTCACATCTTTTCTCTCTCTTCTAATTAAAATTCAACAAGAGACATCTATTAAGTCGTGATTTTTGGGTGAGTTCGTTTGGTAAGATTCTCAAATTTCGTAAACCCGAAATCGGGGTGTCGGAGGTGTAAAAAGATGTTTGGCGTAAAAAAATTATAGAAAAGTTTTTGAAAAAAAATTGTAAAAAAGTTTTTTTGTAAAAATAAAATATTTTGTTTGGCGTAAAATATTTTTTATAAAAAAGTTTAAACTCGTAAAAAAATTGTTTTTTTCGTAAAAAAATTGTTTTAAAGTTTAAAACCACGCGTAAAAAAAGTTAAACCCGCATGTAAAAAGTTTAAAACCGGCGCGTAAAAAAAAGTTTAAAACCGCGCGTAAAAAAACTTTTATATCGGCGCGTAAAAAATTTAAAACCGCGCGTAAAAACTTTAAACCGGCGCGTAAAAAAAGTTTTTAAACCATCGTGTAAAAAAACGTTTAAAACCTCGCGTAAAAAAGTTGAAAACCGGCGCGTAAAAAAGGTTTAAAACCGGTGCGTAAAAAAAGTTTAAACCCGCGCGTAAAAAAGTTTTTAAAACGGCGCGTAAAAAGTTTGAACCCACGCGAAAAAAGGTTAGAAACCGCACGTAAAAAAAGTTTAAAACCGGCGAGCAAAGAGAATTTTAAATCGGCAAGTTAAAAAAGTTTAAAATCGCGCATAAAAAAGTTCTAAACCGGCGCCTGAAAAAAGTTTAGAACCGGCGCGTAAAAAAAGTTTAAAAACGGGCGTAAAAAAAGTCTGAACTCGCGCGCGTAAAAATGTTAAAACCGACGCGAAAAAAAAATTGAACCCCTACGTAAAATAATTATCTTACTTCAAGATTAAAAAAATAACATTAATTAAATCACAAACATTAATTAAAACACAATGATTACAACTACCAATCATTAAAAAGCTTAGTAAAAATACCAATTTATCCTTATCCAACTTAAAAAAAACTCATTAATTAAAGCATAATAATTAAACTACTTTATTGTATTTTAATTTTATCCATTAAAACACTTTTGATCAATGACTTATATTGGTTTCTACGGTTCTCACAACTAAAGGTGATTCTCATTTTACTCTCCCTATATATATATATATATATATGAGAAAACAAAAAAAATATAAAAAAGTCTAAAAAACATAGCAAATTTTGCTTTTTTACAAATTTTTATTAAAAATCGCTATTTTTACTATATAAAAAACTTTATTTAAAAAAATAAATAAATTATTAGCATTGTACATGTGCATTATATGTATATGTTGCATATTCAATTTATTTTTTTTAAATTTTCTTTTTGGGAGGGGGGTTAGGTTTTTTCGTAGTAATGCACGTGTGTAGTATTTATTTTTAAATTTTTTTTATAAAACCAAAATAGCGAAATTTAATAAAATAATTGTAAAAAATTTGGTATGTTTTAGACTCTTTTTGGTAGTTTTTTAGTTTTCTCGTTTAAACTAACTTTCAAAACTCCTAATAGACAATCTTTATATATATATATATGGAATTGGTAAAATGAGAACCACCTCCAATTGAGAGAACCGTTAGAATCACTTTCTAACCATTGAATCTTTGGAGATGGATATATGAGATTAAAAGTAATTAAAAATAATATCAAATCCTTTTTTTTCTTATTTTGTTTTTAATATTTAAATTTTATAAGGGTAGTTTAGTAAATTTATTTTTTGCCTTTTTGTATTTATTGTTTTGTTGTCTTATTATATTAATTGTTTTTTATTAAAATCAGAATTTTTTTATTAAAAACATTTTAAAATCAGATTTTTTTAACAAAAAAAATAAAAAAACTTCAAGATTTTTTTTTACAAAAAAACATTTTTACATGCCCTTTTTTTACCTCAAGTTTTTTACGCGCCATTTTTTACGCCCCCGTTTTATTTACGCGTCGTTTTTTACATACAGTTTTTTTACGCCCTGTTTTTTTTACGCGCCGTTTTTATATGCCCCGTTTTTACACGTCGTTTTTACGCCCCGCCTTTTTTACGCGTTGTTTTTACGGCCCATTCTGCTTTTGCGCGTCGTTTTTTACGCTCCGTTTTTTACGGCCCCGTTTTATTTAGTTTTTTACATCTAGTTTTTTACGCCCCGGCTTTTTTTACGCGCCGTTTTTATGCCTCGTTTTTACGCCCCGTTTTTACGCCCGTTTTTTCTCCGGTTTTTTTACGCGCCGTTTTTATACACCCTGTTTTTACGCGCCGATTTTTACTCCCCGCTTTTTTTACGCATTGTTTTTTGCGGCTCGTTTTTTACGCTCTATATCTACGCGCCGTTTTTTTACACCCCACCAAAGTTTTTTTTACGGGCAAGTTTTTTTCCAAATTTTTTACGAAAAACTTTTTTTATATATCGAGTACAATGAATTAAATATATGTATTTTAAATCTCTCTTTCTTTTTTGTAAATGTAAAAATAAGAAAAAGGAAAAAATAGAAAAAAAAGAAAAGAATATTTTATTTAAAGAAAGGGGAGAGAGAAAGAAAGAAAGAAAATGGATGTGACTTTTAAAAAAGAAAAGAGAGAAATGATATGACAATAAGAGTAAAAGACTATATTGTCATTTTGATTTAATTTGAATATAGGTAATGAGTTAAAATTCTATTAGATGGGGGGCGTTCTCATGTTCTCGCAACTGGGGGGTGGTTTTCTCTTGAACCGGATCCTATATATATATATATATATATATATATATATATATATATATATATATATATGGGGTTGGTTAATGTACAAAATGGGTTATCGTACATTGCGTACGCGACAACCACATCCGCACGATCTGGTGCGATTTGGTTCAAAACATGCGATTTCATCAATAACCGCCCACATCCATGCGATTTATCAACATACATGCGATTTCACCCCCCACAAAAACAACGTGCGATTTTGCACTCCCGTGTCCGCGCTTTTTTTTAACATGCGATTTTGAGGTTGCGTACGTAATGTACGTTAAGCCATTTTGTATTTTACACTTTACCTATATATATATATGTATATGCGTGTGTGTGATATATTTATCATTTATTTATGTATTTTTATGATTTGATACATGTGAAAATTAATTTACATATGTGTAATAACAAAATTATATATACACGTTATAAGCAATTACATATATGTAAAAAAATTAGTTTACATATGTGGAATATAAAATCTCATATAAAAAATGATAAAATGACATTTTGCCCCTCATATAAGGGGCACATGATTGGTTTTAACCATGAAAAGGATGTATGTTAGTATAAAGGACATACGGTGTGCAAAAGTTTTAAATAAAGGACATTCGATGTAATTTCTAAAGATAAAGGACACACGATGCAAGTTAGTCTAAAGTTAAAGGACAAACCATGTAATTTACTCTTTTTTTTACTTGAGTACTTATGATATATGCATTTATGAAATAAATCAGATTTTTGTTTACACTTAGATACTTAGGTGGTGTTTGTTTTTCTAAAAAACACTTGCGTATGTTTTTTTGTCTGCGCCGTGCAGATCACGCGTAGACATTGCAATCTGCAGCCTGTTTGTTTTTTCGAAAACGTTTCATTAAAAAACGTCTGCTCAAACTCTTCTTGGTGCAGATTTGGCTCAACAACTTTTAAGATATTCTAAAGGTTGCAGAGGGTTAAACACCACCACCACCCATTGTTCACGTCCACCACCACCGTCTGTACAATCATAGAACTATGAATATAAAACACAACATGTTAATTAACATAAAACACAATAATGTTTGTCATTCGTAATCAAAGCCTAATCATCCAAAACAAAATCCATTATATATGATGTTTTAGTAATCTTTATTTTGTTATTTGTGGGTTTTGGGTGTTTTATGATTGACATTTCGGTGTTTTATGACTTTATACTTTTTAGAAAATTTGAACTTTGTAGGCAATTCTTACCTTATACCTTATGATATGATATAATATTAATCTATATGATATTCACAACTGAATAGTTTAATATGATAAATAAATTGATTATGAAAAAATAATATAAAATATAGTGATTGATGTAAAAATATAAAGATGTTTTAGGATGGTTTGTATATGTAAAAAGGTTAACATAAAATATATAAAAGTTTCTAAGCGTTCGGAACTTTATTTTCACGCTCTTAATTTAATTTTATTGTGAGTTCAAGACTCTTTTTCTGTAGTTGTATACTAACTCTTTGCAAACCAATATCATTGAATTTATCATCATCAAATGATTTCATATTATTTTTTATTTTGAAATTTATTTGTCATGCAACCTATACTTTATCATTTTCAAGCATATACTAGAAGACCAAGTTTGCTGGTGATTTAATGGACAAAGAGTCTTTACCCCATAATATGTCTGTGTGTGTCTATATATAATATTATATTTATATATGTGTGCACATAAATATATAATAATTTTATGTATTTGATGATCTTTATTTGATAAAAAACAAAAGCTTATTATGTAAATTATTAAGTTATATATTCCTGTTAAACTATAATAATTTTCCACAATACCATAATGTTAAAACTATTTTCTCTTTACAAAAATTTTATTGTTAGTTTCGCTACACTTTATGCAAGTTAACTTTCACTACACTTTGTAAAGGATATATATGTTAACTGTTACATATTACTTCATTTTCAGTATTATTCCTAAGTATGATTTTCGATCTTTTTCGAGTTAATGTGGCTAATATCTATTAATGATGTTTGCTAGCGAACTGTATTTTGGATCAAATGGTAATTTATGACTTTATGGCCAAAATGTTTGGAAGTGTGGTAGTTTTGAGGATTTGATTCAAGCATTGAGTACTAGATTCACACAAGCACCCTTGATGACACAAGCAATCTTAGTATGCCAATGGGAACTTTGTGTTATATAATTAGGGGTGTTCAAAAAAATCCGTATTCGAACCCAAATCCAAAATATCCGAAAATCGGATAATCCGAATTTTCGGATTCGGATATGAATTTCAAAAATTTTGGATAATTCGATTATCTGATCTGAAAACTAATTTTTTAATAAATATATATAGTATATGAGTATTATATATAATTTGAAATATAGTAAAAAATAATAAATAATCAGATTCGGACATGGATTTATGAATGTTTTTAGTTTTCAATGTTGGAAATTTGGAAAATCGAATATAAGTTTAGTTTTAATCTATGCAAGAAACGGATTTTTTTTTATTTTTTTATAAATTCAGATATCCGTTTAAATGTATGAATACATATCCGAAATTAAGATATCCAAAAACCAGATAATCCGGTCTTGAACACGATTGTATATAATAGTAGAATGGCTTCATATGTACTTGTTGGAGCTGCGAAGAGTGATTCTTGCTTGCAAATGGGGTGTCAAAAGTCTACTAGACCTGCATTGTAGGCTTACAGCACAAAAGCTCTACAGTGTTTGATGCCATAATGTGTTTTTTTTAAAATGATTTTCTCATAAATGTAGGTTTCTAGCCTTGTGGTAGATTACCATAAGTGTAATATCCGGCCCTCGCATCATCAGTACGTTTGTTTTGCCCTTAGATGGTTGCCCATCCAGAAACTTACATATTTGTTTTTTGTTTCCCGGTGAAGACTTCATAGGAGGTCACCTATCCTGGTTCTGTTTCCACCGGAGCACGCTTAACTATGGACTTTTCATGTGCTCCATAGCCAACTAAGCTCAAAAGGCGTTAGTGATTTAAAAGACATGGCATGTCTTATGAACCAAGAATCTCTAATGTCCACGATCAATTAGGATTTACTTAGTGTAGTACCATGGTCCGTCTTCATCTTCTCGATAGTCGGTATCGTTACAGTAAGTCTATGGTGATACTATGGCAAAATTTCTACATTGTTTTAAGTTGGTTTATATGTTTTTAGTTTAGTTTAGACCCCTATATGTATTCATTTACTTGTTCAGAAAAAAACGTATTCATTTACCATTTCTAGTAATACGTTCCAAGTTTCTAAGGAAGCATATTAGGATCACGAGATGTGTTTAAGCTTGGTATGTAGATAAATACATAATATTGGGGTTGGTAGCCTAATGACAAGAGGCAAAACCTCTAAGAGCATCATAAGGTTTGGAAGTCATGGATTCAAACCCCACAAGTGATAGAATTAAACAAATTCGGCCTTCTACAAAACATATAGAAACACACAAACATGCCTAACACTACAAGAAAAGTGACTATTAGAGACTAAATTATCAGGGACTAATATATCAGTCTTAAATGCGTAACATCTAGGACTGATTATCAGTTATTAATGACATTAGGGACTGATACATATCCAACATGTTTTAGTAACTGATAATCAGTCGCTAATACGTTGACACCTTATTTGATACTAATTTTCAGTCGGAAACATGTTTATGCAATACAAGGTTTTGGAGGGAATCGTATTGGCGACTGATATTCAGTCCCCAATACATAATAAAAAATTACACAAATATATGGTGACCGATATTCAGTCTCTAACATGGAAGAACTGTATTAAAGACTGAAAATTAGTTCTTAAGATTCCTAAAATGGATCATATTTAGGAATGGAATTTAGTCTATAACATATTTGTACCAAAAGGATTAAAGACCGATATTTAGTTTATTATTATTTGATGCAAGTAAAAAAAAAGTATTGGAGACTGAAATTTAGTCTTCGAAGATAAAAAAAAATTGCAATGGAAATTACTTGGGACTAATATTTAGTCTTTGAATATATTTCTCAATGAAATAAGGAAGGACTACTCAATAAGCAAACTGTCTCATATTCTATCATTTCATGAAAATGTATTAGATATTGAAATTAAATCTTAAGAATTGATATATCCACACACAAATTAGATGTGTATTCATATTCATATTTTATACATATTGTTTTATTAGATTTGGACCACCCTAGTCAAATATACAATTATATTTATCCATATTAGCCTAATCAAACTAATAAAAAACTTCATATCAAATTTAAAACTAAAACTCTAAGTCGTAAAGCGACAATATTTAACATCTTTCTCTTATCAATCGTTAGTTGTCAATCGTCTCTTGCTCTGACCATATGTCACAATGCGACAATTGTTCTTTGTTGTATACTCATCGCGTCGCCTGCCTCAACCAGAGCCTCATCCTCGGACGATTTGACCTTAATCTTAGTGTCATCCTCGGACTTTTGGAACTTAGTTGTGACCCGATAGCGGAGACATCGAAGGAAACATGCTAAATCTATGGTTGTCCAAATTAATCATCGCTCGCTCGAAAAATTACACGCTCGAATATGCTCGCTCGGTTGTAATTGAGCCAAGCATGAGCAAAGGTCCACTCGGTTTGGATCGGCTCGTGAACAACCCTATAACCGATATCTCAAATATCAGTCCTTGACCGATATACGATATTTTACCGCATTAACTACTTAGCTTCACTTATATATATATTTTAGTTTCTTTTTTTTTTTTACAAAAATACGTCTGACTTATATAATTAATTTTAATATTTCTTTATAGAAATTATTGCAGTATATTATATTGTTATTATATTACAATATATGATCATATAAGTTTTAATTTATACCAAGAAGTTATTATTCAAACATTTTAAAATAAAACGTAAGCAATATTTATTTTGATATCCCACCATATCTTGCCTACAAAAATGCCTACAAAAAATTCAATATCCCTCCAAAAATTCCCAAATAGTTGAATGCCCGCATTTCTCTCAGATATTCAGTCTCCCACCTAAAATCCTTGTTTTTCATTACTATTTCTCATTTCCCCCTCACGGAAAGCTTACAAAAAAGCGGAAGCATTGACGAGATGGAGATGGAGTTTTACTACCCGTGAACGGTGATCAGGGTTGATCAAAGAGTCATTCGTAAGTATGTCTCATTAAAAAAGGATGTTGTTTTATACATTTTAAATAATTAAACAAGTCTTAATCAAATCTTAAATCATAGCCATATACATATTTAGTGTTTTAAATCACAATTTTTATACATGTATTTGAGTAAAGTCTCATATGGATCGCTGATTTGCTGTTTGGGAATTGATGCATTGCCTTTTGAGATCATGACTATCGGATGGACGGACTATAGGTAAAGTTAGTTGTTTCACTAGACTAAATTGTCAAATAAATGAATTTTAATGCTATTTGAAGGATGCTCTTGTGGTTAAACATGATGGTTATGATTTTTGTATTTAAAAAAAAGATAAGCTTTATGTCACACCCCAACCGATGGCGGAAACATCGGGATGAGACGAAAACGAGATTGCAAAAGTCTTCGTAACGCTATTTGTGACAAGTGTTTAATGATTACATTTTACATCGTTTTAAATCAAATAATACGGAATTGAATCACATCACATATAAAAGAAATGCAATTTCCTTTCGTTGATAACATTTATTACAAGGTTTTGAAACAAAGTACAACATGTTTGAAATGAGATACGATACAACAAGTATTTAAAGTTTAGATGCGTTTCTAGGCAATCCTATTAATTTCCTTGCATCATCATAATTTTCTGCAACATGTATTAAAAGCGTAGATCAATACAAAAGTATTGGCGAACATACAAGTTTGAAGTAAAAATAAGTATAAAAGTTTGTTTCAATCATGACGAGCATACATTCAAGTTGAATCACACATATATGTAGACAACCTTCGCATAATAATATATAATTGAATTCTTTTAACTAGCACACATGACATCCTAAGCATAACAGTAGCATGAGAATACATGTTGGAAATTAATAAGCATAAACAATCTCAAGCATAACAAATAGCATGTATAGACGAGTTTAAACTAACACGTATAACTTACAAAAGCATAATTGATAACACGTTTGGTAAATTGGAATACATTTTATTTCGTTTAATATAAATGTTGTTAACTGATACATGTTGCACCCAAAATTGCGTTTAAAGAGTAGAAAGGGGTCGAGTATGCTCACATTTTAAGAAGCGTCCTTTAGTATTCCGCGAAATGTTGAAGGGTTCGACACCGCAACGCCGAGGTCATCATTCATGAGCAAACAAAGGTACAAAAGTGTTATTAAAATGAATATACGTTCGTTTTTATTTTATAAACTCCTTCGAGTCTCGTTACATTTTCATTAGTGCTTCAATAAACAGGTAGATGTATATAAATGTTAGTATATTTATATATGTGTATTTCTAACAAAAATTGGGCAGAGTTTCCCCTGTTTTTGGACGTTCCTGACAATCAAAGTTGCCGTTAAATGTTTTCAAAACACAACAAGATCATCCACAATATATATAACTTTTGTCAAGTGCAAAAACATAAATTTGTGGAATGTTAAACGGATTTTTAAACTAGTATACGACTTTAGTCACGATATGTTGATTCGGTTTTTAACTTAGTGTAATTAAGTTTTAAATAATATAAGTGTGCAAGTCACAAAATTTATAGTCATGGTGATTTGTGATTGGTTCGTGTTATACATAAAAAAAATTTCATCTAACATAATAAGAGTAAATAAGTAACAAATATATATAAAACGAAAGAATGGAATTTCTTTACCGAGCCACTCGCCGACGGTTGACCGGGTCTGACCCGAGTTGACCAGCGAACCAGGTTTGACTGCTAGACCCGAACCTGCTGAATCATAACCCGGACCAAAATATGGCTCGAGCCCAAGGGAACCCAGAACTCAAGGATAACCATCACTGTCCGAGACCAAACCGAACCCGAAACATGACTGATTCGAAACTGGATTTGAAGAAGAGAGCCTGAATCTGAGATACCAACTCTGTTGTGACCACCATTGGACCCAAATCAGTTGAAACGCAGCCGAGCTGTAACATTTGTCGAAAAACGGGTTTTATCAAACCCGCTCCGTTTGTAATCGAATATTCAGTTATACATGTTTGTTGCCTATTTATGCTTATTTTAATTTTTAATGATACATAATTAATAAACAAACTAAACCATAAAAGTTATAATTGATAAAAAATATAAATAAAACAATTAAAAATGAAATGGGGCTGCCGGGACTCGAACCCAGGTCAGCCGGGTTGTAACTCCAAAGATTTAACACTCACACACATAACCACTCCGCCACTTGTTTGTTTTCTGTCAACTCTAGAAAAACATAAGTCTTATATACAAACCTAGATAAACCGGTTGCGCCAACTGAAAAACTGAAATCGGCTATTCAACCGTCTAAACGTTTGAATAATCGCGATTTCAGGTTTATAACCGGTGCACCGATAATTCTAATCAATTCAGACTTGAATTGACTTGAATTCGGATGATGATGGGTTTTATAACCGAAGCTATCCAATAATCCGAATTACTGTAATCAAAGATCTTCTTCACGACTCCAAAACATTCCACAAACCTCCAATTACATTTCCGCACACTTTACAGTCCACCGGAGAAGTTTATTTTGCTCGCCGGAAAATTCTGCAAGTTCGCCGGAAAACCGTATTCTTCATCAAAACGGTAAGTCTTTCAATACCGTCGTAGTCTAACAATTGTTAAGCTATTTCTAACTCAAACCTTTCAATTGAAATCGAATTCAGACACTGTTATCAGATAATTCCAGTTCACCGGAAAATTTCTGGAAATCTTTATCTTCGTCTGTGAAACGGTAAGGACCTTCAAACACACTGTTAACGTTTGTTTAGCACTTCAATTTCATGATTAGCTAATCAAAACGATTAATTGATTTGCTCAGTTGAAGTTCTTAAAAACAGAGACCGACGCCTTGCCGGAACTCTGTAATAAATCGTTCACCGGTATGTTTACCTCTAATTATCATCTCTGCTATCTCATATTAGTCTGTGCAATGTTTAACAATCGAATTAACAAGATTTAATGGTGTAATCTGCTGTCGGTAAAATCCAACGAAAAAGATGAACTGTGATAACATTATAAGTATAATTAAAATTGGTATTTTAAATGGGTTAGACACACAGTCCAGCGGTGGACTGTGTGCAAATAATACGCACACGTCACGAGTTCGATCCCTGATACACGCACCCTCTATGTAATAAAGTGCCTTTTTGTTTAAAGCTGAACCGTGTTAACTCCGTTAGTTGTTAAGTACAATAAAATTTGTATATTAACCAAGTTAGACACACAGTCCAGCGGTGGACTGTGTGTAACGTTAAAGCACAGGTCCCGGGTTCGAGACCTGTTAGTGGCACCGGTTCGACGAATTAAATTGTTTTTGAAAATAAAAGAATTTTGGATAAATTGAATTAATATATAAGTATAATTAAAAACAGAATTATTTCGGGTTAGACACGTAGCTCAGTTGGTAGAGCTGCGTGCACGCGTACGGGAGGTCTCGGGTTCGAGCCTCACCCAGCGTATTTCAGTCACACAATAAACCGGTCAAATAGTCAAAGTCAAAAAGTCAACGGTCAACCCAAAAAGTCAACATATTTTTATATTTTTAATTATTTAAATTAATTTAAAAATCAATCAAAAATACTTAAAAATAATGTTTTTAAAGATAGGAAATAGCCTTAAACTCGTAAAAATATATCTAAAAATTCTATTAAAATCCTTAATAAAATCCACTCATTTACTATATTTTCCGTTATTATTTAGGTTAGTTAATTCTCGTTGTTCCGCTCTTCCAACTCGTGCGCATCTCACCATCTCCAATCAAACGCACCCAATGTGAGTGAATCTTTACAAATTCCCCGTTTTAATCACGTTTTTGGGGTGTATCATGTGTCTTGCTATATATTATATTTAAATCATTGTGCATACATCATATCATGAACATGTGTATTCAGCTTGTTTCAACTGTTTGTGTAGTTATTGTTAGATTCAATTTATTATTTCAGTACATGCAATTTCATAGGCCGCCGCTCCCCATTACATTATGAGCGTTGAGCAAGTTCCCCATTACATTATGAGCGTGAACCTGGCGTGCCAACATACTGTCGGCTCCGTTTGATTGAGCCTTGATCGCACAGACATTTATCATTTTCAGTACATGCAATACGATCGGTTCCGTTTGATTGAGCCTTGATCGCACAGTTTTCATTCATGTTATTTATCGTATGATGTTGGTATGTTAATGTATGCTATCATATGTTACTGTATGTTATAGTTGTGGTTGCAATTGCTACTGCCTGATTATTTACATTTGCTCATTTATGATTATGCACAATTTTTCATTGATAAACTAACAAGAAAATCAATAATAAATGTTTGTCTAACAAGGTTCACTCGCCAACTTACGTTGACAAAAAAAACCCCATTTTTTACACATGATACAGGTGAACCAGCTGCAGCCAGAAACACATAGGATTGGACTAGAAGAATAAAATGATTTAGAGCTTGGAATTATTTTGTTTGGTTATTTTCTTTGTATTGTATGGACATGTTTGGATTATTTGGAATGTAATTTTGACTTTAATAAATATGAAACATATTAGTAAATATCATGAGCTTTGGTGATAACCCAATTATGCCCCGACTCTTATTCCGCTGCGGGTCGGGGTGTGACACGAACCGCCGCCGCTAGCCGCTGCCGTCCGCCGCTAAACTGTTCACCGCCGCTAAACTGTTTATCTCTCTCTCTCTCGGTCGTTCTTGCTGCCGCAAGCCACCACCTGAGTGTGGTGGCCGGAGAACGCCGCGCGCCACTGGTCTAGAGCGAGGAAGAGAAGGGGAGGAAAGTGGAGACGTATGTGTGGTTGGATTTGCCGGAAAACCGGCCGGAGAAGATGAAAAGTGGGGGAGGTGGGTGGTTGTGGCGTAGTGGTCATGGTGGTGTTGCGCCGGCCTTGACGTCCGAGCTGATCTCCAGCCGCCGGAGTTAAGGGTGAGGCAGAGAGATGGAGTGTGTGTGTGTATGCGGCGAGTGTGTGTATGTGAGTTTAGTTATAGAGATTAGGTCTAGGGTTAGGTCTTGTGTTGGGCCCGAGGCCCGTTAACCTGTCCTAGTGTTTGGCGACCCAGTCGCGTTTATGAGTCTTGTTTTCAAACCCGACCGTCGTGTAATGTTTTAAAACACTGTTTTAGGGTCGGAATTATGTGAATTGATGTCGGTAGCCGATAGTGGTCGCGTTCGTTTGCCGTAAAATGCGACGTTGCTATTATTATTATTACTATTTATTATTGTTATTATTATTATTTAAAAAAATATAAACAATATTAATAATGATAATAAAAATAACTAAATAAATAAATTCGTGTATTTCCTAAAGGTATGGAGGTGCGGAAATACGAGGTGTTACAGTTTCCCCTACTTTAGGAAATTTCGTCCCGAAATTCATTTAAAGGAAAGATTTTAGATAAGATGGCATTTCGAAACCTGTATGGGTATAATCAAGAAACGAGTGGTGAGTGATTAAAGTTTGTACAGTGTATAAGTATCTAAACGAGTGGAGGTGCGGAAATACGAGGTGTTACAGTTTCCCCTACTTTAGGAAATTTCGTCCCGAAATTCATTTAAAGGAAAGACTTTAGATAAGATGGCATTTCGAAACCTGTATGTGTATAATCAAGAAACGAGTGGTGAGTGATTAAAGTTTGTACAGTGTATAAGTATGAGTATAAGTGTAAGTGTGCGTATATGCACATTCGTGCACAATACAAATGATATATTTTAGTTAACCAAGATTAACGGATTACTGGCATGTGAATAAACAAGTCAAACCATCGTGTACCGCAATGTAGACTACCCATCATCGTTAAAACGAAGAGGGTGTAAAATAGTTTACTTAACATGACCTCAAGACTACGGGCGGGCGTCACTCCTATAGGGCTACACAAGCGCTATACATGTTAAGGTGTGGCTTGATCAAAGTTAATGACGAGTCTACCACATAAATATGTGAATAAACAAGTCAAACCATCATGTACGCAATGTTGACTAGTCAATATTGTCGAAACATAGTGTAAAATAGTTTACTTAGTATGAAATAGTTATTTCACATGACCTCAAAAATACGGGCGGACGATACTCCTATAGCACTACGCAAGCGCTATACATGTTAAGGTGTGGTTTTATAACGAGTTATCACATATCATGTTCCAGTAATCCCAAATCAAGTATGATGTTTAGTATGCACCTATAGAATCGTTGTGTAATAGATTTAGTATAAATGCGAAGTTTTTCGTGCATAAATTCGATTTTAGTATAGTGTGACATTGAAAAAAAAAATGAAGGAATAAGAATTATATAGCATAAAATGTAAGATAGCATAAAAGAGAGGCTTGTTAAAATGTTGGAGTGTTTCAGTTTTAGAAACTTCGACTATTCCAAAGTGACTCGTAAGTCCTTTCGAATTAGGGAGACATGATTTGGCCTAATAGGTATAATACTCTCGTCGCCAAGCGATTAACGGTACTTTACCTTCCAGTTAGTACATGTCCCTAATTTGATCATAAAATACGAAACATTGGCGTGATTGAAAATTGAGGAGCGGGACCAGTCATCAAGGTGTGGATGTCAATCCTGGCTTGACAATTTCGTCCCCAAATTGTGGTTTATTGAACGTATCAAGATATAATCTCGAATCGTCAATAAAGATCCACTAGATTATGAAATAGAAACTCATATCAAGATATGGATATCACTCCTGACTTGATGGTGAATTTCGCACAAAATAACATGTAGATTGGGTTGAAATTCGTCACCAATGGCGGGAATCACCCCTGTTTTGATGAGTTATTTCGATTGTGGAATAAGAATATTCTCACAAATGTGTATTGTGTTTCATGTCTTAGGAAAGACATATTGTAAGTTTTAAGACCAGAAAGGGGAGGAGCATGATAGAAAGAATAACAATTTAGACAAGTATCACAAATGGTCAAGAGTATGGTACTTAAACTATAGACTAGGTCGAACATGACAATTCTACCTAATTCCCTATAGTTATGGCTCTGATACCAATCTGTCACACCCCAACCGATGGCGGAAACATCGGGATGAGACGAAAACGAGATTGCAAAAGTCTTCATAACGCTATTTGTGACAAGTGTTTAATGATTACATTTTACATCGTTTTAAATCAGATAATACGGAATTGAATCACATCACATATAAAAGAAATGCAATTTCCTTTCATTGATCACAGTTATTACAAGGTTTTGAAACAAAGTACAACATGTTTGAAATGAGATACGATACAACAAGTATTTAAAGTTTAGATGCGTTTCTAGGCAATCCTATTAAATTCCTTGCATCATCATAATTTCCTGCAACATGTATTAAAAGCGTAGATCAATACAAAAGTATTGGCGATCATACAAGTTTGAAAGTAAAAATAAGTATAAAAGTTTGTTTCAATCATGACGAGCATACATTCAAGTTGAATCACACATATATGTAGACAACCTTCGCATAATAACATATAATTGAATTCTTTTAACTAGCACACATGACATCCTAAGCATAACAGTAGCATGAGAATACATGTTGGAAATTAATAAGCATAAACAATCTCAAGCATAACAAATAGCATCTATAGACGAGTTTAAACTAACACGTATAACTCACAAAAGCATAATTGATAACACGTTTGGTAAATTGGAATACATTTTATTTCGTTTAATATAAATGTTGTTAACTGATACATGTTGCACCCCAAATTGCGTTTAAAGAGTAGAAAGTGGTCGAGTATGCTCACATTTTATGAAGCGTTCTTTAGTATTCCGCGAAATGTTGAAGGGTTCGACACCGCAACGCCGAGGTCATCATTCATGAGCAAACAAAGGTACAAAAGTGTTATTAAAATGAATATACGTTCGTTTTTATTTTATAAACTCCTTCGAGTCTCGTTACATTTTCATTAGTGCTTCGATAAATAGGTAGATGTATATAAATGTTAGTATATTTATATATGTGTATTTCTAACAAAATTGGGCAGAGTTTCCCCTGTTTTTGGACGTTCCCGACAATCAAAGTTGCCGTTAAATGTTTTCAAAACACAACAAGATCATCCACAATATATATAACTTTTGTCAAGTGCAAAAACATAAATTTGTCGAATGTTAAACGGATTTTTAAACTAGTATACGACTTTAGTCACGATATGTTGATTCGGTTTTTAACTTAGTGTAATTAAGTTTTAAATAATATAAGTGTGCAAGTCACAAATATAGTCATGGTGATTTGTGATTGGTTCGTGTTATATATAAAAAAATATACATCTAACATAATAAGAGTAAATAAGTAACAAATATATATAAAACGAAAGAATGGAATTTCTTTACCGAGCCACTCGCCGACGGTTGACCGGGTCTGACCCGAGTTGACCAGCTAACCAGGTTTGACTGCTAGACCGAACCTGCTGAATCATAACCCGGAACAAAATATGGCTCGAGCCCAAGGGAACCCAGAACTCAAGGATAACCTTCACTGTCCGAGACCAAACCGAACCCGAAACATGACTGATTCGAAACTGGATTTGAAGAAGAGAGCCTGAATCTGAGATACCAACTCTGTTGTGACCACCACTGGACCCAAATAAGTTGAAACGCAGCCGAGCCGCCGCCCTAGCCGCTGCCGTCCGCCGCTAAACTATTTATCTCTCTCTCTCTTGCTCGTTCTTGCTGCCGCAAGCCACCACCTGAGTGTGGTGGCCGGAGAACGCCGCGCACCACTGGTCTAGAGCGAGGGAGAGAAGGGGAGGAAGGTGGAGACGTATGTGTGGTTGGGTTTACCGGAAAACCGGCCGGAGAAGATGAAAAAGGGGGGGGTGGTGGTTGTGGCGTAGTGGTCATGGTGGTGTTGCGCCGGGCTTGACGTCGGAGCTGATCTCCAGTCGCCGGAGTTAAGGGTGAGGCAGAGAGATGGAGTGTGTGTGTGTATGCGGCGAGTGTGTGTATGTGAGTTTAGTTATAGAGATTAGGTCTAGGGTTAGGTCTTATGTTGGGCCCGAGGCCCGTTAACCTGTCCTAGTGTTTTTGAGCGACCCAGTCGCGTTTACGAGTCCTGTTTTCAAACCCGACCGTCGTGTAACGTTTTGAAACACTATTTTAGGGTGGAAATTATGTGAATTGATGTCGGTAGCCGATAGTGGTCGCGTTCGTTTGCCGTAAAATGCGACGTTGCTATTATTATTATTATTACTATTTATTATTGTTATTATTATTATTTAAAAAAATATAAACAATATTAATAATGATAATAAAAATAATTAAATAAATAAATTCGTGTATTTCCTAAAGGTATGGAGGTACGGAAATACGAGGCGTTACACTTTATATCAATAACTCGCTGATTAGAGTTGTTGATGCTACTGGTAAGTTTGTTATGCCAACCTAAAGTTTATTTTTCAATAATGATTCACATTAATATTTTCAATGTAGCTCATTGTTGGGTGATTATCTTATTTTATAGTTGGAATTTGCTTATTGGATGATAAGATTATGACAACATTCATAAAGGCTGGTGATACTATAGGAGGAATTGAGCCTCATAAGCATTTGCAGCAGAATCAACTGACTCTACATGAACAAACCCATTGCTTTTAGACAAAAGATCAGAAGTTTGCACTTAGGTAAAACTTCTTATATTTGCTATTGCAGAGTTACTTTACTTAATTAAGATACATTAAGCATGTGTAAATGAGCCAAGCCGCTTGTGAACTACTTGGAACTCGGCTCGCGAAAAACTCGAATTGAGTTGAGCTTAAACGAGCTCTAGCCTGAGCCTCTTTAATCTGGTCACTTGTTTATTTAATCTGATCACTTTTTTTGTTTTGTATCAGGAAGTTATTAACAGATTCTTGCATGTAAGAATTTCAAAGTTTGGGATTTTGGTGCTTGTTCAATGCTTCTTAGGGTTAATATATAATTTCTTTTTAAATCATTTAGTTTGAATATATTTTTTTATCAATACAAGTAAATTTAGTTTTACAAAAGACTTTGTGTTTTTTTTTTGTAATTTGTAACAACATTTACCAATGACTATAATGCATCAGGTAACTTGGAGCACTAATGAATCGAAACAAGCCAATGACAAAATTGAGGAAGACGGAAAATGGGAAGAACTCATGATACCCACAACAAACCCATGAAGACAATGACTTATAAGTATTATGTTATCTTGGTTGTTTTTGTTAATCTGTGTTCTAGAACTCACAAGTTATAGATCTTTACATTTTTATTTGTTCACATGTATTATTCTATCTAAAGCACATTTCCTACATAAATTGTAAATTCATAGAAATTTGTAATTTTTTTTGGTATCAGTTGCTTGGATTTGGTTTGACATGTAATATTGGATATTAGTTTTTATACTTTTAATAAGTAAAATAGAGACTAGAAAATTCACTATTAGAGATTGATTTTTCAGTCTCTAAAATAAACAAAACAAATATATTATGAACTGAAATAGCATGGCATTAGAAACTAATTATCAGTCTCTGAAACATTTTTATTAGGGGCTGAATCAACATGGAATCACGAACCTAACGAAATGTATTAAGGACCATATCGACATGTTTAGAGGACTGACTTTCAGTCACGAAAGTTAAACATTGGGGACTGAAATATCATACTATCCAAGACTGATTTGCAGTCACTGAGAAAAGTATCGAAGACTGAAATGTCGTGGTACTAGGGTACAAATTAAAAGACTGAATTTTTATATACGCCTGTGTCAGTCTATGTGCTAAGTTTCAAAGAGGCAGGTGCCATTGGTGCTACATCAGCCAGGAGCATGATGTAAAAGCATGTTGCTTTCACATTTTGCTAAAAATAAGTTACGATGTCACACGACACGACTATGTTTAGTTATGTACATGTCTTTTGGAACAACATTTGGTATTTTATAAATCAGAAGTATATGACTATGTAATATATATGCTCACATTGTCATATACTACAAAGTTTTGGGCTGAAAGGTGCGTGATCATGTAGTTTCTTTACACATAGTCATGTCATTGTGAAATGTAGTTTCAATGTAAAGTAATGCACAAGTATGTACTTTTGTTCACATAGCCTTGTATTTGCTTAATATTCACATTTTTTCTTGCTCAGTTAATCTTTAGTTTCTATGTGACTATGTAATATATAGGTCTCAAAGCCATACAAGTACTGAACCAGTAAGAGGTCTGAACCGTTATGCGCTGAACCAGTAAGATGTCTGAACTATTAAGAGCTAGTATAATGTTTAACCATTCCGACAAATGTCTGACCAATTCAGATAAAATGTTTTAACCATTCGGACTTAGTATAATGCTTAACCATTCAGAGGCAAATGTCTGAACCATTCAGACATCTACTTACGAAACAAATAGTCTGAACCATTAAGTGTTGAACCAGTAAGAGATCTGAACTATTTAGAGCTCTATTAAAAACTAAACAAACAGGCTTAGAACTAGAAAAAAATGCTCTTGTTATGCCTTATGTATGTTGTCTAACAAGCATCTTAAATCATTAGCTATTAAATTAACTATTATGCCAATTTCGGCAAATAAAATAGTGCTTTTGTATTGCATAAATGTGAAGTTGATGAAACATATATTTGATAATGTTTTTAGCCTTTCCTCCCTAGCAAAGTTTGGGTTTTTTGGTCAACCACCCTAGCTAGCATAGATACATTGTTGTTCGCACACATGTGCCAACTTGATTTTCAATTGTCGAACTCAATTATAGATTATTTATAACAATATAAGAGTGAGACAGTCTTTTTATAATAGGCAAAATTTCATTAAGTTGATTACTAAACGCGACAACATTCGGGTGACTAAGGTTAAACATGTTATTTTACTCTTTTAGAGTAAAATGTCAAAATGGCCCCTAAGTATAGGTCACTTTTGACATTGCAGTCCAAAAATGAAACATTTTGTATCTTGGTCCCTAATGTTTCATTTTCGTTGCCATTTCCATCCAATTGGTAATATAGGTTAGAAATTTATGTCCTTTTTGTCGCTTTCCTCGTTTAAATGATTGAGTTCAAGCATTAAATGACGATTATACCCTCCATTTAAATGAAGAAAATGACAAAAGTGCAGAAATTCTAACTCGGTTTGTCAATTGGATAGAAATGACAACAAAAATGGAACCAAATAGACCCAGATGCACAAACGGAAGTGGCAAAAATGACCTAAACTCAGGGACCATTTTGTTATATTACTCTTTTAAAAATACAATCGGTGTAAGTTAAAATGAGTTATGATCAAATGAGTTTGGGTTGGTATAGATCGTTTTAGGGAAAAAAATATAAAAGGGGTTCAACGGCTATATGGTGACGGTGATCTTGGCGAATGAGTGGTGATGACAAAGGCGGTTGGTGAAGAGGATAGTTGATGTGGTGACAATGATGACTACGATGGCTGTAACAGGGGCTGTGGCATCAACGACGATGGTGATGCGTGCGACCCGTGTTGATGCTAATCTATTTGAACACGTAATAAGTTAGCAAATTACTATATTTTGTTTCTTATATTCTTTTCAATATACATCATATCTTAAGGTCTAAAACATCAAAGTTCAACATATTTTATGAACCTAAACATTGGAGTTATTAAGTTAATAATTTTTAACCCGTTTAACGTGGGGATATTTACAGTAAGAAACAACGTGGTGACTTGTGGGAGGCAGCATCGATTTTGGCGCCTTTTTTTAATGGCTGTTACGTTGTTCTATGCATGGCCACTGGCCCCTTCCCATTTTTTTAAACTTTTTATTTATTTGTCACAAAATAATATCATAACTTTGATAAATCGAGTCAGTTTAACTTAATTTGTTCAAATGATTACTTCTTTCTAAAATAATTTGAAAATATGAGCTTGCAATTTTGGCAGCTCGCGACTAAGACCGGTAGGTATGGGGCACGGCTTTGGCCCGGCCAGGCACTGCCGCCCCATCCTCCCACACCCCCTTGCTCCGGCAACTTGCTGGGTCCGGCAACTTCGGCTCTTCCCTGCCGCAGGTGCCGCCCCTCCACCTCTCACACACATCTATACATACATACACACATATATATAAAGGGGTCATCCCCCACCCCCTAGGTCCATCCCCTTTAACCCCATCATCCTACGTGGCGCTGACGTGACGGCCCATCCTCCCAAGGATGAGCCTAACCATACCCTTTAGCCGAACAAGTTTTGATAGTGTTTGTTTCACGTAATGACATGGAATTCGAATGTAAATTTTATTTCTTATGTTGTTTGTTTCAACAGAAAGAAAGTTAGAATTTAATCTAAATTCTTTGAAATCCTTCAAGAGGAATGTTTTAAAAATCTTCAAATTCTGTAGAGCATTCACATCCCGTCTACCAAATCCTGTGAGAGGCTCTGTAACATCCGTCAAAAACGGATTTACCAAACCCGCTCCGTTTATCAACCGAACAGTCAGTCAAATTTTTCGTTGCGAATTAAATGCCCAAAATAATTTTAAACGATCCGTAATCAATTATTATACGGGGATATATATTTAGTTTTTGAAAAACTGATAAAAATAACAAAATAAAAATGTTTTAATCATGCCGGGTTTCGAACTCGGGTCTGTACCGGTTCAAACCAATGACTTATCACTTAACCGAACAACCGCTCCGCCACTTTGATTTTCTGATAAATACAGGAAACATTTAATTCAAATATTAAAGTTCGAAAATCAAATTCAGTAAATTGCGCCCAAAATAGCAGTCGTCGGAAATCCCGACGACTTCGCCGTTTAATTAAGTTTCCGCTCAAATTAACCGTAGAATTAACTCTCACAACGGTTTATAACCGACGTCTGAACCCGCGACATCAGCCATAACCGCCAGAGAACGGCTGACTTCGAATTAAGACCGAATTCAGACCCCATTCATCTCGTTACTACCCTATAAATACACCCACAACTCGCCAGAAACCTTTCACACTCAAATCGCACCCTTTCTCGGCGAAAACTCACTCGCCGGAAATAATTTATACTTCGCCGGAAAACCGTATCAGTAATCTCTGAGCTTTACTGAACCCCCTAAACCTTTACCGAAGTCACCCACACCCTTTGTAAGCTTTCGGAGGACTCTCTGCTGCAAGATACTGTCGCCGGAAAAAGATTTCTGTCGCCGGAGTTCTGCCGGAAAACAGAGTAAAACCAGCCGGTACTTTTCACGCCTAAATCCTTTCCTTTTTACCTTTATCTCGTCTGTAATTGATCATTAAACGCTAAAGGAACATGAATCAACTTTTCGAACCAGTCAGTTGTCACTTCCGGTTAAAACCAGTGAAGAAGACGACGTTTCAGTAATGGTTAAGTATAATTAAAATCAAGATAATTACCGGGTTAGACACACAGTCCAGCGGTGGACTGTGTGCACTTTTAACGCTAAGGTCACGAGTTCGAGTATTGTCCCTCACACGCCGCCTTGATAAAAATTCCTTTTTTCAGCAAACTGAACCGGGTTGATTGAATTATATGTTAAATATATTGATAACTGAGTTTATAACCAAGTGAGACACACAGTCCAGCGGTGGAGTGTGTGTCCGCTAACCCACAGGTCCCGGGTTCGAGACCTGTGGAGCGCACCGGTTCGCTAGATTAATTCGTTTTTAAAATAAAGGAATTCTGTTTAAAATCTAATTAATATATATATATAATTAAAATCGGATATATAACGGGTTAGACACGTAGCTCAGTTGGTGGAGCTGCGTGCACGCGTACGGGAGGTCTCGGGTTCGAGCCTCACTCGGCGCACAACAATATGCCTACGAACCGGTCAACGTTAGTCAAAGTCAACGGTCAAAAGTCTACTGTAGCAAAAATAAAATATTTTTTTATTTAATTATTTTATTTAAAAATCAATTAAAAATACTTAAAAATAACATTTTTTAGGTTAGAAAATAGCCTCAAACTCACAAAAATACACCCAACAATCCTACTAAAATAGATTAATAAAACCCGTTTACTTACCAAACCATAATGCGATTTATCTAGGTTAATTTCACTCGTGGTTAACACCATTCCGCGTGCATTCAACCTCATCAACCGAACGCACCCAATGTGAGTGAATTCTTGCAAACTCCCCTTTTTATTCATGTTTTGGGGTGTATCATGTGTCGTTTAAACTAATTCTCTTATGCAAATTTGTGCTATACCATTATATGAACTAAACTAGAATGTAACTATTATTGGGTGTGATGTATTACATATTGTCAAAGTTGTATGCAAATTATTTAGGCCCATCAGTTCTTCGTGGGAGACGAGAACAACGCGTGCCTCAAAACTCATACATTAGGCCCATCAGTTCGTAAGAACAACGCGTGCCTCAAAACTCATTTATTAGGCCCATCAGTTCCTCGTGTGAGACGAGAACAACGCGTGCCTCAAAACTCATTTATTAGGCCCATCAGTTCCTTGTGGGAGACGAGAACAACGCGTGCCTCAAAACTCATACATTAGGCCCATCAGTTCGTAAGAACAACGCGTGCCTCAAAACTCATTCATTAGGCCCATCAGTTCCTCGTGGGAGACGAGTCGAACAACGCGTGCCTCAAAACAATCATTTGGTGTTTGTATGTTCAATATTCAATATTATGTGTTGTGTGAATAAATTTACATCTACATTTACTCATATGTGGTATGCACATTATTTATAATCAATTGGATAAACTTGTTCAAATGTTTTTCCATAGGATTCACTCGCCAACATTATGTTGATCCAAAAACCTTTTTACACATGATACAGGTGGACAGGTTGAAGCAAGGAAAACATAGGATATGCCTTAGAAGAGAACCAAGAAGCTTAGACTGATAGTTAGAACATGTTGTATCATTTATTGTAAATTTCCATTAAATTGTATTAATGAATATGAAACATATAATAAATGTCATGAGCTTTGATGATAACCCAATTATGCCCCGATCACCTTTTCCGATGCGGGTCGGGGTGTGACAGGCTCCACCATATTATAAGTAAATGTGAAAAAAATATTATTTACCATTATATATTTTTTTTAATATTTTTAGAAATTAGTTGTAAGTAAATGAGAGAGAAAATAATCAAAATATAATAATAAAAGTATAAAAAATATTATTTAATTAAAGAAAGAAAGGTGAGGATGATGGATAGGATGTGAATGCTCTTATAAATTTAATTCAAATTCCGCCTTCAGTTTCAGTTCCAACTTCCAATTTCATTTCATTAATACTGTTTTGGATTTCAACGCTGTGTATGATATTGTAGTGATTAAATTGGCAACCTCAATAAATTCAATACTTAATGGAGCAAGAAGAGCTTAATTATTTACCTTTTTAATTATTTTGCTAGTTGTAATGCAATTTAATTTGGTGTTTGCAATTATTTATTCACAGCAAAATTAGGTGTATTATTTTTTTAGTCAGTAATGACCCTCGGTAGTTTTAATCATGTTTCAATAATTATAAGGACCACGCTGCTCATGCAATATAATTTCAATCATTAACCTATCAAAAAGCGTTATGATAGTTTATAAGAAAAATCTTTTTCGGTTGCCTTTCTGTCTAGTGTAAGATTGGGCGGTCAGGAATCAAGATTTCATGATCGTTTACAAACTGAACCGAACCGACAATCATGAGTTAATTTAGGTAAAAAAAATGTTATATATGATTTCGTTTAGGTGTACTCAAGTTATAAACGAGTAAATCTTGGTCTACTTAAATTACATAACAGGTTAAACTGAGTTCATCATTTGGTGTCTTCACCACTTACTAGTTGTTGCCACCATCATATCACCGCTACCATCTGGCCACCGACGCTGTCTCCACCTGTGACACCACCACCACCACTGGCTGCTATAAAAGCAATATATTGGGTGAACCCTAGTTTTTTAAAGCCTCTTTCTTACCAAAACAACCAATGTTAAGGCAAACCATTTTGGTGGTAACTTGTATATCTAAACCAAATTGGTACTTTTTTAAAACGACCGTCTTTACCACAACTCATTTTGCGTAGAAATTTGTTTTGACCCAAACTCATTCTAACTCGTGACCCGACCCGTCCTATTTGTTTTACCAGGCTTACATGTGACACGACCCATTTATTATCCCTATTATAGATAGGTTTTTGGATTTAATGTGCTATATATATATATATATATTAAATATCTATGATTTCTCCGCCAAGCTCTAAGGCTAAAGGGTGTGGTTGTGTCTTCCCCGACCACCCCCCCGCCACCTCACCTCCACCTCACACCATCTTCCTCTCCATCCCTTCAAGGGGGATGGTGTTCCCCTCCCCCTTCCCTTCCAATCACATCCTTCCACTCATCATCAGCAACACACAACACCTCGTCAGGGAGCTCGGGGAGTTGTTCCCTTTTGCACCAAAATCATATTGTGTGTGTGTGTGTGGGGGGGGGGGGGGTTGGTTCCCTGTTGGGGCCGAGGTCCATGTCACCTCTCTGACCCCTTTCCGTTATTAGATCTAAAAATAGGCTTTCTTCAATTAATCGTTATTAGTCATTCAACTCTAATTATTGTTTGTTTGATTGAGATAGCTATGTTAGGGTTATAGAGTCTTCAATTTCCGATAGCCTACTTGGTCGAGCCACATGCCACCTGCAGGGGAGGTCCCAGGTTCAAAACATGGGCAATGGCAGAGTGTAGAATATTGATGTAAAGTAGAGTATGAGTTACATTTGTTGTTAGAGAAAGGATTATAGAGTCTTACATATTAAACCGAACTTGATTGGAAAAGACAAATATGGGTTACATTATAAGTTTAAATTAATTTCTTTTTCATCTTATTATAAGATGGCTCTATCATCAACCTGCTAAGTACTATTTTTTTCTTAATAAAGTATGCTTCAAAAAAGTTAAATTTGGATTTATTAGGCAAATTATGGTTGATTTAAACACTTTTAAGCTAAAAACCAAGTTATGCATGGGTGTCAATTAATGATTAGTAGTAGCTAAGCTCTCATATTCAAAGGGCTAAATTAAGGAATTATGAATGATGCCTAACAATCTTGTCTTTTACAAGAGGAATGATTTTCATTCATATTTAGGAAATGTCCAACGGTATGCCGTTTTGTACCTTGTGAATTTGGATCATGTCGTACCATTTTCTGTTTAGATGAATGTGGATGTCATTTATATACATGGATGTTATAGACGGGTTTGGTTTTTGTCGTCTTAAGGCGTTGTTTGATCTATAGTGGAACAATTGTCCAAAAAAAACTAGAGTAGATGTGACAATAAAAACCCACGTAACATATTATTGCAGGCGAATCATAGACGACAAATTAAGAGTTTGAGAGTTGTTATTCAACCCCTAGAACATACATGCTTTTGTCTTGCAATCATGTACGTAAATTATTGGTTTTATATATATTGATCTTACACTAAATTGTTTTGTAGTCAATTGTGTACATTCGCAACGGGACCTTCCATTTACATGCTTAGATTATAATTATCAAACTTAAAAGGTTAGGGAGCCCGGGACACCTGGATATGTAATAGCGGGTACCCCTATTCGCAACCCACACACCGCTGCTGGTGATGCGGGTAGGAGCTGGTGGGTAGGGTTTGGGTTGGATGAAAGTCGCTAGATGGCAAGGAGACCGTGGAATGAAGATGAAGAACCAACTTTTTTTACCCTTTTTTTGGAAAAACTTGACAAATTTACTTTATAGCAATTTTTAGCATTATTGATAGGTTATTAATAAATACAAACATAATTCGGTTTACAAACTAGTTAAAAGTGTGACTGAATAAGAAAGATGTCCTTTTAACATTTTGAAAACCAACAAGATACGGGGTGGGGGTTTGGTCTGATTGATAAAGCTATTGGAGAGGTCAAGCGTTCCAGCTCCATCGCAAACCTATTTGATGTGATTTAAGCCATTTGAAAAGACAAAAAACAATCAAAGATACTGAATTTTTGTCATTGACTACAATACAAATAATTAATGATAAACATATAAGCTTGGTTAAACATTTTTTTTCTTGCTTGTTCATTTACATGCCAATCTTAATAAAGACGAGCTAGAAGATTAATACATCATATGGTGTGTTGGGCACTTCAAAACGAACCCAATAAACCTATTAACGAGGGAGTGTCATCTCACTTTTACCCAAATTGAATTCGATGAACCCAAATTGTAAGGGGCAATTAAAAAATGAACTTGATGAACCCAAAGAGAGATATATAGCCATTTGCCAAGATCACTCTTCGGTTTCACTCTCTGTTCACTAGCAAAAAAAATCCATCCCAATTCACATCAAAGATCTAATTACATTGATCTGCTAAATGATCCCGGCAAACCCGATTCCCCGTCCAGAGAATCCTAAGAGCGCCCCTTTCACCCTAATAACTAAAATTAGAGACGCGATTTAGCCGGATGTGATGTGAATGGTGCTCCATGGTTTGACCCTGGTTAAACAATTATGTTGGCAAAGTTATTGGTGACTTGTATAAAAAGTATTCCTAATATAACCCAAGAGCATACTATAATTTATAGATGCTTCATGAACTAGTTTTTCTAAAACTGAACATATTTGAATTAAACCACATGTTAAAAGGATTCCATTTGGTTCCAGCGCATTAGGGGGCACAGTCTCATGACGGTTGAGGAGTCGACCTTGAACCCAGCCTCGAACAGGGTGAGTTTACACATGAGATTCTTTGCCGTTAAAAAAAAATACTATGTTAACAATTTTGAAAATAAAATATTTTCACATGTTGATATTTTTCAAAATTTCAGTATTTTCATTTATTGATAAAATAGATGAGTCAATAAATAAGTCTTGAAGACATAATCATGATACAATCAAGGTTAAATAAAACAAAAACAATGGACAACTAAACAAGTACACCGGATTCGACAAATGCCAAGGAGGTTCTTTTGTACCTTAATTATTTAACATAATTGTGTTCATATTTGCTTTGTTTTTTTAAGTATATTTTAAACCTTTTAAACCAATACATATTTTTAAATAATATAAAAATTGAAATTTCCCAAAACATTGTGATATAGAAGTCAAATAATGCATCAACCCCAAGCTTGTTTACTTTGAGCCACTAAATTGGAGAAAATCAATCATTTAATTGAACCAAAGCTTCCATCAAGGTTATGAGTATTTCAAGATTTTTTTGTTTGTTTTTTTTTAACCTTTAAGTTATGATTTGCAAGTGGAAATAAAATAAGTAAAAATTGTCTCGAGAAACGACGACGTAAAGGGAGTCAACTATATTTCTCTGTGCGAATCCGTTACCGGTGCCGGTCACCCACCTTGTGACTGTCACGAGCGTCTAACCACGTGACACTGACGTGCCCTTATTAGCTTTTGAAACTAGGATTTTACTAAACTAATTAAGTATTATGGGTGTACGTGCAAAACCTTTTTTTTTATTTTTTTATTTTTTACAACTAAAATATCTTTCCTTTTTCTTAAGCAGCCGTCAGGATATTATACCATCTATTAATGTGTTTCTTAATTTTTTTTTTAAATTTCAAAATGTCTATTAGGACATTTAGGGACTTATGGGTTGAAACGGGCCCAGGTCAAATCGGGTTCAGCCATTCAGGTCAAATTAGATTGGGGTTAAAATGAAATGTTTAAAAAGTATGAATTTGGATTCGTGTCAAAACGAGTTGTCACGAAGATGAGCTTGGACGGAAAAGAGTCATTTTAGCAAATAGAAGTATCAAAATGGATTCATCCACATAGGTGGAAACTAGTTTTGACGAGTGGAGAAATTATGGCGTTGGTTGCGATGATGACAGTGTAGGAGCCAGCCGAAGTGGCGCGATGAAGGGGTAGGTGTCGATGATGTGACAAAGGGTTGGTAGGCTTCAATGGTGGGAAGTGATGCTGGTGACAATAGGGGTTGGGGGTAGTGGCTTCAATGGTGGGGGCAAAGTGATGCTGGCGGCGATGACGATGGTGGTGGAAACGGTGCAAGTGTTGGTGGTGTCAACAACGATGAGTAGGTTGTGGTAGACAACAGCCATGGGTGAGGTTGGCCCATCTGGCGGACCCATTAAACACCCAAATTGCCCATGCTTCACTTCGCCTTTTGTTTTTTTAACAATCACCTACAAACATCCAACACTATACTCACACATTTGTGGGTCATCAACATGTCAAGTGCGCCTCTTGAGCCTTGAGGTTTTTTATATTTTATGGAACGACAGAATATTATAAAAACAAACAAAACAGGTCCTTAAGCGAAGAACAATGTACAAGGGAAACAAGAAACAAAATAAAAGCAACAAACAACGAACAAAAAAAAAAAAAAAAAGAAACAAATGCATGTTAAGTGCAGCCTAGCGGATCATTGACCCACTCACACCATCTCCAATCTTTATGCTTCGATCTGTGCTTGATCCAAGTATATAAATAAGCCTTAACATCCTCAAACACCTTCACAACAGAAGGCTTGTTTTCCCAAATAAACTTTGTCGAACGAAGCATAAAATACATAAATGAATTCCCAACGAATGCCTAAAAAAGAATCGAACGAAACGCATGCTTCAAAACAACAATAACCAAACCACCCTAAAGATGTATACATAAATATCTAGAAATAGGTTAATTCGTCGTTAAAAAAGTAATACCCTTTACGGTAATCATTTTCCAACTCGTAATTATTAATTAAAATAAAAACTATTAAATTGCTTTTAAATTTAAGTTTTAACGTAGAAACACACCTTATGCCAACTCACACAAAACATTATCATAACAAGTGTCATGTCACATGTGTTTAGGCTGGAGGGTGTGGGATGGAACCCTTAAGGGCTTTATCAGGACATGTCAGAGCCACCTAGGATCCACGTTAGCCAGGGAGATTTATAATGCCCTACTTTAACTTGCAGGTGTGGGATAAAAACTGTCATCATTATCTAAATATTTATTTTTAGATTTAATTATAATATTAAAATATATATATATATTAATTAATATAAATAAAATTTGATATATTAATTTATAACATCATGCATATTAAAATAATAAAAATAAAATGCCATAATTGAAATAATATAATAAATGCCATAATTTAAAAAAACCATACAATGTAAAATAAAAATAAAAACATTTGTGCTAGAGTCTCCAAAATAACTCGGTCCTCCTGCGCTAGATGTGACAAATCTCTCGCGAGAAATGGGGGTTGAGAAAAATGTCCGTAAAACCGGGCATCGGTGGAGTGGTGGGATGAGGAGAAGTTGGGATGCTTGGTGGCATCGGATAATATCCAAGCTCACCCGTACGCGGGTCTCGTCGATAACGGTCCTCTTGCTCGTTGTTTTGCATAGGTTGTTGGGAAACATAGTAGAGAATGATATAAAAAAGTGTAGAGAATGGTATAAAAAAGGAAACTAATTTCTTTTAAATTGTTACCGTTCAATGGTAACATTCACATTCACATTCAATTGTTGAATTGCTAGGTGTGGGTCAATGGCGCCGGGTGTCGCTATAGGTGCTGATGTGGCGATGATGACGTCTCCACACCCTACGGCCTTACTGGTAATAAGTTGGTAACAACATTTAAGTTATGTTCAATTTAAAATAAATTTCAAATATATCACTTGTACATAGCCCTTGAAAAAAAATACTTATAAACTATTGCTTAAGAAATACATCAAATATATTTGAAATGGTTTGACTCATGTTAAAATAGCATAATAAATAATAAATTTGTATTTGAACCAATAAATAGTATTTCAGGTAGAAAACACAAATGTACTTACATACGCTTGGAATATATGTGGCACAAACTAATATAAACTTTTGAGGTTTATCACTATTCTTTTAGGAATGTTTTGTAAGCCAACTATATTATTGGTTCAAAAGAATATAAGAAATATGTATTGCGTTTAAAGAAGGCAAAATAGTGAAAATTCCTTTTGCATTTAGTTTTAGATTAGATACACATAAATATTACATCATTAGCATGCTAGATTAATTAGAAACAATTTATATGTGTATATAAGAGATCTTAAGTTCAACTTTTATAACTTGGAAAAATAAATAAAAAAATCACTCACTCGATCCCACGAATGGTTGATTCATCTATTCTCTTGCTATTTGTAGAAAACTCGGCTGGTCTAACCTGTGCCGGTTCAACCTATGCCATCTGAACGGTTAATTGTCTGGTTCCGGTCAACTCTAATAAACTTCCTGGTTTACCATTTTTATTTTTTAGATATATGAAGGATATTATGTTTTTCAAATTAATAGAATTATTAATTTTAAATTTTTTTTTGAAATATTGTAAAATTTTGAAATTTAATGTATAAGATGTGGTAATTTCAAAACTTAAATCTACAAGTTTTTTTTTTTAAATAACAAAGCCGGCAATCCAACTAGTGTTGGCTCAGCAAATGACAACTGAACCGGTTGAGAGTCCGATTCTTGGTTCAACCGGTTCCACCTAAATACATTTTCATGTTTACCATTACTTTATTTTTTAGACACATAGATGACAAAAAAAATATTCAGATATATTTTTTTGTGAACAATGTGGCAAAATGCCTTTTAAAAGATTTAATTAATTTATATTTATATTTATGTTCAATGAAAACTTATTTTTGATCATGAAAAGAAATTCTTTTAGTAGAATTAATGGGTAATAAAACAATAAAACTAATATCTTAAAGTATATTAATGGATAATAAAATAATAAAACTAATAAACTCAATAACTCATCACTCATTAGTGAATGGGTAAACTGGCAGCCTGATTTTATGGGTCCAAATCTTTTTTCCCAACTCGTGTGCACGACCCTCTGCTCAGTATTAAAATATGGTTTACACGTGAGTTTTTATTCTTTAAAACTTATTGCAGAAAAATTAATTAAAAAAATTATGATAAAGTGGGAAAAAAAACAAACGTAAAGCTATATTTATGAAATTAAATATACTTAGTTTAAATAGTAAAAGCCAAGGTTCATGCCACCTTTGTCCCTAGATCTTGACTGGTCAAGATTTGATACATTCTCCTTTCCTAATTTTATGTACCTGAATATGTTAATATTCAACTTAAAACTTTAATATATTACAAACTAACTATAAGGTTAAAAAAGAAATCACAAGCCAACCGACATGTTTATTGTTTTAGTTGCATGTTCTACTAATTTGAATGAGAACCAAAACGATATTTAAGTTACAATTTTTGGGTTGGTTTGGAGATTATAATATATATATATATATATATATATATATATATATAGTCCAGAGTTCCTAAAAAGTATAAAAACTTATAAAATACTACAATGTTAATCATATGTTGAAATTTGCATATTGAATCATATAGATCATATATAGATAATAGATATAGGGATGAATTAAAATGAGAACCACCTTAAGTTGTGAGAACCAGACTATCTAAATGGTTTTTCCGAAATCTATTTTTTTTCTCAAAAGTCATTAAAAAAATCGTTTGTTTCGGCAAAAAAAAAATTGTCGCATACACACATTTACATGAGGCGTAAATTTTTTTTATCTTGTACAAAATTTACACTTGCATGTAAGATTTTTTTGCATCAGTCAAAACTAACGGCTCGACAGTTTTTTTTCCTTTTTACAGATGTGTTTATAATATTTTTATCTACATTTGTGCAAAAAAAAAGTTGACCAACTCGCGCGGGAAGGAGTTCTCACAATTGTTTCTCACAACTTGTGATGGTTCTCATTTCAACCGAGCGCTAGATATACTAATTATTATATTATTATAATAGTTACAAGTAGAAGTTCGGTGAACAGTAGCAACCTGCTGCATGGAAGGTTGCTATTGGTAAGTTGTGTTTTTTTAAGTTTTTACTATTTTAGCTTTTAACCTTCAACTTTAGTGTTTACACTTACAACTTTAAGCTTTCTAAAATTTATATAATTATTTTTTACGTGCTTATATTTATGTATGTGTCGGTATGAATTCAGGTTGATTGCTGATTGTTTTTGTTTTTAGTACTTTTTTTACCCTTTACCCTTCAACATTTAGTATTGCAGGTTACAACCTTTAAACTTTCTAAAAATTTTATAGTTATTTTTTACGTTTTTCTATTTACGTACGTGTCGGTATAAATTCAAGTTGATTACATTTATTTGAAAATGGGTACGCTCAGATATAATATGTTTTCTTCACTTTTTTATATGTTTTTAGTTAATATACGTTTTCGCATAAATCTAGTTTTAAAACATGTCCGGTCAAATATAAGATGTTTTCATTAGAGTTTATAAATTCCGCTTACTTTACGTTTCGGTCCCACCGCAACACGCGGTACTATTTTTAGCTTAAAAAACATACTTTTTTACTTAATTTTATGTACGTATCGGTATAAGATCAGGTTAGTGTTCGACGTAAATTTCTTTCGCAAAAAAGTCAAGCCATGTATAATACGTTTTCGTGCTTATTTTTATGTACATATTCAGTTTATCTACATTTTGACGTTACTTTTGTTTAGAAGCGGTTGAAGTCTTTACTGCACAATTCCGAGTTACTTTGCATTTATACCCGCCGCATCGCGCGGGGATATTTACTATTTACTAATATAACTGAATTGCAATCTCTTATTCTACTTGTTAAAGTGCGACCCAATAAGATTACACTAACAGCCCAATTTGAATTTAATAGTTTAGTGGATAAGCCAGTAAGCCACTATGTATTATATATACAGTTTGAGCCCAATATGAACTAAATATAAAGTTACAATAGCTCAGACACGGTTAAATTGTAAACAGTTTTAGATGGATTTCAAGCCGAGCCGCGCTGGTCGATATAGCCCAATTCAGTAGCTCAAGCCCTCCTAAATAGCCCAAACTTCAACCATCGAATTAGCCCAAGATTTAAAATTTAGCTTAACGCAATTTCAATCCTAGTCTAACTAGTTTTAGACAACCAACTTAAATCCGAAATAATATATGCCCACCCGGTAAATGGTTAGAAATTTGTGATAATCAGCTCCAAAGATTAGCTTTTAGTCCGATTTGTAGCGACCCTATCGGTTACAACCTCATAATTGACAATTGTAAAAGGCACAAGATGCAAAGGGAGAGTCTTGAGCCTAGACGCATGGCTCTTAGAAAAGGGGGACCCAAGATAAGCAAGGCGCATACCATTAACGTGCCATTTATAAGGGTTTTATACATACTTTAGGCTTCTTTAGGATAAGTGTTTTATACCTCGACTAAGTGCTCGCCTGGGTCGCTTATGACAACTTTGCCATTAATAGCACCAACTTGCATTGATTATGTTACCTCTTAACACCTTTAAATAAATAATTTTAATTCAAGATTCATTAATGATCAACCTATGAATGAAACATGTTGAATATATACAACTTATACGACTAGGCCTATAAAAGAACCAAACGAACATAAACAGGCTTGTTCGTGTTCGTTCGGTTAACTTTAACCGAACAACAAACATGAACACAAACAAAAATATATTAATTGTTCTATTTGTCCGTTAAGAAAAATAACGTTTGTGTTCGTTTATGTTCATTTGTCAACACTCGAAACGCAGATAAAGAAACATAAATGGACACACAAACAAACATAAATGAAAGAATAGACAACAACACAAGTTAAAAGTAAACGTTGCCATCCAAACTAAAGTCTAAAATACCATCATCATTACATCAAACATTTCAAAGCTAAACAAATACATCAAAACAAACATAAAACAAATGAATGTTTAAACAAAACATAAATGATGAGCACATATAAACGGATGTAAAAGAACGAACATGAATGGTCATAAATGAACGAACGTTCATGAACGAACATGACATTTGTTCATGTTCATTCGTTTATCTAAATGAAAAAAGGTCATGTTCATGTCCGTTCATTTAGTGTCTCTTTGGAAGCAGCCTCTCTATCCCTAGGGATAGAAGTAAGTTTGTTTACATCCCACCCTCCCCAGACCCTACCAATAACACGCTATTAATGGGATTTACTGGGCACGGTTGTTGTTCCGTTAGTTTATCAAATGAATGAACATAAAAAAAACTTTCCGAAGAACGGTTCACGAACAGCTCACTAAGCGTTCGGTTTGTTAACAAGGCCTATATATGACATTCAAGATTTGCGTTGCGTTGCGCACATTTAAAAAAAGCAAAGAACAAGAGAAGTACAAAACAGAACAAGCTTAGATTGTTTAGAAAGGCAAAACAAATTAAAAAGTGTCTTTTAGGAGGGGCATGTTTTGTTACCTTTACCTTCTAAACCCTAAACCTTGTCTTACAAATTACAATACTTGAAAACATAATTCACACATTTTCATTCATTACAGATATATTATTTTCTTCATAAAAGTAACACAATACAGTAACTAACCCATGGCATACTTTTGGGTCCAACTTCGTGCGGTTGTCTCATATTTGCTCCTATCTGTCTTGTACATGTGAGCAATCTCCGGCACAAGAGGATCGTCTGGGTTGGGGTCGGTTAACAACGAGCAAATAGATAGCAAAACCTGATTGAAACAAAACATACTCAATAAAAACCATATTAAATATACGACAAACATAATCTGTCATGCATGATATATATCAAGTAGCGTAACTAAAATAATTAAAAGCGTTTTCAGAGTAGTAAATAACTATTGGCTATTTAGATCAAAGAGTAAAATGCCATTTTCGTCCTTGAGGTTTAGCGAGTTTTGCTGCTTTCGTTCAAAGGTTTGTTTTTTTGCATCCGAAAGGTTTGAAATCTTGCCATTTTCATCCAGCTCATTAACTCAGTCCATTTTTCTCTGTTAAGCCAAGGGTAATTTTGTCTTTTTTGTTAACTTAAAGAGCAATTCAGTTTTTTTCACTATATGTACAAGAATTTAACATAATGTACAAGTATTCAAAATACCCTTAATGGAAAAAAGACGAAAATAACCTTTGCTTAACAGAGAATAATGGATGGAGATGAAACTGGCAAGATTTCAAACCTTTTGGATCCAGATGTGGAAAAACAAACCTTTGGACAAAAGTAGCAAAACTAGCCAAACCTCAGGGACGAAAACATAGTTGTCAATAGCCAGTGTAGCGATCGCTATAGCGCGCTACGTGGTGTATAGGTCTAGGCTCGCTATTAGGGTTGTAGCGATGGATAACGAGACAGTTTATTTTTATTTTTGTTTTGTTTTTAATATAAATAGCAATTAAATATAGCTATAAAATTGCTGGATTTTAGGTTTTTGTTAAATATACATGTAAATAGCAGATATACCAGGGTATTTTGATATATACATATAAATTTTTATTTTTTTTCTATCGCTAATTATAAAATAGCCGCCCGCTATTTATCGCTTTCACTATGTAGCATATAGGGACCTTATCGCTATTTGTCGCTATTCGCCATTAACAATTATGGACGAAAATGGCATTTTACTCTAGATCAAAATATCAAATACTATATTATTAACCTTGGAAATAGTTAGAGCTGGGCTCCATTGTTCCTTCAAAATATCAAGACAAATGCTACCATTGTTGTTGATGTTCGGGTGGAAAACCTTTGTTCTAAAAGCCACCTACAAAAGAGCACGCAGAAATGCGAATAAGTAATCAAGTATGTTGAAAAAAAAGTTTAAACATAACAAGCATGTTATAAAAATATTCAACCAAAGTTGTGAATTTATGAATCCATACGGTAAATATATCTTTCAGGCTTACAGATTCTGTTAGATTCACAATGATCCTCAAAACAATGGAAGAGTTGTGTATCATGTACATTTTCTGTTGAATTAAGTATATAAATTTACTGATTTTAATGATGGAACCAAGTACCTTAGGTGGCTTAAATGGATAATCCGGAGGGAAATGAATAGTAACTAGAAAAACGCCACCGGAGTAAGGGCTGTCGGGAGGCCCCATAATTGTAGCTTGCCAGTGAAACATGTCTTCTGCCACTGGGCCTAAAATCACACTTACAAGAGAGTGTGTAAAGCAAATGAAAAATTGGAGGGGGTTTTTTTTTAATGAGTTAAATGCCATTTTTAGTCCCTGTGGTTTGGGCCATTTTGCCAGTTTAATCCAAAGGTTTGAAACGTTGCCATTTTAGTCCAAATAGTTTCAAGCATTGCCATTTTAGTCCACTGGTTAACTTCATCCATTTTTTCCGTTAACTAGAAGGGTAGTTCTGTCATTTCTTATGTAATTATGTTAACTAGATGGGCAATTCGGCCATATAAAATGACCGACTTGCCCTTCCCGTTAATAGAAAAAATGGATAAAGTTAACCCAGTGGAATAAAATGGCAACGTTTGAAACTATTTGGACTACAATGGCAACGTTTCAAACTTTTGGACTAACTTGGCAAAATGACGCAAACCACAGGGACTAAAGTGACATTTAACTCTTTTTTAATTTATTTTCTGTGTTTGATTGCCCATACACATTGAACCACACAGCCATACTCTTTCGTATATATTCTATAAAAACATATGATTTACTTTGAACACACCACAATAAGAACAGTGACAGCGATGCATTTAATACATAAGTTAGTACTTTAAACAAGTTCCATAGTGATGCCAAAAACTTGTTAGTAAAATCTATCATAGTGAAACCAGAAAAAAAAGGCGTGTAATCATCTTTGAGAGTAAATTCTGCAAACAAGTTAAAATTTGTATGAAAAAAACAATTAATACAAACTTGCAAACATTATCCCAAAATGCACACTCTTATGAGCTTCGACTTTGTTCACTTGTTTAAGTAGATTAAGGTATATGTATTTTCAACATAACGAAGGCTGTGAAGATAGCAAGCCATCAAGCAACACACAAACTCAAAACCGATTTCAACAATTAATCTCTTTCCAAGAAGAAAACTGCTTACTTTAGAACCCTTTATTAAAAACAGAAATATATAGGGCTGCAAATGAACCAAACGTTCGGCAAACAGTTCGTGAACCGTTCGGCGGGAAGTTCGTTTGTGTTCGTTTGTTTATTAAACAAACAAACACGAACAAGAAATTTCGTTAATTGTTCGTTCATTTATGTTCGTGAACGTTCGGTAACGTGTTCATTTGTGTTCGATAGTTCATTAGTGTTTTTTTTGTTATATTTTATTTATACACTTCAAAATACCGATAAATAAAATACTTAATAAGTGTCATTGTATTATATATTCTGTTCACGAATGCTCGTTTGTGTTGTGTTTTTCCATTTGTGTTCATGAACATTAGTTAGTACTCCTTTGTGTGCATCAATGTTCGTTTTCATTTGTTGCCTAAAATTAACAAACAAACACAAACGAACACGAATAAGTTCATTTCCTTAACAAACGAACACAAACAAAAAATCTCGTTCGGTAAGTGTTCATGAACAGTTCGTGAACACATATATTTTTATTAACAAACTGGGTTTAAAAAAGCGCGCCTGAGGCGCGAGGCGCACCAAGGCGTAGCTTCTGGGGCTTTTTCGCTCAGCGCCTTGTGTAATTACAAGAAGCGCCCAAAAAGCGCAAATTTTAGGGTTTTTTGGGGGCTTTTTGTGTTGGGCTAATTGGTGTGGAGGCCCGATCAAGGGAGGGTGGCCGGCCCTAGCCTTGGGTTGGCCCACATGTTTTTTATTTGGCAGTTAAATTGGGGTTTTAATTTAGCCGGCCCTAGTTATCTCTATGTGGGCTTGGGCCTAACTTGGGAAACAAGTTTCCTAACCCTAGATTAGTCTCTATATATTGATATCATTGTACTTGTAATTCCTGAAGCACCTGAATAATAAAGAAACCCTAGTTGCAGCACAGTGGATGTTGGTCAGCTGACCGAACCACTTTAAATCTTCGTGTCGTTTATTGCTTTCGTGTGTGTGTGTTCAGCTTCGTGTGTGAGTTCAATCCTAGCGACCCTAACAACTGGTATTAGAGCTTTGGCTCTTGATCGGGATCACACGAGAACACCAGAACCGCCACCTTCAATTCTTTCGTCGTCAGCCACCCAGCCAACCGCCGCCGCCACCCCAGCGCTACTAGGGTTTCGCCGCCGCCGTTAGGGTTTTCGCCGTCGTCGCAGAAGAAGGTTTAGGTTCCGTTTTTTTTCAAAAGCTTTAACAACCAGTCCCGAATCAGCCGAAATCAGAGATCTATTTTGCAGAAGAATAGTTTTGCTGAATCAAATAGACCGACTACAGAAACCTAGAACCTGAGTCAACCGCGTTTGTCAGGTTTTATCGTTTCAGTTAAAGTTTCAGTTTTGATTATCAAGTTCGTTATTCCGCTGCGTGTTAAATAGATTGATTTGCTGCGTTTGTCTCTGTTTATACATAACTAGTGTTTCGTTTAGTCATTGCCATGGCTGTAGACGGAAAAGTTGTAATAGAGAAGTTTGATGGGAATAAATTTGGTTGGTGGAAGATGCAGATTGAGGCACTACTTTGTCAGAAAGACTTAGATGTAGTGCTTGAGGGTGAGAAGCCAAAAGATATGCCACAAGCAGATTGGGTGAAGTTGGATAAGAAAGCCAGAGCAGTGATAACGCTTTCTCTGTCAGAGAATGTTGCCTATAACATCCAGAAGGAGACCTCAGCTAAAGGTATGATGGAAGCATTATCTAACATGTATGAGAAGCCTTCTGTAGCAAATAAGGTTTATCTTATTCGAGAGCTTGTGAATACCAGGATGAAGGAGGGTGACTCGGTAACAAATCACATCAATAACCTAAATCAATCTTGTCTCGCTTAGTGTCTGTCGATATTAAGTTTGATGATGAGGTTCAAGCCCTACTGTTATTATCCTCATTGCCTGATAGTTGGTCCGGAACCGTAACTGCTGTTACTAGCACTTCGGAATCGAGTAAATTCACATTTGCTAAGATGCGGGATCTTATTTTGGGAGAGGATGCTCGACGTCGTGGTTCAGGTGAGTCTTCGAGTTCTTTGTTGAGTACAGAGGCCAGGGGAAGAAAGAATCAGCGTGAAAGTCGTCAGAGCAAGAGGAGGAGTGTGTCTAAGGTTCGGAAGGATGTGGTATGTTGGAATTGCAATGAAGTAGGACACTTTAGGAATCAGTGTTCGAAACAGAAGAAAGAAATAAACTCTGCAGGAGACTACAGTGATGATGATGATGATGCGTTAGTCTGTAGTGTGGAGAGCAGTGTGGATTCCTGGGTCATGGATTCTGTTGCTTCATTTCACGCTACCCACAGCAGTGAAGCACTGCAGATTCTTAAAGAAGGTGACTTTGGAAAGGTAAAACTGGTGAATGATGAGGTACTTGATGTTACGGGCATGGGTGACATTGTTTTGAAGACTTCATTTGGTTTGTGGACTTTAAGAGATGTTAGGGTTATTCCAGGTCTGAAGAGGTTGTTGATTTCGGTTGGCCAGTTGGATGATCAAGGACATGAAGTTAAGTTCGGGAATGGACAATGGAAGGTTGTCAAAGGGAATATGGTCATGGCTCGTGGAAAGAAAAGAGGCTCATTATACATGGTTAGTATACCATCAGAAGGAAGTGACGTTCCAGTTCTGAAGAAAAACAAAGTCGAGTTCACAGAATCTCGGGGACAGAAGAGGGTTTCCTTTGCAAGAGAGAAACCTAGAGTCACAGGGAAGATTCGGGATGAACAAGTTTGGAAGGTCAAACCAGTCGAGGGACATCGTGACAGTGGGAGCGCAAGGCGTGTTTCAGTTACAGTTTCAGGGCGACAGTGGGTTAAAAAGACCAGAATTCCAAATGGAAAAGTCTCTCCAGAGAATTCCTTGCTAGTATTGGAGAGTGTGTGTTCTCAGGATTTCTCAGGATTCGGCAGTTCGTTTAAGTGGGAGCCGACAGGGATAGGAGAATGAGTCACAGGTTGTGACTATGAGTTGAGGCTCAGTGGGAGCTTCAACGTGCCTTCAGGTTAATTGTTGAGAAGGCTGCTGCAACTAGGTGGTAACGAAAATTACAAGATGTACAAATTTTGAAGACTATTGGGCGTTGTTCGAGCCTCCAAGTGGGAGATTGTTGGGCTAATTGGTGTGGAGGCCCGATCAAGGGAGGGTGGCCGGCCCTAGCCTTGGGTTGGCCCACACGTTTTTTATTTGGCAGTTAAATTAGGGTTTTAATTTAGCCGGCCCTAGTTATCTCTATGTGGGCTTGGGCGTAACTTGGGGAACAAGTTTCCTAACCCTAGATTAGTCTCTATATATTGATATCATTGTACTTGTAATTCCTGAGGCACCTGAATAATAAAGAAACCCTAGTTGCAGCATAGTGGATGTAGGTTAGCTGACCGAACCACTTAAATCTTCGTGTCGTTTATTGCTTTCGTGTGTGTGTGTTCAGCTTCGTGTGTGAGTTCAATCCTAGCGATCCTAACATTTTGGCCTGAGGTGTGCGCCTCATGTATCTGAGGCGTTTTATTGCAGAAAAATGTTGTACCTTGGGTTTTTTTACTTGTTCATGTAAGTAAAACGGTATAAAAGCCTTATTTATAGCCATATTTTGGTTAAAGGAAAGTAAAAACCGATGGGATATGTATGGGATATATAAAAAAAATTATATAAACATCTTACGCCTCGGGTACGAAAACCCCACCGCTTTTGCGCCTCAATTTTAGACCTCGTCGCTTTTGTGCGCCCTCTAGCTTTTTAAAACCAAGTTAACAAACGAACACGAACAAGGTCTTGTTTGTGTTCATTCGGTTCGTTTGCAGCCCTAGAAATACACTTTCACACAAAGTCTACTAATTTGTGCTCCATATTAATTAATCAATCCATAAGCCGCAAAAAACCTGGATTCGAAGCAACGGCATAACAAGATTAACCCATTTCATTAGTCAATCTCAGGTCAACAAACAATCAATTTTCACCAACAGATCTGATCATATTCTCAACAATTCTCACACACCCACGATAAAAATCCAAAATTTAATCTTTTTTCCCCAAAAATATTAACTTTTAACAACATCCAACAAAAGAGATATAAACAAGAGATCTAAACGATACCTGCGCTGCAAGAGGTAGGAGGATCTTTCTGGAGATCCTTGAGTTCTTTCAAGATCCGCTTGGAAGCCATCGCTGAAACATCACAACAAATCAATCCCAAATGTTTACGCAAATACAAACCCTTAATTGAAACAATTACATATACATATACAATAGGAATATACATATGTGGGTTAGAGAGAGAATGAAGAGAGATAAAGCAAAGGGGACGATTACCTCGAAGATCCTTTCGCACCTCTGAAATTCAGTAGTCGTAATTTTTTCTTCTGATGAAAAATCGGATGCAAATATACATACATTATTGATGATTATTCTGTCGGCTATCCATTCGTGGTGCTCTTTTCAAACAGCTCGACCCGACCCGACTTCAATGATGAACTAATAATTGTTTGATAATAGATGTTAAAACTTAAATATTATCAACAGATCAGAGTGGCGCAGCGGAAGCGTGGTGGGCCCATAACCCACAGGTCCCAGGATCGAAACCTGGCTCTGATAAAGAGTGGCTTTCATATGCACCGATTTTTTGTTCCTTTTTATTTGTTTGTTAAGTAGATATATATTTTTTTGTTTAAATGTGAAATTCCTAATTATAGTTTTAAAACATGTCTGGGCCTTTACATATAAAAGTTATTAGCTGCCTTGGATTTGGTATAGGTGAGGCCGTAGGGCTGTAAACGAAACAAACGTTCAGTGACCAGTTTATGAATTGCTTAACGGAGAGTTCGTTTGTGTTCGTTTGTTTATTAAAAAACAAATATGAGCAAGAAATTTCGTTCGTTTAGTTAAATGAACGAACATGAACAGAGGTCGAGTTCGTTCATTTATGTTCGTGAATGTTCGGTAACGTGTTTGTTTGTATTTGATGGTTCATCAACGTTTTTAGTTTTTTTTTATTTTCTTTAGAAACTTCAAATTCTGACAAGAAAATATTAGTAAGTGTCGATGCATTATATATTTTGTTAATGAACACTTGTTTATGTTAGTTTGTTTTCATTTGTGTTCATGAACATTAGTTTGTGCTCGTTTGTGTTCATCACGTTCGTTGCCTAAAATTAACAAACAAACACGAATACGAACAAGTTCATTTCCTTAAAAATGACCACGAACATAAAATCTTGTTTGGTAAGTGTTCGTGAACACATATATTTTTTAACAAACGAACACGAACAAGTTCATTTCCTTAATAAACGAACACGAACATAAAATCTCGTTTGATAAGTATTCATGAACTCATATATTTCTTAACAAAGTGTTCGTTTGCAGCAAGGTATTTTTCTTTTTCTTATAGGGTTGAGTTTGTTAGGATGTCTTATTATAGTTTGTTACTTTACATGCATATAGTTTAGGTAGATGGATGATGAATCCATTTTGTTAGCACTGTATTTTTCTATATACAACATCTCATGACTTTTATTCACTATTTTTCATATACTAATGCGTATTACACTTGACCTTTTTTAGATTATTACGATGGTGTTAGACCCTTTGGGCTTCCACTATGCATGGCTAAGAATTTGAGATCAATTTGTGGCCTTTGAAACTTGTATTGATCAGACCCTTTAGGCTTTAGGGTTCTCAGCATCTAACTAGAGGTGTTAATTATGTTGGATTGACATGCTATATATGTATTTGTGTAAACATCAAAATAACCGTCACATACTTAATATTGTGTCGTTTTCAAGTCACCCCATTTGATGTTAATTTGTTAATATAAATAAGTAACATTTTTAACAAACAGTTGACTCTAGCTAGAATGAATTCTTTTGCAATTGGTGTCATCTAATTTTGAGTGCCCTTTAATTACTTCCCAAATTTTGTTCAAAACTTATTATTTAAACTTTCATTAAGTTTTTATTGAGATATTTAAAGCTTAATACTTTAATAATTTATTTTCCTTTTCACCGTTCATTATGAGAAATGAAACATTGCTATTTACTTTGAAACTGTTTTTTTCTCCTAAACTTTTCACTAACTCTTAGTTTCCTGTAACCTTATTCATTTCTCCAAGCTACTCACTCTCTCCAATCATTTACATATAATTCTAATTATCGTGAGCTAAATTAATTATAAAACTAAGTTTGTTAGTTGGAATTAGAGATAGAGAAAAGTAAAATTTTGGGCCCCCGAAGGGTCTATGTCCTAAGCCGTCGCCCACCCCACCCCCCTCCTGGTCGGCCCTGGTTCCAGCTCATCTATGTCACTTTTTCATTTGGGTGAAGTCCTTTTCCTAGGAGTTTTATTAACACTAGAGTACTTATTTATGTGTGTTGGTTTGTACTTTCCGATTCTTTGGCTTTTGTATGTTGTAGTTGTTTTTGTTTAATGAATGAAAGTTTGAGTCATGGTTAAAAAAACATATGAGGAGAGATATGAGATAATTTAAGAATATTTTGATGTTGGGATAGTGTGTGTGTTAAGAGTATGCTGATTAAAAAGTGCTTAAACCATAACTTATTACCAAACTCGATATTGTTATGGAATCATAGGTATAAAACCGGTTACTAAATTTAAGGGTGAAGGGAGCTACTCGCCTTGTTTTCCCTAGATATCCCTATGTGCCACATCAGTTTTCCCCATTTTCCCCAATTTTCACTAGAATGCATGGCGTTGCCCCAACTTTTTTTTTCCCTTCTTTCCTTCTGAAAATTCCTTAGAACATTTTAAAATCTAAAACATTAATCACGAAAGTTAAACTTAAATAAATGAAAAAATGGATTAATCGAAAGTCGTAACAACTAGGCCTACTTCACCGCTAGCGCTTACGCTTTTTCTATGAATCTCCAGAAACAAGCACCGATCCGAGGTAATGTTGCTATCGACTGACTCGTTTTGTCATTCTGAATAAAAGTCCTATGGTATCAATCCTTCAATGCTACCACCTAACTTGTTTTTCTGCGACTGAATAGGGGGGGCGATTCCAGGGTTTATAAATTTTGGAAGAAGATGACCACGGTGTTCTCTTTCCCCATCTCCCTGCCAATCGTTGTGGATTCCCCATTGCACATGTATTATAATTTATGAGTGTGCCTATTGGGATTTTGTCAAGGATGAGTAAGGAGTATGTTAGACTTAAAAACCAATACTAGTATGGGTAAGTAAGGTCGTATCCACAGGGAATTTAGTGAATGAACTAGTTAACTACTGCAATCTAAATCGGGGGTTTGTTTGATTGATTGAGAGAAACACAACTTGTTAAGAAAAATGTTATCAGAATGAAAGAAGTAACCCCACCCGAAATCCGATTACCAATTTAACACAAAAAGATTCAAACACCACATAGACATGGCCTTGGAATTAAGGACTTTGATTATTATTAGGGACAGTTTTTAACAATAACTATAACAACCTAACAATCCGTTAAATTTTACCAATTACCCACCAAATTACCAACCCGTTAAATATGCAAGGAAATCGCCAATATGCTTGATAAATGACAAATAATTCAAATATAATAAACGTTTACCAAAAGTCAACACAAGTGATTAAAGTTATTAGTTACAAGAATCAGAAAACAAAGTTTGATGTGAAAAACCCAACAATCGTTCACCTGGGAAAGTCACAAGGGTTTTAGCTTCGCAAGTTCATCATCACAACTTCAAATCTTGATTTGGCATGGAGAAACTAGATGGAATAGGGTGTTAGAAGAACTCTGAAAATCGCCTAGGAAAGCTCTGAATTCGTCTGGAATGACTGAGAATATAATGCCAAGCCTCAATAAGATTTTTAGGTTAAAAACATAAAATCTTGCGTTAGTGTCTGTTGCATGGCGCGCCAAGACCCTATTACCTAGTCGCGTGGCACAACGGGGACCAATTTGACTTTTGTTGACTTTAGCTCTATCGCGCCATGCGACATGCTCCTAATACTCCTTCGCGTGGCACGAAGGAGACCTGTTTCCAGAACTAGCATTTTGAGAACCGGTTCGACCTGCAAAACCAAACTTTCCTGCTTGTATGCTCTTTTACCTCGTTTAGCATCTGTTAAACCTATAAAACACGACACACAATAAATACAACATAAATTACAAACGGGCGCATTTAAACTACGAAAACATATACAAAATTCATACAATTACAATGTGTTTTTACAAGCACATCAGGTATGTTTAATTAGTGTATATTAGATATATGCTTTTGTAGTGTATTTTACTAGAAAAGCACTTTGAGTTAGACAAGCCATTATCTTTAAGAAAGTTCATAGTTTTGCAGGTAACATGTATGAGAAGTGAATATGGAGAATTATAAAGAGACAAAAAGGAAAAAGAAGCTCGGAATTGCTACTTTATAAATTGCGGATAGTGTGACCTCTTTCAGGCAACTAGGATACGCAAATCCCAATAAGTAGTGTCCACGAAGCCACTTTATAAATTGTGGATCGTGTGACATATATACTCACTTGTTATTTGCATGTTTCATCAATATCACGTGTGTACTCTGGCATTTTGCTCTCACGTTACGCATATAAAGAAATTGAGGAAAAATTGCCACAATTAACAAACCGAATCGTGTGACTTTAATGTGTTTGCACAATCCAAAGATAGTAATGCGGCCTAGTAGTTGATTTTTGACATAATTGGATATTGTGACACACTTGTAGCACACTCTATGCTCTTGACCACCTCGTATATGAGAAATCGGATCTTTAACTACCTCCTTAAATGTGACATCATAGCTTACAAATTAGAGTTACTTGAAAATTTTTATATTCTGCTTCTTCACCCAAACTAAGAACAAACTTTATAACATCACGATATTCCCCAGCCTTTCAAGTTTTATACAACGCTATGCATAATGGTTTCAAGTAACTAAAGAAATATGTTCTTCGCCACCATGCAAGGCTAAATCTCCATGTATCACCACTAGAAGAAGGGTTTGATCTAAATTTATATATACATGTCTTACGGTCTTTGGAAGATTTAAAGTGGCTTTCACTATGGTGCTTAGTCACTCCTTGTAGTACTATCCACCATTGATTTGTACATAGACAACTCTTACCAATAACTGGTATTAAAAATAAGAACGATATCATTACAATATCTAGAGAATGCCAAAATTAATCATTGTACACCCTAAATACTTACATGATTGTTTTCTTTAAATCCTTATTTAGTTATTTACCTATTAGTTAAATATCAACTTATGTAATTTACTTCTCCGGCATTAGTCAAACAATAAATTCATTCAATAAACCATAACTCTTAAAGTCATTGGCACCTTGCTTACCCTAACTCACGTACACTCCTACATGCAAAAATTTATAATAGCATTAATAGTGTAGAAAAACAACGAATTCGTATAATTAAGGAGGTATAACTTGATTTGATCGTTAAATATCAACAACACGTTTTGGGCAAGTACTAGGATGGTTGACCTTATGGGAACTTTCCATTAGGGTAAATAAAAACAAATTCGTGATCTCTTGGTTTGAAAAACGGACAATATTGGTGATACGATATGCCATATGTTACAAGCATTTGTTGTTGAATAATATATATGTCACACCCTGACCCGCAGCGGAAAAGGTGATCGGGGCATGATTGGGTTTTCATCAAAGCTCATTGTAACATTTGTAAAAATCGGGTCTCCAAAACCCGCTCCGTTTTGTAATCAAGTACCAAGTTATGAAAGTGCATTAATTATTTATGGTTATTTTGAGTTAAAACGATGCATAATTAATAAATAAACTAAACTATAAAAATTATATTTGATAAAAAGTTAAAATAAAACAAATAAAAAATATTTGAAGCTGCCGGGACTCGAACCCGGGTCAGCTGAGTCGCTCAACGACTTAACGTCCATTCCCTAAACCACTCCGCCACAAAGTGTTTTCTGTTAACTCTAGGAAAAAAAATGGAACTTATACACAAACTCGATTTAACCGATGATGCCATCTGAAAACCGATAATCGGCAAACCAATCGTCAAATCGATTGTTTACCTCACAATTTCAGTTATAACCGATGCACGACGGTTTCTAATTAAGTCAGAATTGATTGAACTTGAAGTTTCATCATTTTCGGTATTTGAAACCGAAAGTTCATCAAATCCCTGGATAACTCAAGTTTCAGTCCATTCTCGCGATTCAGAACTATCACAACAATATTCCAATTCCTTTTCGTCGCATTTTCAAATCATCTGAGCACCTAAAACAGTTCGCCGGAATTCTCTGCAAAAGTCGCCGGAAAACCGTATTCAACACAAACCGGTAAAATACTCCTCCTTTACGATTTCAATCTATTGTTAGAACTTTACTAACATTAACCCATCATTCAAAATCAACCACAGACGACTTTGCTGGATTTTCTGTGTTCGCCGGAAAATTTCTGGAATTGCTGGAAACTCGTTAGTTATCGGTATGCACATTCCAACGTACTGATAATCAACACTCACTAGTTCAATTTCATATCTAATCCCTTAAATCTGTTGATAGATCCTCTCAGCCGAAGGTTCAAAAACAGAGCCGACAAGTTCTCGCCGGACTCTCTGAGGAAGACAACCTGTTCGGTATCTTTTTCCCCAAACTGTTCGGTTTAGTACATTCAAGCTAGACATCATGTTTATTAACTAGATTAATCACGAATCGGATGTTTGATTAAGGTCTGTGTTCGTAATGAAGAAGATGAATTCAGTAATGTCATAAGGGTAATTAAAATCCGGATTATAAACGGGTTAGACACACAGTCCAGTGGTGGACTGTGTGCAAACAACGACTATACACGTCCCGAGTTCGATCCTTGCTACGCGCACGCCTTGTGTAATAACATGCCTTTTTGATCCAGAACTAAACCGGGTTTAAAACAGATAGTTGTTAAGTATAATAAAAACCAAGAATATAACCGGGTTAGACACACAGTCCAGCGGTGGACTGTGTGCAACATGAACTTCACGTCGCGCGTTCGAATCTTGTCACGAGCACCGGTCCAATTGAATTAAAATGTTTTTGCAAATAAAGGAATTTTCGGTTAATTCAAATAAGTATATAAATATAATTAAAACCGAGTTTATAACGGGTTAGTCACGTAGCTCAGTTGGTAGAGCTACGTGCACGCGAACGGAAGGTCGCCGGTTCGAATCCCACCCGGCGCAGAATTAACCGCTGACCGAACCGGTCAACGGTCAACACTAAAAAAATAATATTTTTTTTATATATTTAATTATTTAATTTAATTTAAAAATCAATTAAAAATACTTAAAAATAACATTTTTAAAGATAGAAAATAGCCATAAACTCATAAAAATATATCTAAAAATTTCATTAAAATCCTTAATAACATCCATCCATTTAATATATTTTTCCATTATTATTTAGGTTAGTATTCCTCGTCGACTCGCTCATCTAAATCGTGCGCATCTCACCATCTCCAATTCAACGCACCCAATGTGAGTGAACCTTTCAAATTCCCCGTTTTAATCACGTTTTTGGGGTGTATCATGTGTCTTTGTTTATATACATATTATAACTAAACTATTGTGCATACATCATATCATGACATGTGTATTTAGTTTGTTGCTGTTAAGTAGTTATTATTGGATGCAAATTATTATTTCAGTACATGCAATTGCCGAGGCCGCCGCTCCCCATTTTATTATGAGGTTTGAGCCTGTTCCCCATTTTATTATGCGGTTGAACCTGGCGTGCCCGCAACGATCGGCTCCGTTTGATTGAGCCTTGATCGGTCATTTCATTTTACATCTCAGTTCATGCAATACGATCGGCTCCGTTTGATTGAGCCTTGATCGCACAGTTCATTTTACATTTCAGTACATGCAATACGATCGGCTCCGTTTGATTGAGCCTTGATCGCACAGTTCAATTTACATTTCCAGTTCATGCAATACGATCGGCTCCGCTTGATTGAGCCTTGATCGCACAGTTCATTTATGTTAGTTATCGTATGATATTGGTATGTTCATGTATGCTGTCAAGTGTTATTATATGCTATAATTGTAACTGCTATTTGCCAATGCTTGATTACTTATATTTGCTCTTTTATGATTATGCACAATATTTCATTGATAAACTAACCATAAAATCATTATCAAATGTTTATCTAATGAGGTTCACTCGCCAACTTATGTTGACCCAAAAACTACCATTTTACACATGATACAGGTGAACCAGCAACAGCTAGGGACACATAGGACCTGGATTAGAAGAATAAATCGATTTAGTTTTGGGATTGTTACCTTTTGATTATTTCCTTTGTATTGAATGAACATGTTTGGATGTTTGAAAATGTAACTTTGACTTCATTAATTATGAAACATAATAGTAAATGTCATGTGCTTTGGTGATAACCCAATTATGCCCCGACTCTTATTTCCGATGCGGGTCGGGGTGTGACACTCATGACATTTATTATAATGTTTCATATTTATTATTACAATTTAAAGGAGATCATACAATCAAATCATACAAATACAACATGTTCTATACATCTTTCTAAACTTCATTATTTTTCTTCTAAGGCACTTTCCTATGTGTTCCTTGCTTCATCCTGTCTACCTGTATCATGTGTAAAAATGGTTTTTGGATCAACAAAAGTTGGCGAGTGAACCTTGTTAGAAAACATTTATTATTTATTTCTTGTTGTATTTAATATGGAAAAATTGTGCAGTAATCATATGTGAACAAACGTAAATAAAACATACAATAACAAACAAATAGCATACAATAACAAACCAATAGCATACAATAACAAACAAGTAGCATACAATAACAAACCAATAGCATACAATAACAAACCACCTTGCATGAATATGTAATATGAATGACAATGTAAAGGTTGGCGACGTCTCGTTCACGCTCATAGGTAATGGGGAACGGCTCACGCTCATAGGTAATGGGGAGCAGACGGCCTATGATGAAATGTATGTGCGATCAAGGCTCAATCAAACGGAGCCGATCGTATGTTGGCAACGCCTGGTTCACGCTCATAGGTAATGGGAACAGCTCAACGCTCATAGGTAATGGGGAGCGGCGGCCTATGATAATGTATGTACTGAAAATGATAATTTAATCTAAACAATAATCACACAAACAGATGATACATGTTGTATATACATTTAATCATGAATATGATGGGTGCACAATAGTTTAAAAGTAATAAATAATAAGACACATGATACACCCAAAAACGTGATTAAAACGGGGAATTTGTAGAGATTCACTCACATTGGGTGCGTTCGGTGGATGATGTTGAATGCGCACGAGTTTAGAGGATTGATCGACGAGGAATAACTAACTTAATTAATAACGAAAAAGTAATGTAAATAAATGGATTTTATTAACAATTTTTAATAGGATTTTTGGATATATTTTTGTGAGTTTAAGGCTATTTTCTAACTTTAAAAACGTTATTTTTAAGTATTTTTAATTGATTTTTAAATTTAATAAATAAATAAAAATAATAAAAAAAATGTTGACTTTTGACCGTTGACCGTTGACGTCCGGTCGCTTATATATGTGCGCTAGGTGAGACTCGAACCCGTGACCTCCCGTACGCGTGCACGCAGCTCTACCAACTGAGCTACGTGTCTAACCCGAAATAATTCTGTTTTTAATTGTACTTATATACTATTTAGATTTATCCAGAATTATTTATTTTAAAAAGGATTTTAAATGTATCGAACCGGTGCTGTCAACAGGTCTCGAACCCGGGACCTGTGGGTTAATGTGCACACAGTCCACCGCTGGACTGTGTGTCTAACCTGGTTAATAATCCGGTTTTTATTATACTTAACATGATTCTGTGAGTTATCCCGGTTCGGTTAAAAAGGGCATTTTCATTTCAAGAGAGTGAGGTTGGGACAGGGATCGAACTCGAGACGTGCGTGTAGTGTTTGCACACAGTCCACCGCTGGACTGTGTGTCTAACCCGTTCAATATACTAATTTTAATTAATCTTATAATATAACTGAACTTCGTCTTCTTCACTCAAGATTACAGATAATGATAATTCAACTGATTCATGTCTAATTCGATTAACAAGCATTATAAGTAATTGAAAGGTAATGAACGGAGAGAGTTTGGGGAAAGGATGTACCGATCAGTGTCTTTCACAGAACTCCGGCAAAGATTCGTCGGCTCTGTTTGTGAACTTCGGCTGTTAGAATCAATTAACAGTTCTGTTCGATTAGTTATGAAATTGAGGTACTTAAACAAGGATTAACAGAAGTTTGAATGATTATACCGATTCACAGCGTGGGATCAGAAATTTCAGAGGTTTTCCGGCGAGAGCTGCATATTCCGGCTACGTCGTCTGGGATTGATTCTGATGGTTGGATTGAAGTTAGTAACAGTCTAACAACGGATTGAAACAGAAAGAGTCGAGGTATTTACCGTTTTGAGGTGAGTCTCGGTTTTCCGACGAAAGTCCGTGATGGCAGGATATTTCCGGCGAGTGAAATTGCTTCGAGAAAAGGTGCGATTTTGAGCGAAAAGGCTACCAGAGACTCGTGGGTGTATTTATAGGGAAGAATCGAGACGAATTGGGTCTGATTTCAGTCTCAATTCATGGTCAGCTGATTTCCGGCGGTTACGACTGATGTCGCGGGTTTAGACATCGGTTATAACCGACGTTGAGGTTAATTCTTCGGTTAAATCAATAGAAACCGTCAATTATCGGCGAAGTCGTCGGGATTTCCGGCGACTGCGAAATGAGCGCGTCTTTGACTGGATTTGATTTCTGTGTTTCATTATTTGAATTAATTGTTTCGATATGTTATCAAATAACAAAAGTGGCGGAGTGGTTGGATGTGTGTGTGTTAAGACTTGGCTGACCGGCTGACCCGGGTTCGAATCCCGGCAGCCTTGTTTTATTTTTATTTCATTATTTTTAATAAATTTTCAAATATAAATTTTATATTCTAATATATTATTAATTATGTATCGTTTAAAATTAATTTGAGCATTAAATATGCAACGAAATTTTTAACTGAATGTTCGGTTAATAAACGAAGCGGGTTTGGTTAACCCGGTTTTTGACGGATGTTACAATATAACTCCTAAAAATCTCTTTATATTAAAAGATTACAACCAGATAATTATAAATATAAGTATATAAATACAACAATGCAATCATTTCTAAATATATATGTAATGATTATAGGCGTTCTTTGGAGTTTTTGATGGCCACAGAGGATCAAAGGAAGAGAACAATCTGTATAGAAACATAATGTCGAAAGTTGGAAACAAATGTGAAGATGAAATGGTAGAAGCTGTTAGAGAGGTATATCTCGCAACAGATTCTGAGTTTCTAAAAGAAGATGTGAATGGTGGCGCTTGTTGTGTAACGACATTGATTCGCGATGGCAGCCTTATAGTCTCTAATGCAGGTGACTGTCGTTCTGTTATGAGTCGAGGTGGGGTGGCAGAAGCTGTTACTGTTGATCATAAACCTTCAAGGAAAGATGAACAAGATAGAATCAAAAGAATGGTAAGAATTAAGAACAGAAGCATTTGTTCTTGTATCATGAATTTTTAAAGTGTTGCAAATGTAAATGTCTTAAAATGTTGTGATTTACAGGGTGGATATGTTGATTGTCGCAATGGTGTTTAGAGAATACAAGGTTCACTCGCGGTGCCAAGAGGGATAGGAGACAATCATCTCAAGAAATGGGTGATCGCGGAACTAGAAACAAGTATAATTGAAATTAGACCGGAATGCGAGTTCTTGATCCTTGCTTCTGAAGGTAATTTCTGTGATAACAACTTAAAACTTTTAAAAAACGCGTGATAAGGGAGGGGTCAGGGGTTACTTCACTTGTTTGACCCGTTACAGATAATAACAATTGTTAAGTTTAACTTTAATCATCTTTTCAAATTACAATCATCATAAATAACTAATATACTAATGTGTCTTTTTCATGTGAATAACCAAGAAGCGATTGACATTGTTCGTCCCTTTTGCTTAGGCACTAAGAAACCTGATCTAACTTCCGCTTGTAAGAAACTCGTAAGCTTATCGGCGGCAAGGGGTTCTTATGATGACAAGAGTGTCATGGTCACATTTTATGAACATACTAAATTAGTTGAATCTAATTCTTGAGAAGCAACATCAATTGCTTAACTCATACTTTTTCATTGTTGTTCCTATCTTAATTTTAAGTTAATTATTCATGTATTTTTATTTAATGGATCTGTACAATAATTATCATGTATTTTTATTTAATGGATCTGTACAATAATTATTCATGTATTTTTTTCAGCCTGCACCGGTAGCTCGTTTTGGTCACACCTGTGCCGGTGGGCGCATATTTGGGTCATTCCTGATTAGTGTGCACCATTTGAGCTCAATATATCCACGTGGAGTTTGTCAATTGGTTTATGTTTCTTGTAAAATTGTCTGTCAAATCACTATTTAGGTGCGGTTCAAATTAAAACAAGAGTGAATTGCCAAAATTGTTCATGAGGTTTATGCATACTTATCTATTTCATCCAAAACGATTATTTTTTAGATTACAGTTCTTAGCCTTTGTTTTTTGGTCATTTTCATCATTGAGGTTGGCAATTTATTGCGGGTTTCGTCCCTCTAAAAATGACCCTCATAGATTAAAATGACAAGATTCAAATGTTTTTGGATGAAAATAGAACATCATGAACGAAAGTCACAAAAATGACCAAAGACGAAAATGGAATTTTACTCATAAAACAATAAAAAAATATATAATTTAGATAAAAAGAAAACAAAAGAAAAACAAACTTTTACTCATAAAACAATAAAAAATATATAATTTAGATAAAAAGAAAACAAAACTGCGATACATGTCATAATTATGTGAGTTCATACACAACATAAATATTTTTGCTATGTTTCTCTAATGGTACAAGTGACACGACATTAATCTAATGACTAAGGCTATGGCGTCTGGTCACCCACTCCCCAAATCACTCTTCCTCCACCTCATCATTACATGTCACTGTCCACTTCCACCCTTCCCCATCTAGGGGTGTGGTTCCCTTATATTTTCTTTGTTTATACTATCCATTTAATTTATTTTTACGAAACTAAAAAATAAAAATAAATTTTCTCAAACAAAAACTATAAAAAATATAAAAATTTCATTAATATTAAAAAATTACATATTAAAGACATGCAACACAAAAACAACTTAAATAATAAGTGAAAGTACAACATTAACCCTCAGCTATTGAGTCCTTGGAATCGGAATTGGCTTGTCGAACTAGGCCCACATGCTAAGTTGGAACAATTTTTAGTATTTGCCATGATGGAATGTGCTTAATACATTCCCTTGGTCATTTTCTACCTGTGAAGGGCCTCGTTCATTGCCCCATCCTCGGTTACAAGGTCGTCGCGATTCTTGGTACGGTAGAATAGTTGGTCAAATATCTTAATATTACAGTTTCCAAGCCTCCATTTGGTATCTATTTTGTATATATTGCAATAGGTTTCACCTATTTCTTAATGTAATTGGCTAAGCAAAGCACTCCACCATGAGGCGGACCCGTTATACCCGGTGATTGTCGTATTCACCCAAGTCGTGACCAAGGCTACTTTTTTGACGTCGGTCTAAACCCGTCTTGCCATTTTGGTAAAAAAAATAACAAACCTTTTTTTGAAAGTTTTGAGAGATTTGGTAAGGAGAAAAGTTGGGATTGTGTGAAAATAATTTTTGAATGAGTCCGTTTAAGTAATATTTTATTATTTTTTTTTCACATGGAGCCAACGCTCCTTTTTAATGGAGATAGTGAACAATCAAGAATGCACCATATTATGGCCAAACCCTAGCTACTTTGAGGCATGTTATATTTGATTTAAAAATAATAAAACCAATCACTATATATGTTAATTAATAATGGCTTTTTTTTCTTCTGTTGTAGTGCATCGTAGATATGGACGATAGATGTGAAAAGTGTTCATCACCATGTTCCCCTTCTTTGTTGGAATTACGTATCAATGTTTTGATCGATAATCCAGAAGAAATCATAGCAGATCAAGAGAGGTATAATATGTTACCGGTGAATTTCAAACAACTTTTCGTTGACAAACTTAAAGCCACAGGTCAAACGACACCTGAAATTCTAGAGGTGATGGTTAAAGCTTTCCTTGACATCAAGAACCAAAGAAGCAGCTAATCAGTTTCATTCCAAAACAACCCCTTTAACCATATCATAGTAATTAAGCCTCATTCATACATATACCCTCTCTATTTCTTTTTTTCCTGAATATATAATACTAATCGATCCTTCTTCGTCCTTCATAGACACTCATATTCGAAGATCTCAAGAAACTTCACATTGATGACTTCCTCCATTTATCTTTCGGTACCTCATTGAATGTGTTTCCGCATCTTATCTCTCAGAGGTGCAAAAAGGTTTCTTTTCGATAGCATGCTCACGTTTGTTGCCCAAGTAGCGCCACCACTCCAGTGTCTTAACATTGGCAAGCGTGACAAAATCACAAGCCGCGGATTAAATGACTTGGCGCGTGATCTTAGGGGAAGCTTAATTGAGTTGTATGTGGATGGATGTCGAAGGCTGAATATGAATATGTCCATTAATGCAATAAAGAAAATCATGAAGTTGGAGGTCTTGCACGTCTTGGCGTCCCAAGGGGCGTGCGAGGACTTTGTGGTGGCAATCACGACATCTTTGGAACGAAGCTTAAAGAGCTTGGTGTTATGGAGTAATTTCTTAACTCACGTGTAGCGACTTAGGAAAACTTGATACCCGAAACGTTTGGGATGGGTATGAGGTTGGGTAATCGGGCATGGGATTTGTTTTAAAATATTGGGACGGGTATGGGATTTGATGTTATACCAGTTTACCCGCCCCAAGTACCCGTTATATATGTCTGTTTACCCGCTTCTGTTACCTGATTATATATGCTCATGTACCCCGTTAACTTACGCACTATAAATATGTATATCTATTGATCACAAGAAGGTTTACAATAACGTTTACAAGTACAAGTGTGCTAACTTGTTAAGTTGTTGGGTGATCTCCAAATGAGACCTTATCACCCATTTATACTAGTACACCACTAGTTCTAGAAAACTCTCTAACTAGATAATCCCAAACAAACTATCCTTGACATTTATGAGCTGATTTCCAGAGTGTTCTTGCAAAATATCAAGGAATTCCATAATTCTCGACATCCTTGGTTGTATATAATTGATTTGTATTATAACGAGAGGCAAGGATTATCACAGTTTTACAACAATGTCCGGACCCGACCCACTGTACACCAGCCCATAAAGCCCAGTGAGACCCTATGACACGTGACCAATTAGACGTTGGTAACAGCGTGGGGTAATGATACGCATTCATCCGAGAGGCAAATTTGGAAATTAAGAAAGAACTGAAGTCTTAAACTTGAAAATCTTGCACATAATAAGCTAAGCAATGGCGGCTCAACCTTTTTTGAGGCCCCAAAACAAACTTTAAAACTGAAGCATTTCCAAAAATTTAAACATTATAACATTGACTAAACTCAAAATTATAGCTTAGGAACCTAGTAAATGCAAGTAGTTTGAATCAAGTACAAGATGTTGATCAGTTCTGTTAATATGTAGAAAAATATGTAAAGAATATATGTTCTAACATTCAGGCCAGCAGATAATCCAGTGATTGATCTAGACATCGATGTAGACATGATAATCAGTGTTCCCGATTAGGATGTATATTATTGATGGTAGTTCTGAGTTCGTAAAGGTGAGGAACTCATGATTATGAGAGAGAGAGAGAGAGAGAGAGGAGGAGGTTGAGATTGTGTGATATTATTACGAGAGTCTAACCCTAAAATCCTTTCTAGCCGTCTCCTTAAGGATATCCAAGAGGAAACCTTATTAGTTAAAAAGGTTAAAACGGTCCATAACAATCACCAATTAATATATTATAAGGTATATTATATTTTGATTTATATAACATTAATAATTATAATAGCTACATGATTTAATACTATAAATAATAGATTTTAATAATCCAAACAATTAGCTATTGGCTGACAACGGTCCCAACTTAAAAAATAATCAGGTCTCACCTTTTCATATATTGTAAACTAATGGACCTTGACTAACAAAACCTTAATTTCTTTTTGTCCCCTTATCCTTTTCGGTTTAGTAAAGATCCATTAGTTTACAATATATGAAAAAGTGGGACCACCACTGGTTATTTTTGAAGTTGAAACCATTATCGGCCAACGACTAATAGTTAGGATTATTAAAATCCATTATTCCTACTATATATTTAATCTTACACAATATTGTATCAAGTCAATTGTCCAATCTAATTAACAGTGTTAGCATTTCAGTATTTCACTAAACCATGAAAACAAGTCGACAATTACTCTGATGAGCAAAGAAATGATATCTTGATCAATCAATTTGATATCTCTTATTTAACTAAAAATCAATATTCCATAAATGAAAGATATATTCTATACTACTGAGTGAAAAGTTTGGGGGGTCGGTCGCCCCGTCCCGCCCCTTAAAAGCTTCGCCGATACACCACACCATGTCCCTTGGGGACGGTAGCCAATGACTTAGCAATGAGTAATATTAATAAATCGTGATGATATTTTAGATTAGAAAAAAATGTATTCCTCTTTAATTGTATCACATTGATAGCACCTAACTCTTATCTTTTTACGCACAACCCATCTGATGCTAGCAAGTCGAGGAGTAATCAGTTCGTCGAACTTGACACAATATTATAGAACAAAACGTATTTCCCTTAATTGTATCACATTGATAGCGCTTAATTCTTGTCTTTTTACGCACAACCCTTCCGATGCTAGCAAGTCGAGTAGTCGAGGAGTCATCAGTTCGTTGAACTTGACACAATATTATAGAACAAAAGAGTCATAGTTTTGTTGTGTCATTAGTTTCTATATTACAAGTTTTTGTAGCATATGATTATATAAAAAGTTTTTCGTGCTAATGATTTATATCAGGGTTTTAAAAACGTTATAATGCGAATACAAAGATATGAATAAGGTATGCATTTACAAGATTACCGAAAACATATCTAATTATTAGTTGTTCGAAAACAATTTAATTATAGTTATCAATTTTGATACCATCATACCATTAAACATGCCATAATTCTTACAAGTAGAAAAACATGTGGTAAAGTTCACATTCTTTCCTTGGAAATACAAGTTTGATTCTAACAGTAAGGTTGTGTGGTGTTTGGTGCGGATAAAACTCAATCCGCATCAGTCTTACGTATGCACCACATAAGCGAGAGATTTTATAGTTAATTTTATCACGTGGGATAACGCCCATTTTAAAATAATATACAAGAAAAGAAACAAGAAATCATAAAAGGGATAATTCTGATCGGTGGAAATCAATGGCCCCACATGTTGTCTCATTTGACGCTCGTTATAGGGTTGGCTAACTCCCCATAGCGCCCATGAGGTGGTGTTTGGAGCACCATAAGAGTGACGTGGCATGGCGCGCTAACCAACACTGGTTAGCCTAACTGTAGTAATATATTTATTGAGGTAAGTGGGAATGAATCATAAAAAAATGAGAAATCAGCAATCCATTGGTATAACATGCGAAAACACTTATAAAAGATCTATTTTTACATGTAAAAAAATCATTTTTATCTAATTATTTTTAAAACTTTTGCATATAATACATGAAAAAGCTGTTTCAGTAAAAAATTAAAACAAAAATTAAAAAAAAAGTTTAAAAGCAGTTAAAAAAGGAAAGAAAGTGTTTGCAAATATTATTTTTTATTAAATTACTTATAGATGTGTTTATATTTAAAATCCACTAAAAATTATGTAAACATGTTTTTTTTCCATGTAAAAATGAGTTTTTTAAGAAATTTTTTAATATGTAACTAAAGGGTGATTTTGTTGTGCAACAATGCAAATATACCCTTAAACATGCCTTGTCAGCTGTATTTTAACAAATGCATAAAAATACTTATTTTCTTTCTAATACTACAAACATATCTACCAATACTTAAATTTTCACATCATCACCATCTTTTACATTTATTTAATACAAAAACTCGTTTTTATAATTAATACATTTCTCTTATTTTCGCGTGGTTAAAATATATTTAAAATAATAACTATATTTGTAATAATTAAATGTATTACAGTATCTAAATATAGTTAAGATATCTAAGTATAATTTTAAACATTAAAAATTTTAAATTAAAAAAATTAAACATAGCATAAATAAACATAAACTAGGGGTGAGCCAAAACCGAACCGTAACCGAAAACCGAACCATTAACCGAAAAAATAAACCGAAAATAACCGAAACCGTCCAAACCGAATGGTTATGGTTAAGAGAATATGATTAACCGACCTTTCGGTTACGGTTACGGTTAAGGTATCCTCATTAACCGAAATTAACCGAACCGAACCGAACCTTGTTTTTTATATTTATTTGTGATTATTTTTTATATTTACGATTGAAGTTAAATATTTAGTAAGCATTAGATTTATTTTTTAGCATCTTTCTCTTAGTTTCTTGTGTATGTTTATTTGTGTTCCTTTTTTTTATTGCGTTAGCAAACTAAATATCTATATCGGGTTATATTAATTACTTATGAACTGAGTAATCCATTTTTCAAAGTACATGGTATATGCTCTATAAGTTAAAATAGCTCGTATAAGGATATAATCAGGTATTCATTGAAACATCAATAAACTATATACATGAATACAACCGTATTTTTATCTAAAAACACCAAAAAATATAGCGGTTAATAACCGAAATAACCGAAACCGTCGATTAACCGAACCATGGTTAACAGCCTATCGGTTATGGTTACGGTTAACACTTTTAGATTAACTGAATCAACGGTTAACCGACTCGGTTAACCGAACCGGCGGTTAACCGACTTTGCACACCCCTAACATAAACATAAAGAAATAAACATAAACAAAACACTAATAAAAGAAAATAAATAATACAATGGTTTAGAAAATACTATTATTATGATTATTGTTATTATTATATTATAAAATAATATTCCCATTAATTATTCGTTTATCGTTAGATATTATATTACCATTAGTTGTTGGAAAAATAAAATAAACTGAATGTTGCAATTAAAGTATTACATTAGTTTGAAATTGAATATTATCATTTATATTGTGAAAAGGAAAACAATTAAATGTTTTTAAAATAAAACAAAAGTAATTTTAAATGCAAAAAAATAAATATATATATTTTTTTTGAACGGCTAAATTTTTTCCAGAGTGTACCAAATACCCCTTTTGCCAGGATCGAACCTGGACTTAATCAATCCCCAAAGAGACACTGTCTCTACCACTGGGCTGTAGCCCAAGTGGCCAAAAAAATAAATATTAAACCCAGACAGTAGCGAAGTCTTTATTGCAATAGCCCCACCGCTTTAGATAAAAAAACATTAAAATTTTAAAACTAAAAGAATTAGAGATAGCATAAATAAACATAAACAATAAACAAAACAAAAAAAAGAAAATATAAATAATTTAGTGGTTTAGAAAATGCTATTATAATAAAATATATTCCCATTAATTATTCGCTTATCGTAAGATATTGCTTACCATTAATTGTTGGAAAAAGAATCAAGCGTTTTTTTTTATTTTTAATACGAGTACCATATTGTTATACTTAAAAAACTCAGTTACGTACTACACAATGGAATGATGTAAAACACAATGGAAAGTAGACCAAAAATACAATCGATAACAATAGGTAAAAGACACATCAGACAACAGACTAAAACACAATTAACATAACTTATAACACAATTGACATAACATATAAAACAATGAATATCAAACTGAAAGTTGCAATGATAAAAAAACTAAAAACACAATTGATGATAGCAGATAAAAGACACAGTTGATGACAACAGATAAAAGACACAATGGACAACAGATTAAAACACAATGGACAACAAATAAAAAACACAATGAACAACAGATTAAAACAAAATAATAACATATTAAACACAATGACCTAAACCTATAACACAATGTATAGAAAACCCAGATATAATACCATCTTCGTTATGTCACACATTGTGTTATAGGTTCTGATAAAAACGCTATAGATAGAATCCAGTTAACACTGTGTTATAAGTTTCGATAATAACACAATGTATAGAAACGCTGGTAAGAACGTAATGACCAAAACCCAGTTGAAAGACACAATGAGCAAAACATTTAACACAATACAAAAAACCCAGAAAAAATGATTTTTTTATTTTATTTTTATATCACAATATCATACTCATACTAAAGATAAAAAACGCTTCTTGTTATTATGGTGAAATTTTCTTTTAAAAAAAATGTCATATGAAGAAAATATGGACATTTTAAATTGATGGGGGAAATTGACATGCGCCTTGCATGTGGAGAGGGAAAATTTATAAATGTAGGATCTCCTTTATGCTCTTCCATTATATTATTTTCTCTAAAACTAATTTCAAACCCCCAAATCCGAGATCAATGGACTAAAATTATTTTTACCTTTCATATTTATTTTACCATTTGTATTTGATCCTAGTCTGTTTAAGTAATATTAAACCCAAAAAGACAGTGAAGCCTTTATTATTATTATTATTATTATTATTATTATTATTATTTAAAATAAGCTTTAACATTAATTCGTAATCTTTTTGTAGTTATATCTGAGTTGGTGTGGTTATTCGGTGTGGTTATTCATGACTTTCATCACCACATTTCTCTATTTTTATCCTAAACACATGAAATTCACACGGTCAAAGCAAAGTCTTGAAATACTTTCCGTTACAAATTGTAAAAAGTAAAGTATTTGAGTTGTCACGTTTGTATTGACTAAAAATCTTATCCGGGTCTACAATTTACACCCAACTTTTTGCTATTTGTATCAAATGATATGACATTAATAAATTTAAATTTGTGTTTTTCTTTTATAACTTCCGATATATAATGTTTTATAAAAAAACGAATCTGGTTTTGCGATGTGGTTATTTTTATCTACGCTTTGATATAAATTTTATAAAAAACGTTGGCCGTATCAAATATAACGTTTTATAAGTCGTTACAAAATTTTATATTCCGTATCAAAACGTAGAAAAAAATAAACACATTACAAAACCATATTCATTTTTTATGAAAACATTATATATTAGAAGTTATAAAAGAAAAAAACAAATTTGATTTTATTAATGTCACATCATTTGGTTTAAATAGCAACAAGTTGAGTGTAAATAGAATCACCCTCTCTGATCTTAGTGTAAGAGCACCCGGGGCACCCCCGTGGTGGCTTCACATAATGCGTTATACCGCGTCAAACACCATTGCCAGTCCCAACTTTGACGCGTCAATTATAAAACGCGTGGCTCCTATCACACGTTGAATTTTGTGGGTTGTGAGGGAAATTGTTGGGTTGTGGGGGAAATTGTTAGGTGTGGTGAGTGATGGACATTTCCACTAAAATTCATCACTAGTGATGGAATAAAGCTCGATGACGTGGCGGAACGTGATTGGATGTTGTGAGTGATGAGTGGTGGTGAGTGATGGGCGCCCCTATCCCCCTAATTATTCATAATGCATCACAAATCTTGCTTATTTTTTGTTGTAAAAGCCAAGGTTGAATATTGGTGTAGTATATGCATGAATGGTGTCACTGAATCACATTGTTGATGATGGCAACTTTTAGAATGAACCACGTACACTGCTTGCTTTTCTTCATGAGCATCATCCCTGTAGATTATATAAGAAAATGTGCAGCCTTGTTTAGTACCCACCTCTTTTTGATTTTAAACAAACCATCTACGTGTGTGTAAGTGTGTCACTCCATGGAAGAAAAGTGTACGTGCAAGAATAAGGTGAAAGAAGAATGTGATGAATCTCCGGCTCCTATCGCAAACACCGGCCGCAAACCAATCAGCAACAAACAGAAGGTGGTGGCTGGTTCTAAATCAAGCTCATCGTATGATAATGACTACCAGTGCTCCTCTTGCCCGCGTCAGTTTTCGTGTCAACAAGCGTTGGCTGGTCATAGAAAGATACACAGGAGTGAGTGGGAGACTCGTCTGGACAAACCTGATCATGAGAAGGTTAATCAGTGTCCCAAAGTTCCAATCAAAACTGAAGCCTCTCGTTTATCTAATTCGAATCTGATAGCCGCTGTAAAATGGCAATCGTCTAGAAACACTGGCTCAATGCACAAGGATGCATCTAGTAGTAGTAGTACTACAGATAAGCTATTACTTTGTACACCAAAGTATCCGTTATCTAAACCCGCAAATGTCCGGGAAGGGGCAGCAACAAGTGCCCCTCTAAGTCATGTGGCTAAACCCACAAATACCCTGAAAAGGCCATCACCCTCAAACACCCTTAAAAGGCCATTACCTAGATACCCCTTTGTTAACCCCACATATAACCACAAAGCTCCATCACCTAGGCCCTTTTTGGCTAGCCCATCATATACCCTCAAAGGGCCATCACCTCTATACCTTATGACTAACTCCACAAATACCCTCAAGGCTAGCCCCACAAACACCCTTAATGGGCCATACCTAAGTGCCATTTGCCATACCCCTCAGATACTCTCATAAAGTCAGTATCCTTTGGCAAACCCCACAAATACCTTCAAAAGCTCGTCATCATCTTCCCCTCCGGATTTTTCCCTAATGCAACGAATAACCTTTTGCGGCCATCACTTATCGCTCCTCAACAGTCTTTCGCTGCAAAGCTACCACACATGCCTTCAATTCCAGATCCAAACCTCCCTATAGATAACCGTTTAAATCCCATTGGAATGTTAGCCACCGCACTTGGGTTGAGATACGAGTCAACGATCCATAAACCGTCCCAATGCAAACGTGTAGGACATAATGATAAGGTGCTAAGAACTGGGTCCTCATTGTTTGATAGGAAAAAAATGATGGGAGGTAATGCTAGGCATTTTGGTAACAACAGTAACATTGCTGATTCAAGATCTTTGTTGACAGCTGAAGGTTCTGATTCTACTTCTAGGACTGAAAGTGGAGGTAGTAGCAAGACCCATGATCTTAGTTCTTCTTCTATCCAGCCCAGAGGAGGCAAAGGGATAGAGGCAAATGACCTCTTTCCTGTAACTACAGCACATGAGATCCATCACCTTGACAATGCTCAATCATCACAAGGTCAAGTACCACAACCAGATCACAAGGGGGATGATGTCGATGATCACAAGGGGGATGATGTTGATTTGGACCTCAAACTTTCGTCACAAAGAGAAAGATGCCCTTTATGTTTTCTATTTTTTTTTTTCAATTTCTGTTTTCCTTACTAAGTTTGTGAACCGTTATGCATCCCAATGGCGTTTTTAGGTCTATGTCTCCGATACCTGTAATATCAAGTCTTGATTATTAGCTAAACGAACTTTATCGAAGTTACCTATTCGTAGATTCTTCATATTCTTCGTGCTAGAAATAGCATGAAACGATGCTCTTGAATCCATAATCCAATCTTCAGCAGATATTAGAAACAACAAAGGGCATCCTCTAAATATGAGGGTGTGGTAGCAGAAATGAATAAAAATTCGATTCTATTAGTTAGAAAAGGCCCAAACTATTGGCACACCTTAGGTGCCTATTTGCACACTTTAGTGTTATATACACTGCGTATAGGTTTGCATAAAAATCAGTGCCTGACTGATGTCAGTTCTGGTCTGCCTGCTCTTATATGCTGCGTATAGGTCTATACGCAGCGTATGCAAAGGTTTTTTTTAGAAACATTTAGACAATATTAATCATTTTAGCAAAGTTTTATTAAAAAAATAATTTTTCTATTTTAAATAAATAAAAAAGTAAGTATTTCTTATAAACTTGTTCAGATCTAGTATCGTGGGCATATACAAGACCTATAAGGGACCTATACGAGACTTATACTACACTATACGATACTATAGGATACGATATAACACCTGTATAGACCTATAGGTGTAGTATAGGACTACAGGTGTGGTTTAGGTCCCGTGTAGGCCTATAGGCGTATACAAGACCCATAGGGAACCTATACGAGACTTATACTATACACTATACAATATGGTAGACATGCTACGATGCAATATGATATGATACTATAGGATACCATACAACACCTGTATAAGCTTATAGGTGTATCATAAGTCCTTTATAGGCCTAGAGGTGCAGTTTAGGTCCCATATAGGCCTATAGGCACATACAAAACCTATAGGGAACCTATACGAGACTTATACTATATACTATACGAGACGCAATACGATACTATAGGATACCATACAACACCTATATAAGCCTATAGGTGTATCATAAGTCCTTTATAGGCCTATAGGTGTAGTTTAGGTCCCGTATAGGCCTATAGGCATATACAAGACCTATACGAGAATTATACTCTACTGTGACAACTCGTAATTTCGAGGTTAGAACCATTCGTTTTCGTTTTCGTATTTATAAATCGAATCTTATACTTATTCTGTTTGACAAGTTAATAATATTTTATACATATCGCGTTAGACCGACCCGAACCGTTTGAACAAAAACACCTGTCTCGCTAGTCGATCCAACTCACTCGCATAACTCGAAACTTATGAGGCCCCGAACCTTAGCATGAATAATATACATTTATATTAGTTAATTAATTATTCATTTATTACTAATTAATTAATTATTCATTTGTTATTAGTTGTTTGTTAAAAAATAATATACACAACCAAATGGCTGCCATCCCACTTCCCCATTCTGTTTGCATTTTGTGGGAAGCCCACATCCCTCACGAGTTTTTAGTGCAGCCCAAAACACCCCCCCCCCCCCCCCCCTTTAGCCCTTGTTGCCAATTGTTGCATGTGGTTCGGCCCACATAACAAACCCCCACCGCCCCCATCTTGAATTCCCGTATATTACGTAACTGCATGTTGTGGGTTATGTTTTAGAAACAAAAACCCTACTCCCCTCCCTTGAATATTGACGCAGCAACAAGGCACCCTCCCCCGGTCGCGATTCCTTCTCTCGGTGCACTCTCCCTCTCACTCTAGTTCTCTCGCACACCATCTCTTACGGTTAGTGTGTTTCGGTTATTTTTTGGTTTGTGGTTCTTATGTTACATGGCTATGTTATTATCTTTATAATGATGCTTGGTGTTATGTGAATAATTGTGAACTATGACTTGCTAGAGATCGTGTTTCCATGGTGTTTTGATCGTATGAATGTTTGATTTATAACTAGTGTTTTGTGTTCGAATAGAAATTTGTGTCTGGTGATAGTTTCTGATTTTCATACACGAGTTATACCAAGTTATCTCGACTGTGATTTTGTATAAATAACGATGTTAATTATTATGGTTGTGTTGATTTGGCATGAAATCTCTTGATACATGACAGTGTTTTGCTATATTTTGATGATCATGTTGTTCGTATTGTTAACTTGTAGAGTAGGATGCACGAAAACCAAGTATGGGATATAGTATAACTGTTTACATAAGCGAACTTTTGTGATATCGACTTTGCAATCTGATGTAGATACCTTGTGTTATGTTTACACAAGTTCGTTATGCGCTTACGACACCTAGAAACTTGTTAGGATGCATGAAAAAGTGACTAATTGAGTAAATACCAGTTCACCGATTTTCTGCAGAAAATACGCTGACTTGCGTAGCCTGTTCCGGGACTTTAAATTATCGAAACTTTACATTTTCAGAGTCTAAAACCAATTACCCGGAAGTAGCTTTCAAACCGTGGTGATTTCATAATTTTTGGACAGGTCTAAGTATTTTAACGGATTAAATCGCAAAACTGCTCTAAGCTGTCATTTTCTGCAGGAAATGCAGCTCACGTTTTGTGTCATAACTTGGTATGTGTTTACTATTTAGATGTGAAAATTTTACTATAGATGCCCTTGCTCGATTAAGTGATTTTTTCGTTGGTTTCGCGTCAATCGAATAAATGTATATTTTTAAATAAATGTTTCGGCAAACAGGGTCAGATTACGACGAATCTGATCACTGTTTGGCGCAAGATTTTTCACGGAAAATCCATAAGGAATTCGGTCACCAAATTTTAACACAATGGTCTCTGGTTCGATTGACACGTTCTGTAATTCTTTGGGAACTATTCGGTGCCCAAACGGTTCCGATTAACGCACCACAAATTGTCCGAAAATACACTTAAAAGCTGAATTTTTGTGACAAGATTTACTATGTGATTTGTGACGAAAAGGTTGTCGCTATTTCGAATAGCGACACTTTGCATGCATGTGTGTATATGTATATTATATTTTACGTGATACGTGTTAGATACGTGTAGGATCCGCGTCTCTGTCTGTGTTCACCCACTTACTTTTACCGATAATCGTGTTAGGACGTGATTGACCCGTTCCACTCCGCATTTAATTTCCGCCTTTTAACCGAGCAAACTAAGGTGAGTTCACTGCTCTTTTACAAGCATGCGTTCTGAGGGAACAAACAAACTATTATTCCTTGGAGGAATATATTTACGAAACTACTATTCCTTGGAGGAATACTTTTCATAACTGTTGAAGTTTAATTTCGATGTCGGATAATCTACTCACCTCTATCACTTAAGTCCCATCTTATTACTGAACTAGTTGCTTGGAGGGCAACAGGGTATTAGTTGATAGCGCTATTAGGCTTGACAACCTCACACCGTACCTGGATTGGACGGGCGTGAACTAATGACCTTAACCACATGATCTCAATGTTGATAGGCATTGGGGAAGGGCAAACAAACTGACGTCACTGCTGGCACCGAGTTATTATCAACATGTCTTTAAACTAAACACCTACTTGTTTTATGTTAAACAAAACTGTGAACTCGCCGGCTTAATCGCTGATACACTATTTCTGCATGCTTGCAGGTTGTTAGATATATCTTGCATGGGAACTTGCAGTCTGGGGAGTTTGAAGTGTCATGGGGCGTGATACAGAATTGCAAACATTAAATAATTTACGTTTTAAATCATTTTGGTTTTTAATTGTTTGAGATACTTACATTTGCTTCCGTTGGACATATGCTATTTTGAATTGTTTAATTTAAAAGTCACTTTCATGTTGGTTATGATGACTTTGTTTTACATTACTTACTGTTAGTTCAACATGATTAGTGGCTCGATCCTGGTACGTCACACGCCTCGTGGTAAAACTCCGCAAGCGGTATTTTGGGGGTGTGACATACACACTATACGATACGATACGAAATGATACTACATCCATAGGCTAATACGAGGTCTATACGAGACTTATATTATACGATACTTAAAAATGTTTTTTAAAGTACTTATAATAGAACTTTGCCAAAACAATAAATGTTGTATATCATTGTTTCCTAAAAAAACCTTTATATACGCTGTGTATAGACCTATACATAGAATATATAAAGGGTCAAAAAACACAATTTTACCCCTGCTTTGGGTTGCGTATAGCCCCCCAATTCAAGGGAGAAATGGTCTTTTTTCCTATACGCAGCGTATAGGCCTATACGTTACATATATAAAGGGTCAAAAAGATCATTTACCCCTGAATTGGGGGCTATACGGAGCCCAAAGCAGGGGTAAACTGGTTTTTTTTGACCATTTATATATACTGCGTATAGGGTCAAAAAACCCATTTTACCACAAATTTAGGGTTAAAAAACCACCCTTTATATATGCTTCATATAGACCTATACGCAACATATATAAAGGGTCAAGAAATCCATTTTACCCCTGCTTAAGGCTGCGTATAGCCCATAATCCAGGGGTAAAATGGTCTTTTTGACCCTATGCAACGTATATAAAGGGTCAAAAAACCTATTTTACCCCTGTATTAGGGGGCTATACGCAGCCCAAAGCAGGGTTATATTGTGTTTTTGACCCTTTATATATGTAGCGTATAGGTCTATACATATGATATAACACCCGTATAGGCCTATAGGTGTAGTATAGGCTCGTATCGAACTATAGATATGGTATCGTAGGCCTATACGAGACTTATATTACACTATACGATATGATAACGCCTCGCTTTTTCGCATCCTTATTTTAGAAAATAAATATTTGTATCATAATTCGGGGCGTTAAAACATAATAAAAATATATGTGTGTGTGTGTATATATATATTATTAATTGTTATTCGTTATTCGTGTAACGCCTGTATCTTCGTATTTCTATTTTAAAAATGTCCGTATCCGTATTCTAATTTTAGAAACCTTACATTCGTTTTTTAATTTCAATCTCACAACTCGAGGCATTAATCATAATAAAATTCATATTTTATACATAATTTTTATTCACACAACCGATCATTTAAATACGTATTTATACGCAAACCGACACAATTATACGTATAAATACTTATACGCACATCCTCAATACTTGAATTATACTTTTGTACTTTTTATATACTCAATTACATAATATATACTCAAGAAATACCAAGAAATATACCAATCATCTTTTCCACCTCATCAATCCTCTTTCACCTTTTTTAACCAATCATATTTCACCCTTTCCACCTTCTTTCTCCACCAATCATCTTTTCAATCCTCTTCCACCTTTTTTAACCAATCATATTTCACCCTTTTTCCACATTCTCTACCTATAAATACCAACCTCATTCTACCATTTTATTCACATCATTCTTCTCTCCATCTCTCTAATTCTCTCAATATCTCTAAATTGTCACACCCCGACCCGCAGCGGAAATAAGAGTCGGGGCATAATTGGGTTATCACCAAAGCACATGACATTTACTATTATGTTTCATAATTAATAAAGTCAAAGTTACATTTTCAAACATCCAAACATGTTCATTCAACACAAAGGAAATAACCAAACATAACAATCCCAATACTAAATCGTTTTATTCTTCTAATCCAGGTCCTATGTGTTCCTAGCTGCTGCTGGTTCACCTGTATCATGTGTAAAATGGGAGTTTTTGGGTCAACATAAGTTGGCGAGTGAACCTTATTAGATAAACATTTGATAATGATTTTATGGTTAGTTTATCAATGAAATATTGTGCATAATCATAAAAGAGCAAATGTAAGTAATCAAGCATTGGCAAATAGCAGTTACAATTATAACATACAATAACACTTGATAGCATACATGAACATACCAATATCATATGATAACTAACATAAATGAACTGTGCGATCAAGGCTCAATCAAACGGAGCCGATCGTATTGCATGAACTGGAAATGTAAAATGAACTGTGCGATCAAGGCTCAATCAAACGGAGCCGATCGTATTGCATGAACTGGAAATGTAAAATGAACTGTGCGATCAAGGCTCAATCAAACGGAGCCGATCGTATGCGGGCACGCCAGGTTCAACCGCATAATAAAATGGGGAACAAGCTCAAACCTCACAAATGGGGAGCGGCGGCCTCGGCAATTGCATGTATTGAAATAATAATTTGCATCCAATAATAACTACTTAACAGCAACAAACTAAATACACATGTCATGATATGATGTATGCACAATAGTTTAGTTATAATATGTATATAAACAAAGACACATGATACACCCAAAAAACGTGATTAAAACGGGGAATTTGAAATGTTCACTCACATTGGGTGCGTTGAATTGGAGATGGTGAGATGCGCACGATTTAGATGAGCGGATCGACGAGGAATACTAACCTAAATAATAATGGAAAAATATATTAGATGGATGGATTTTATTAAGGATTTTAATGAAATTTTTAGATATATTTTTGTGAGTTTATGGCTATTTTCTATCTTTAAAAATGTTATTTTTAAGTATTTTTAATTGATTTTTAAATTAAATTAAATAAATAAAAATATAAAAAATTATTTTTTTTAAGTGTTGACCGTTGACCGTTGACCGGTTCGGTCAGCGGATAATTCTGCGTCGGGTGGGATTCGAACCGGCGACCTTCCGTACGCGTACACGCAGCTCTACCAACTGAGCTACGTGTCTAACCCGTTATAAACTCGTTTTTAATTATATTTATACACTTATTTGAATTAACCGAAAATTCCTTTATTTGCAAAAACGTTTTAATTCAATTGGACCGGTGCTCGTGACGAGATTCGAACGCGCGACGTGTAGTTCATGATGCACACAGTCCACCGCTGGACTGTGTGTCTAACCCGGTTATTATCTTGGTTTTTATTATACTTAACAACTATCTGTTTTAACCCGGTTTAGTTCTTGATCAAAAAGGCATGTTATTACACAAGGCGTGCGTGTAGCAAGGATCGAACTCGGGACGTGTGTGTGAAATTTGCACACAGTCCACCGCTGGACTGTGTGTCTAACCCGTTTAAAATACCGTTTTTAATTAATCTTATGTTCTGTTATAATTTCATCTTCTTCGCCGATTTACACAGACAGCATAATTCGACTGGTTATGATTGATTTGTGATTTATAAAGTTCTCAGACATTAACAGTAATTCAAAAGTAGAGAATGGAGAGAGTTTAAGGAAAAGAATATACCGATTGATGTTATCACAGAAATCCGGCGGAGGTTCGTCGGTACTGGAAATGAATTCCGGCTGTTGAAACCAATTAACAGCGTTGATCGATTATTCATGAAGTTGAGTCACTTAAACAAGGTTTAAAAGAAGTTTAGGATATCATACCAGTTCACAGTGTGATTCCGGCAGTCTCAGAAATTTTCCGGCGAAGATAAGATTTTCGATAAACGTTGACTAGGATCGATTCTGATGATGGAGTTGTGTTAGAGACTGATTAATCACATGTTTTAAACAGAAAGAGTCGGAGGAATTACCGTGAGAATGTGAGTCCCGGTTTTCCGGTGACTTGCAGAAATTTTCCGGCGAACTGATTCAGAAGATCTTATGGTTCAAAAATGCGACGAAAATGAAATTGAGTATTGTTGTGATAGTTCTGAATCGTGAGAATGATCTGGAGCTTGAATTAAATCAGAACCTTGATGAACTTTCGGTTTCAAAAACTGAAAATGATGAGACTTAAAGTTCAATCAATTTTAACTTGATTGGAAACCGTCACACATCGGTTATAACTGAAATTGTGAGGTAAACAATCGATTTGACGATTGGTTTGCCGATTACCGGTTTTCAGATAGCATCATCGGTTAAACTGAGTTTGTGTATAAGTTTCTTTTATGTTCCTAGAGTTAACAGAAAACACATTGTGGCGGAGTGGTTTAGAGAATGATTGTTAAGTCGTTGCAGCGACTCAGCTGACCGGGGTTCGAGTCCCGGCAGCTTCAAATATTTTTTTATTTGTTTTATTTTAACTTTTTATCAAATATAATTTTTATAGTTTAATTTATTTATTAATTATGTATCGTTTTAACTCAAAATAATCATAAATAATTAACGCAACTTTTATAACTTGGTACAAGATTACAAAACGGAGCGGGTTTTGGAGACCCGATTTTTACAAATGTTACATAAATCAAGAATTCTAGAATTCTAAAAGGATACTAAGTGTTCCAACCATTCTTCTCTCAACCTTTCTACTTCTCTCAAATCTTCCAAGCAAGGAAGAGAACTCTAAGAGTTCTAAAATAAAACACTAAGTGTTTTAAAGGAAGCTTGAAGCTCCAACCTCCAATTCTTCACGGAATCATCAAAGGAAGCTTTGCAAAACCGTGAGCATACTCGACCCTTTTTTACACTTTAATGCATTTTGGGGTGCAACATGTATAAATTACAAAATTTATTTTAAACAAAATTAAACGTGTTCACAATACCAAATGTGCCATCAGTTACGCTTATGTGAGTTATATGTGTTAGTTTAAACTCGTCTATACATGCTACTTGTTATGCTTGAGTTTGTTTATGCTTATTAGTTTTGACTTGTATTCTCATGATATCGTTATGCTTAGAATACTATGCATGCTAGCTAAGGAATTCGATTATATGCTATTGTTATGCGAAAGTGGTCTACATATTCGTGCGATTCGACTTGAATATATACTTGTCACAATCAAAACCAACTTTTATACTTATAATTAATTTCAAACTCGTATGCTCGCCAATACTTTTGTATTGATCTATGCTTTTAATACATGTTGCAGGAATTTTGATGACACATGGAATCTAGTAGGATTGCCTAGAAACACATTTAAACTTTAAATACTTATTGTATTGTATTTGTTTCAAACATGTATTTCGTTTCAATATCTTGTATTAAATCGTTATCAATGAAATGAAATTATATTTGTTACGTGTCGGGATCTAAATTTTATATTATTTGATTTAAACTATGTAAAAAGGTAATTATTAAACACTTGACACAATTAGCGTTATGAAGCATCTTGTAATCTAGTTTTCGTCTCATCCCGATGTTTCCGCCATCGGTTGGGGTGTAACAGATAATATACGATATGATATAACACCCGTATAGGCCTACATGTATAGTATAGGTGCCGTATAGTATATGCCTATACGACAACTACATTACACATATAGTCCTATACGGGATGTACACTACACCTAAGGTCTACGTGGGACCTATACTACATCCATAGGCCTATACGAGACCTATAAGCCTATACGGGACCTATACAAGACTTACACCACACCAAATGATAAGATACTATACGATATTACACCTATAGGCCTATACGAGACGATACTACAGATATATGCCTATACATGACTTATAATACACTGTACGATACGATAGGATATGATACAATATTATATTACACGTATAGGCCTATACGAGATTTATACTACACTATATGATACAATACTACATCCATAGGCCTATATGAGACCTATATTATATATACACGCTAGAATACCTAACAATGTTTTTACTACATATACGATACGATATGATACAATATTATATTACACGTACAAGCCTTATACGAGATTTATACTACACTATATGATACGAGACTACATTCATAAGCCTATACGAGACCTATATTATACTATACGATAAAATATTAACAATGTTATTTATTTATTTATTTTTTAAAATTACTTATTATAAAAGTTTGCTAAAACGATAAACAATGTATCACAACGTTTATTAAATAAAATCCCATTTTATATACGCTGCATATAGACCTATACGTAGCATATATAAAGGGTCAAAATCACATCATATCAAAGATTCTCTTAGAAATTGAAAAAGATAGCTATACGTTGCGTATAGGTCTATATGCAGCGTATATAGAACTAAAGCTTGGTGTGCAAATATGTATTTTAGTGTGCAAATAGATACACCATTAGAAAATTCATTATTTGATTTGTTTATCTCTTATAAAGGGCTGAGGTGGCACACCCCACGCCCAAAGAGTCTTTCCAGTTTCCACTATGCATCGCCTAAGAGTTTGAGATTGTGGCCCTTGGAACTTGAACTAATGAGACCCTTTTGAGTCCATATCATCTTTTTTTTTTTTGAGTCCATATCATCTAACTAGGGAGGGAGGTTAATCATCTTTGGTTGACTGGTTGAATAACACGCCATACATTTATGTATGTAAGACTATGGGGTATGGGGCGGGTTGGGGGAAAACACCCATGTGATCATTCCGGGTAGGCTTGGATTTGGGCGTGGCCCTTTGGGCGGGGGTTTCAGCCCGGGTATTGGGCGGGGCTACACATCTGAGCTGGCGGGTGGACATTGGGTGCACCATACCATATGGTTTATCCATTAATTTAAAAAAAAGAAAAAAATAAAGGAATTTAGCCAAGCCAAGCCACGCCTCAAACCCAAGCCCCACTATACCCCCAATTTTTTGGGTCTTGCCAGTGGAGCCCACCCAGCTCACATGTCAACCATGCCCCAAACCCCCGCCCCACCATACCTCACGGTATGATATCATTTTTTTTTGGAATAATAGATTTTAATAATCCAAACTTTTAGTTATTGGCCGGAAATGGTCCCAACTTAAAAAATAACCGGTGGTGGTCCCAACTTTTCGTATATTGTAAACCAATGGACTTTTACTAAAAAAAAACCTTAATTTCTTTTTATCTCCTTATCCTTTTCGGCAACTTTTTCGTATAATGTAAACCTATGGACCTTTACTAAACCGAAAAAGATAAAGAGGCAAAAAGAAATTAAGGTTTTTTTTTAGTAAAAGTCCATTTGGTTACAATATGTGAAAAGTTGGGACCACCACCAGTTACTTTTTAAGTTAGAACCGTTACCGACCAACGACTAAAAGTTTGAATTATTAAAATCCATTACTCCTTTTTTTTTTCTTTCAGGTCTCCCCATTTTAAAGTCCATTTGTTAATATGAATCAGCAACACTTTAAACAACCAACTGACTTCGGCTAAAATGAATACTTTTGCAATTGATGTCTTTTGAGTATATTTGTTCCTCATCTCTAATTCCAACTAACAAACTTAGGTTTATAAATTTAGCTTGAGATAACTAGAAGTATATGTAAAGGATTGGAGGAAGGATACGTGAGTGAGTAGTTTGGAGAAATGAATGAGATTATGGGAAACTAAAAGTTAGTGAAAATTAACCCGTTTCAAAGTAAATAGCAATGTTTCACTTCTATAGAGTATAGATGAACGGTGAAAAGGGAAATTATAAATTAAATTGTATTAAGCTTTAAATATCTAAATACTTTTTTTGCTAAAAAAAACCCTTAGACGAGTTAAGGGATCAACTCATTTATTAAATTGGCATTTTTTTGGGTGAAACATTTATTAAACGAGCCATTTTCGTGTTAACATGTCTAGTATATACATGTTGTATTAGCCAACCAAAATCTAATTTAGTTCGAGCTCACTAATATGTCACTTTTCATTTGGGTTCGGTCCTTTTCTTAGGAGTTTTATCAATATATACTAGAGAACTTATTTATGTGTTTTGGTTTGCATACTCATCGGCCAGTGTCTTGTCGGGCCGATTCTTTGGCTTTTATATGTTGTAATTGTTTTTGTTTACTGAATGAAAGTTTGTGTTGCGGTTAAGAAAACATACAAGGAGAGATATGAGATATTGTAAGTATATTTTGATGCTGGGAGAGCGTGCGTGGTTTGTGTCTTATGGGCATGCTGATTAAAACATATGAGGAGAGATATGAGATAATTTAAGAGTATTTTGATGTTGGGATAGTGTGTTTGTTAAGAGTATGCTGATTAAAAAGTGCTTAAACCATAACTTATTACCAAACTCGATATTGTTATGGAATTATAGGTATACAACCGGTTACTAAATTTAAGGGTGAAGGGAGCTACTTTATAAATTGCAGATAGTGTGACATCTTTTGGGTAACTAGGTTACGCGAATCCATAAAGATACTGTCTGTTTTTTCAGAGGTAGAATGTCTGCAGTCTGCGGACCGCATCTGCAGACGTCTGTAGCAGAAGAGGTGGACTAAACCTCTGCAGTTTGTAAGAAGAAGACTGTTTGTTTTTCTAACTTCTACAGGCTGCTGAAATAAACTGAAATTTAAATAACTTTTATTTAAAATCATTTATTCCACAATTAATAAAAATGTGAAAATTGAAAATTCTTATAAAATTAAATAGTTACTATTAATTACTTTTTGTGTATTACACTTTATATCTAAAAGCAAGTTGAAAAACTGAAAAGCAAGTTGAAAAAAATGAAAAGAAAGGGTGCAACATCAATACTGTTTGTTTGTTTCTTTGACCGATAGACTTTTTCTATTCATAGTTTAATGACCAAAAATGCACTTCTTCAACTTATCCAATTACATCTTCTTCATATGACTTCTCCTTGCTTCTGCAACTCCATAAACACAGACCAGATCGAAAAAAGTTTATGGTTGCCTCTTTTTTCCACTTTCTTCTTTTCTTTGTAATTACTTATCAACTAACCATCTGGGGGTGGTCAAAATACAAAAACCCACTTGATGAAGGATGACGGCGGTTGATTGTATTCAATAAACAACGGCGGAGGTGGGGGAAGAGGACGATGGCGGCGGTGGGGGGGCGGACGATGGCGGTGGTGGCAGAGAACGATCGCTTTGGCGGCTGAGATGAGGAGGGCGGTGGGGGACAGCGGCAGCGATGGTGGGTAGGAGGAGGAGAGTGTGGTGGGGGAGATGTGCTAGGGTTTGATGGAGGAGTGGGTGAAGGAAATGTCAGTGTTTTTGTGATATTAAGGCAACAAGAAGTGGGAAGAAGAGGCTATCTCATACATGCACCAAAAAAGGACGCGCAGAGCCTTTTTAATGAAATGTTTTTGAGAAAAAAAACACTCTGCAGACCCAAACGTCTGCACGTGGTCTGCGTGACGCAGACATAAGAAGACAAGAAGAGCTTTTAAAAAAACAAACACTCTCAAAGTGTCCACGAAGCTACTTTATAACTTGTGGATCATGTGACATGTATACTCACGTGTTATACTTATGTTTCATCGATATCACGTGTGTACTCTGGCATTTCGCTCACACGTTAGGCAAATAAAGAAATTGAGGAAAATTGCCACAATTAACAAACCAGATCATGGGACTTAACGTGCTTGCACAATCCAAAGAATAGTATAAAGTGGCCTAGTAATTGATTATTTGACATAACAGGATATCTTGACAAACTTTTAGCACACGCTATGCTCTTGGACACCTCATATATGAGAAATCGGATCTTAAACCGAATTCTACAAAGAAATCTCCACTTTCTGTACCTCTATAATATAAGATCATAGCTTAGAAATTAGAGTTACTTGAAAAACTTTGTATTCTCCTTCTTCACCCAAACTAAGAACATACTTTATAGCATCAGGATATTCCCCATCCTTTCAAGTTTTATACAACCCTAAGCACAATGGATTCAAGTAACTCTAGCAATACGATCTTCGCCACCATGCAAGGCTAAGTCTCTCCATATCACCACTAGGAGAAGGATTCAATCTGAATTTATATTTTTCATGTCATACATTCTTTGGACCATATACAACTCGTAAACTTGAAAATATTGGCTTTGCTTTATTAAATTTTAGGCCTTCCATGCCTTTGTTAGGTTTATTCTACTGAATAATTACAAGGCACCCTCAAGTTCATAGTGGTTTTCACTAGGGTGCTTAGCCACTCCTTGTAGTACTATCCGCCATTGATCTAAATATACACTATTGATACCTATAACTCCCCTAGGAATTTGTTATTCCTAAACGAGTCATGAAGGGTATAACGAACATACCCCGTCTCCACATTGGATCAAGAACAGGGTCAGAAGGATCAAAAACTGCTAATTCACACAGGGTCATCGAACCGGCCCAAACAGCAACCAAAGCTGTATGCATTATATGAACAGAAAGCAACTGTCCGGGATCATTCAATACAACGGTATGAACACGATACCAATGCAAACCTATAGAAATACCCCTTTATGAAAGAAAAAAGACACTACGTAACTTTATCTTTCTTTTCATTTTGGATTCCAAAATTGATTTACAAAATATCCGGAACGGATGTTTAGAATCAATCAAAGTTTAACAGTCCCCTTATTATGTTCTACTGATATAACTTTAAAAATAAGAAAGATATTATTACAACGTTTAGACAACGCTAAATTAATCATTGTATACATCCTAAGTTATTAAATGATTGCTTTATTGATCCTATTTCTTTCTTTAAATCCTAGTTTAGTTATGAAATTTACCTAATTAGTTAAAAATCAACTTTTGGAGTCTACTTTTCCGGCATTAGTCAAACAATAAAAATTCATCTAATTTTTTTTAAAGAGGACTATATATTCAAATATAGGAAAACGGGGCCAGCTAGAAGCTGGGAATCCCAAGTACATGGCATCCGAGCCTTACTTACTCTTAACTAATTTGGATAATTCAGGTACACTCTTACACACCAAAATCTAACCCTCTTATAATAGGGGTAATAGCATAGAAAAAACAAGAGTAAATTGCACAAAACATCCTTTATGTTTCCTCAAACTTGCAGGTTTCAGCCTTAATGTTTAAAAGTTGCTAAAAACAGCCTTTAAGTTTATTTTTGTTGCGGGTTCAATCCTTTACAGCTAACCACGTTATTTTCTTCAGTTAAGTTCCCTCACATGCATAACATGTGAGGGTATATTCGTCATTTTGGTTGATCATGTGAGGGAACTTAACTGAAGAAAATAACGTGATTAGCTGTAAAGGATTGAACCCGCAACAAAAATAAACTTAAAGGTTGTTTTTAGCAACTTTTAAACATTAAGGCTGAAACCTGCAAGTTTGAGGAAACATAAAGAATGTTTTGTGCAATTTACTCAAAAAAACAACAAATTCCTGTTTGACAAGCAAATATATCATGTTTTTCTTACCAAAAGTTCAACTAATAAAACCAGTTCTCTAGAAATTTCTTACCAAAAGTTTAACTAATAAAACCAGTTCTCTAGAAAGATACCAGACACCATAACAAACTATTATTTCTTCTAACAAAATTAACAGAACCATATTTCCTCACACAAGAGCGAACTTACCATACATAACTATAATCTTAAGAAATGTTGCTCGGCGCCTGGTTGCTTGAAAATGTTTGGCCGAACATGATCGTGTGACTTAAATGCGTCTGCGCAATCCACAAAACATAGAATGGCCATAATTAGTTGATTTTTGACATATCTGGATAGCGCCCCACAAGTGGGATTATAAACCGAATTCTACAAGGAAACCTCTACTTTTTCTACCTCTATTAATAAAACATTATAGCTTACACATATGGTTACCTGAAAAACTCTTATCTTCTCCTTCCTCACCCAAACTTCATGTTCTTCAAGATCAAACATCCAGATATTCACCACCCTTTCAAGACTTACCACACGGCCATAAATTCAAGTAATTCGGGACCAATGTAAATCTCTCAAGATGTTGACTAGGAGAAGAAGGGTTCGATCTGAATTTTCTTGCCATAGACTTTTAGAATATTTCAACCATCAAACTTAATAGTGTTGAATTCATTTTATAAATTTATTGTTTTCCGTGTATCTTTGGCAGGGCCGTTCCGGAGGCTCAAGACGAAATGAAATTTTAAGGCCCTCTTTTCTTCTTTGGTTATTATAGGCGATAACCAAACAAAAATCTAACATAATTATAACACGTAGTGGTTTGCTTGTATAAGGAATCAAACAAATCTTGAAAAATAAGTTTGCATGAATATTATAGTAGCATATTAATTTTCTTTTAAGTGGAGGCCCTTAGGTTAATTATACTATAGGCCAGGCCCTAATGTTTGGTTAATTGGTTTATTCTATTGAATGATTGTAAGACGACTTGTAGCTCTATTGACCTATACATGATCAATAATCAGGTTTCTAAAATAACAATGATATTGTCTGCATATAATGCTAATCAAAGAAAAACAATAACGTAAATGTTGGGTTAATCTTGATCGGTTGGGTCAAAGTCGGGTCATGGAGCTGGAAACGGGACAGATATGGGCCAACAGGAGTTTGAGTAATTTAGGCACATGTATAGTAAGTTTGAATGAGTATGCATGTTTAAGGGTTTTTGCAAACTTGTCCTAGTTGTTTGAGTCTTTAGGAAGTAGTAGGTTAGTTGGCTATTCTTTTGGCAGCCCATTCATGAGAGCACGCATGGCCCATTTGATGTTACTAGCAGCCCCTCTAAAATTGTCAGAGCCGTCCTCGAAAACGCTTGAAAAAATTTAGGCTTTGTGCGACAAAAGAAACTGGGCCCAAAATTATGGTTAATGAGAAATGAATTAAAAAATTAAAGCCTTAGTAGTAGATCCAAGACTTAAACTTGAAACATTTTCATTATCTTGAGATGGTTTTTGCCGCTACACCACCGTCACTTTTTTGCATAATAACGGATGAATATACCAAATTTATAAAAGCTTATGAAGCCTTTTCGGGCCCTTTGAAATTTGAGTCTCGGGCGTTGGCACGGGTTAGCCGACCTAAGAGCCGGCCCTGAAAATTGTTTTACTTCACGATCTACCTCGTTGCTCTGATCCATGATTCCACACGTAAAGAATGGATAGCTCCACTGTTAATACTTTTCATTCATATGCATAAATCTTCATTGCAACAAATTGATTCTCTTCTTGCATTCATTCCACGTGATGACATACCACAACAATTTTGATTCATTAATTGTAACTAAACCTGTGATAACGATTAATAATTCAATCAAAATATATTTCATTTATGTTATTTTCTTTTCTAAACCATTCAATGTTTAATTGTAATAATTAGTTTTCTAATTTTTTAGCTTTGTCACACGTTTACCTTTTAATTTAAATTTTATTCTTATATTCAATGTATTAACATCATCTTATTAAAAACCCACAAAATATACAAACCAATTAAAGTATCATGATTTATACTAATATCGATGCATTTAATACAAAATAGAGTGTACCAAAAATGCACCGATCACAGCCTATCTGAAGCAAGTCGACTAGTCGAGGAGTAACTGGTTCGTTGAACTTGACACAATATTTTAGAACAAAGTTAGAATCATATATAGTTTTGTGGTGTCACTAGGTTTTATATTATAAGTTTTAAATGCAGACGATTTATGTTAAAAGTTTTTAGTGCAAACGATTTATATCAGGTTTTTTAAAACGTTATAGTGTGAATACATAGATATGAATAAGGTACACATTTACTAGATTACTGAAAACATATTTATTGTTTGAAAGCAATTTAATAGTTAACATTTTTTATACAATAATGATAAAATCAACCAGAAAGAGAAATCATTTAGACAATAAATCCCTTAGAACATGTAACGATACCATCAAACATGTCATAGTTCTTACAAGGAGAAAAACATGTGTGGTAAAGTTTACATTCTTTCCTAGGAAATATAAGCTTGATTGCATATTTTCAACAGTAAATGTAGTAATATATTTACTAAATGGGTGAATTTACTGTGGTGAATTCAATAGAAAACTCTAAAAAATGTGAACACGGTGGGTAAAAAATGTGAACACGGTGGGTAAAAAATGTTAAAAAAATGCATAAAGTTTGGTTTTGTTTTTACATATAAAAGTTCATTTTTATCTAATATTTTTTAAAAGTTTTGCATATAAACACATGTGAAGGGCGTTTTAATAAAAAAAAATTAAAAAAAGTTCAACAACAAGTAAAAAAATGTTTACAAAAATATTTTTTTATTTGAATGGCTTTTATATCTCTTTATATGCAAAAACGCCAAAAGATTATGTAAAACTGATTTTTCTCTACGTAAATGCGTTTTTAGAGTTTTTTACATGCAAAACTAAAGGATGGTTTTCTCCGGTTCTCCAATTTTTTGTGATCTCCCAATGAACCTCTTCCTATATACATTTATCTTTCCATTTTTAGTCATTGTATTTTCAACATTTTACATTACCAGAATTAGCACTGCCACTAGTATTGAGCATACGAGATGTGAATCCTGCACGTTATAAACCCCATAACGAAAATCCCACATCTTGTAAAATACCAAAGTCCACATGTTGAAAAAAAACCGCATGCTGTAAAAAATCTGCATGTTATGAACAAAATCAGCATGTTATCTCGTACGCATCGTACGTTAATACAAATTGTACATTAACCAACCCTATATATGTGTGTGTTATTGACAAATGAACATGAATTATAACTTTACTTTTATATTATATATACTTTTTTTAATATTTTGTTATTTCATATTGTAATAGTTTTAAATTATTTCATTTTACTATTAATAAAATCATGTTCCCTTTCTCATTTACTTTTTGCTTTTATTAATTCTTTTTTCTTTCTATCGAATTTCTTTTATCAATTAATTTAATATTTCTTTAATAAATTACGTTCCTTAACTTATTTCTAAAAACTTAATTACATAGTCATGTTTAATTTTATTTTATCGACATTCCGATATAAGTTTTGTTAGAAATGAGATTGTATTAAAAATAGAGTAGTTATTTGTATATAGTAATTTAGATTGACGATTTTAATAGTAACTAAATATTTATTTATTATTATAACTTTTTTTTGCTTTTATGTTTTATTTTATGATAGGGATATTGGATTTGAATAACTTCAACTTTCACCCATTGGCCGATAACACTCCCAACTTTCGATTTGTACACCAGCACTCCCAACTTTCAACTTATTGGCCGATAACACTCCCTAATTAACTGAATCCTAACTCAGTTAGTTTTTGTTGATGTGGCATCTGATGTGGCCCTTTTTGCTGACGTGGCAACCAATGTGGCATTTCAGATGATGTGGCAGCTGACATCAGCTAACTGAGTTAGGGTTCAGTTAGTTAGAGAGTGTTATCGGCCAATAAGTTGAAAGTTGGGAGTGGTGGTGTACAAATCGAAAGTTGGGAGTGTTATCGGTCAATGTGTGAAAGTTGGGGTTATTTAAATCTAATATCCCTTTATGATACAGCATTTTATAACTTTTTTGATTTTCTACTATAACTTTTATTTATTATGATACACTATTTTTTAACCCTTTGATTTTCTATTAAAATTTTTATTTTATTATATTAGTAAATTTTAAATATATATATATATTACTTTAAACATGTTTATTTTTATCCATATTTGGACAAAAAAATGTCCAAAATGAGTTGTGGGTGTTAACGTACAAGTAATCGAAGTAAAATCGTAAGTGTTATCAAAACCACCTCACTTTTAGTTTCCTTTTTGTTTTGTAAGTCGACACCGTTTTACCTTTTCGTTATTCTAATAATATAGTATTATGTTTTCAAAATTACGAATATACTGTTACGAAGTGTTTAACAACGCTTCAATAAAAGTTTTGTTTAAATCAGATGGGTCAAATATAATTAGTTTTTTGGTTATTTGTTGTGACGAACTGAACCAATATTATATGAACAACTTTGGTAATAATATAGAGAAAATTTTATATACCTTAAGCTATAGAGAGTGCTGGTACCATGACAAAACAAACTGCCATAGTCTAGCCACACTGATGGCCTATCGGTTCCGAACAGCATTGGTACCAGTACTATCGGAACCGTTATAGATATTAGTTTTTATAAATGCTTTTTCGACCCGTGTAAAACATATGTCGATATCATTTAACATAACTTTATTTTCTGGGTATTATATTTTGGTGATATATGGAATGCCAATACCGTACTAATACCGTAATGAATCAAACCGATACCGATCTAAAACCCGCCGCAACGCGCGAAGGAATATTACTAGTTAATTATTATTTTTAAATAAACCCTAACCATTAATTCGTAATCTTTATCATAGTTGTCTCTGAGTTGGTTCATGACTTTCATCACTACACTTTGTTTTTATCCTAAACACATGAAATTCACACAGTCAAAGCAAAGTCCTGAAATACTTCCGTTACAAATTGTAAAAAGTAAAGTATTTGAGTTGCCACGTTTGTATTGACTAAACATGTGATGTTAGTGTAGTTATTCATAATGCGTCACAAATCTTGCTTATATTTTTTTTGTAAAAGCCAAGGTTGAATGTTGGTGTTGTATATGCATGAATGGTGTGTCACTGAATCACATTGTTGATGATGGTGCCTTTAGAATGAACCACGTACAGTGCTTGCTTTTTCTCATGAGCATCATTTCTGAAGATTATATAAGAGAGCGTGCAGTCTTGTTTAGCATCCACCTCTTTTTGAGTTTAAACAAATCATCTACGTGTGTGTGAGTGTGTGTGAGTCTATGGAAGGAAAAAATCATGTTTCTTCAGGCCTTCTTCAAAGAAAGTGTATGTGCAAGAATAAGGTGAAAGAGGAATCTGATGAATCTCCGACTCCTATCGCAACCAACGGCCGCAAGACAATCAGCAACAAACAGAAGGTGGTGGCTGGTTCTAAATCAAGCTCATCCGCTGATACTGACTACCAGTGCTCCTCTTGCCCGCGCCAGTTTTCGTGTCAACAAGCGTTGGCTGGTCATAGAAACATACACAGGGTGAGTGGGAGCCTCATCTCGACGAATCTGATCATGACAAGGTTGATCAGTGTCCCAAAGTTCAAATCAAAACTGAGGCCTCACCTTTATCTAATCCGTATCCGATAGCCTCTCTTCCCAAAGTTTCGATCAAAATGGAGGCCTCTCCTTTATCTAATCCGAATCCAATAGCCTCTCTTCCCAAAGTTTCGATCAAAACTGTGGCCTCTCCTTTATCTAATCCGGATCTGATAGCCGCTCGAAAAGGGCCATCGTCTAGAAACTCTGGCTCAATGCACAAGGATGCATCTGGTAGTACTGATAAGCCATTAGTTTGTGCCCCAAAGTATCCTTTATCTAAACCCACAAATGTCCAAGAAGGGGCAGCAACAAGTGCTCCTCTAAGTCATGTGGCTAAACCCACAAACACCCTGAAAGGGCCATCACCTAGGTACCCCTTTGTTAAGCCCACAAATAACCACAAAGTCCCATCACCTAGACCCTCTTTGGGTAGCCCATCATATACCCTCAAAAGGCCATCACCTCTATACCATTTGGTTAACTCCACAAATACCCTCAAGGCTAGCCCCACAAATACCATGAAAGGGCCATCACCTAAGTGCTATTTGCCTTACCCATCAGATACTCTCATGAAGTCATTAAATCAGTATCATTTGGCAAACCCCGCAAATACCTTCAAAGGCTCGTCATCATCTTCCCTTCCGGTTCTTTTCCCTAATGCAACAAATAACCTTTTACGGCCATCACTTATCGCTCCAAAACCACCACACATGCCTTCACTTCTAGATCCAAACCGCCCTCTAAATAATTATGCAAATCCCATTGGAAAGTTAGCCACCGCACTTGGGGTGAGATACGAGTCAACGATCCATAAACCACGCCAATGCAGACGTGTGGGACAGAGTGATATGGTGTTAAGGACCGGGTCCTCATTGTTTGAGAAGAAACAAATGATGGGAGGCAACACTAGGCGTTTTTGTAATAACAGTAGCAATGCTGATTCAAGATCTTTGTTGACAGCTGCAGGTTCTGATTCTACTTCTAGGACTGAAGGTGGAGGCAATAGCAAGCTCCATGATCTTAGTTCTTCTTCTTCTTCTTCATCTTCTTCTTCATCTTCTTCTTCTTCTTCCCAGCCCAAAGGAGGCAAAGGGATAGAGGCACATGACCTCTTTCCTGTTACTACATCACATGAGATCCATCACCATGACAATACTCAATCATCACAAGGTCTAGCACCAGAACCAGATCACAATGGAGAGGATGTTGATTTGGACCTCAAACTTTAATCACCAAAGAGAAAGATGCTATTTATCTTTTTTTTTTTACCTTTCTTTTTATTTTCTGTTTCTGTTTCTGTTTTCCTTGCTAAGTTTCTGTACTGTTATGCATCTTGGATATTTCATAAAATTTATTTCATGTTTCACATATATATATTATTCATGTGTGTGTATAATCATCATGGTATGTGGAGCATAGAAATTAATAGACGGCTGGAATCGTTGAAATTCGAAAGTAGAAGCTAATTTAAAATGAACTTTTTTTGGTTTAGATGGTTTGGAGTTTTTAAGATGTTTTCAACTCAATTTTTTGAACATGTTTGGCTAAAGTTCATTGGAGAGTTAACTGAGTTCAATTGCACTAGTTGAACTAGCGGATCACCTAGAAGCGAAGCATCTTTTGAAAAAATGACTAGAAACGAAAACTCCAAACCATGCCCAAACCAAAAAAAAAAAAAAAGAAATTCAAACTCACACTACAACGAATATATGAAAACATTGCTAACTATGCAAAGACGTAAAATTTAATGATGCTTTATCGCATTTATAAGCGCATAAAAACATTCAGATTTGTAAGTATTAATTAGGAAATGATAAAACTCCATACCCATAAGTGGAAAATCAAAATGTCGAATCTGCGAATAAAGATTTTTTTTATAGGATTTCTTGTAGTCCAGGTATGGCGATGCATCAAGCAATAAGTTCTTTGAGACAAATTTTATTAGTTACTAGTCCATGAATTCAAGACCATCGAGTTATGCCATTATGGAACAATACAATAAACTCCTTCATTCACCATATGATATTCAGGAAATCATAACTTTTGATTATTAGAAGAAGAGATTAAATAAGGGTAGAGAATCGATGATTATTGGTCAAGAATAGGATAATTCTTTTGGATCGTGTTTAATGTACACTTTCGAAAGTAACGATTCACCTCTTAATTTATGATGGTACCACGAGCTTAGCTTGGAACAATCCACCTATTCACGTTCGATTTTTAGATTCTAGACAAGTTAGAGAACAATACAATGAACTCTTTCAATTCACCACTCATATTCATGAAATCATAACTTTTGATTGTTAGAAAAAAGAGAACGAAGGAGGGTAGATAATCAATGATTAGTGGTAAAAAATAGGATAAATATTGGGTGATAATATTCACACACCTCTCATCTCTCACTCTCTCTCTCTCTATATATATATATTAGAGAGAGAGAGAGAGATAGAGTGAAAAAAGATGTGGGAATAAGATATAGGGATGCAGGAATAAGATGACCCTATATATTATGGATCACGTTTAACGCACACTTCCAAAGCAACAATTTACCTCTTAATTAACATGGTATCACGTGTTTAGTTAGAGATAATCCACCTATTCACGTTTGGGATAATAACTTCACCTTTTTGATAGTTTACCAAAGTAGTTAGATTCCGTCGATGATTAATGGATAGTCGGCTAACTAGTAAAACATGTAAATTCGGCTATTCGCTTTAGGGCCACTAGCCATAGAACCCCTATTTGCTACGCCTGGAATTAGATTAACTTATACGAGCATGCACTCGGCGTCTACTAACCTTTATTATGTTATTATAACTTAGCCTAGAATTCGTGTTGTCTTAAGTAAATGTAAATAACAATAAATGCGAACACTAAAACTCACTCTAAAATCGCTAAATTACGTTTCATTTGAATTAAGTGTATATAATAATCTGAATTACTCGATACCCTACTGAAATAACATCATAAAGTAACTATTTTTGACCATAACATCAGATTATTCACCAACTTCTTTTTATGAATCGTAAAATGACCAAAACACCCTTGTGAGGCATTGTTTGATTTTAAAACTATAACGGACATACAAGTTGATGTCCTACTGATATTGAAACTTGTTTAAAGTATATTGGCATATGGAACTCGTTCATGACTCATCTGGTTACCCAGTATCGCTTATATACGTACGGTTAAGCCTATAAGACTAGTTTACGTAGTTTAACCGAAACGGGTTTAACCTTATCATTTTTATCTCAAATTCCAGAATGTTAATAGTTTACCCATATTTTACAAGTCTTAATACTTGTTGGGTTTAAACTACATTCTGCTCAGGTCACCGCTAAATCAAGCGTATCGTACCGTTCTTAATATTTTAAACTAGTCGATCCAAGTCAATGACTTAAATAAGATCCGCTAGCATTCTAATTGGTTATTTATACCATCATTCCAAACTAGGGCCTTTCGGTAAATTGTACCTACGCTTAATTAGTTGGATACGGCTGTGCTTATTATATTTCTTATTTAAAAGGACTTGCTAAGCTCAGGTAAATACTCTTAACCTATTTTCTCCTATACGGGCTTGGGATACGGTAAAATATTTACCGCATGGTCGGGTATGGGATTCGAAGACCTATGTGTCGGGAAATTCAAATAACCCGTTTTAATTCGTATTGCTTGAACAAAACATTGGGGGTTAATGCGACCGTGTTCCTGGATATCCTTGACTCATTTAATTGCAAATGGCCATGACCTAAGCACGGTGTTTACACTGACAGATGCGAAACGGTTTAAATAACGATTTATGCCCAATACGGGTGTTCCTAATAAAGGAATAAATTATAATTTGCAACCCAATATGGGTTTTCCCAATAAGGGAATAGGTGGTGTGTCGGTTAATCATGAACCGGCATAGCTTCCGGTCCCCGTATGTACGTCAAGTTATGTAAAACTGATAACATGAGATATAGTTTGTCCCAAGTTATTTATAAAATATATGTACCAATTGTGTACATGAAAATAATTTCGAAATGTTTTCAAAATGAGTCGGTTGATTGTATTTACCAGTGAAAACTGACGTATTTTCAAAATAATTAAACTACAGGTACAAATACGTAAATAGGCCGGAAGCTGCTCAGTAGCAACATAAGAGGATCTTGCAAATCCTTAGATGTGCCAAGTCTGTTAATCATCTCTTGTGTATATCTTCGATCGCCTGTGGATCTTCGTTACAAACCATTGTTGTTTGAACTTAAATATTTCGGTTTGTAATGATATTTATAATCCAAGACTTCCGCTGTGCTATTCTGTATTATTTGGTTATGATGACATCAACATACGTCACAATATTCCCCACCGGGCCCACCGGGTTACACGTGGAAATCGTCGGTGTGACAATACCCAAGGGACACAACACCTTAAGACTGTCATGAAACTGCTACGAAGAAAACTAACTATGCCTCTTAAAAGCCGTTCAGAGCTAAAATAGAAGATTTGAATCCAAATTAGGATTAAAATTTAACCATCATGTTCATCACCTCACCTAGAGAATTTATATATTCCATAAATTGTCGATCACAACTCAACGCTACACCAATTTTATCATGATAAGGTTTAGACTTTAAATCCTTCCTTTGATTTAAACAGTTAACAACCAATACCTTTTTTTCTTGGAGCCAATTTTGTTGACGATGGGTGATATGATAACTCCAGTTTCCGTATCTTAGTATAATTAAAGACCAAACTATGCCCCGAAATGGCATTTTGGTCATCTCACACATAGATTTGAAGACTTATTTGGAAATCTGAGTTTATAGCTTGCACCTACTGTAAAAATATTTAAATAAGTTTTTAAAATCAGTAACAAGTCTTGATGCTTAGACATGGTTTTAACCAAACTATGTGTCGAAAAGGCGATAAAGTCGCTAAATGACGATTTAAATCGATGTTTAAGGAAAATTACTGTTTTGATCAGGTCTATACAACCAAAATAATTTATTTAATATATAAAGTCAGTAGGTAAAAGGTTTGGTTGAGAAAATATCTCTAAAACTTATTTTATGCAACGTAAGGGCATTATCGTCATTTATCGACACCATGCAAGAACTTTTACATAAACTCAGTTCATAAACTAATTTAATATCCCAAATAATCCAAAATATATTATAACATCGGTTGGTAAAGTATTTTATTGTAGGAGTTACGTTTAAAATAATTTATTTGCCGAAAAGTGGATTTCGGTCCTTTAAAAGCTTGATTTGCGATATTTAGGAAAAAAATAGATTATGACCAATTGAATGACATGCATGTAACTCAAACAAGTCATCATAACAGTAGGTAACTTGTTTGTATATTCATTTTTGGTTTAAATCTCATTTTACGCAAAAAGGGCGAAGTAGTCATATTTAGCACGTTGATGAAACTTGCGGATAACTCGGCATATGATTATGATCATGTAGTATGACCTCAGAGGGTTATACTACATCAAATAAGGATCATAATGCAACTTAGAATCGGCCTTGAAAGACTCTAAATCGGGTCACAACTGAAAGTCAAAGCAGAAGTCAAACTTTGCGACTTTCGGTTTGAACCGACCTTAGACCTGGATTTGACGAGCCGAACATGCTCCTACATGTTCTTATAATTATTACCAAGTTATCAGAATGATAAAACAGATTTTATGACATGCATGTTACTAGTTATGCGTTTATTACCAAATCTGACCCAGTTTGACTTTTTATGAATAAGTTTCACTCGTCAATCGGTCATGCAAATGTGGTAATTAGGAGGTGCCCTCTTGGGGGATTAATACCTACCTCATTATGGTCACGTAGCCATGTTTGAATCGATCCATGGCTGGAGTATAGAGATTTAAGCTCAAAGTCAAAGTACTTTTACGACGAACTTGACTTTTAGCTCAAATGGATGATGAACAGAAAAAGGAGGATTAAGAACACTTACAAAATGTCCTAGCATGAATTTAGAGTGGATTTGAAGATCCTTGAAGCTCTGGAACTTGCAATGAATTGATAGAATGAATTTCAAGAACATGCAAGTCCTTTGGTGGATGAATCAAGCTTCAATTTATGGAGTAGGAGGTTGATGAGGATCAAGACAAGTGTTGGACATGCATCCTAGAGGTGATCAAGTGTCTTATGAGGTGTCCAATACCAGACATGAGACCATGGTTGTGAAATCTAGGTGCTGAAGTGGTTTGAGTGGTGGCCAAGGTGATAACCACTGCTGCCATCTGTTTGCTGATACTGGGCATCCCGCGCGTCGCGGGAGATCACCCTGATTCTCTCGCGTGGCGCCTGGGAATCCCAAGTTTCAGAATTGGCAGAATTGGTCCCTGCAGCATTTTAAGGTGTTTTCGACGCGTTTAACCCCCGTTAACCCCATTTTAAGGCTTTACAAGGATGTTAAAGCATAGGAAACTTTAGATATGTCCAGAAATGACATAGATGTCGGTTCGTTCGGTTGAACGGTTGCGCGTTTCGCTAAAATGCGTAAAACGCTTAAACGGACACAAAAACGATCGCAATTTCGCAACGATAGACATCCTTGCATCCTTATCAATAAAACATAACATTTTATTGTATGCAATATATTTGTATCCATATATTGGGTCTGATATCAAAATACGAGAGTTGGCAAGTTTCTGTAGTTTGTCAGGAATAGTCCCTGGACTTCAAACTTGCGTGAAACGTTATAATTAGTGCGTAAAGCCTTCATTGGCATATAATAGGCACACATAAGAGTATGAATAATATTATAAGACTCTCGGTTCATTAGAAGGTCATTCAGATGCTTAGTTTGAGCATGGTGACACTTTTAGTCCCTTAACTAGAAATTTTTCGTTCAGAGGTTATAAAAGAACATAACGACGCATTTGATCCATCTCGTTTTAGTGCGTGGCATACGAGGACCAGTGGGACATGTGTTGGAATTTTATAGGACGGGTTTTTACGAGGTGTTACATGTATTTATTATGAGGTGGCTTGTGATTGTAGTAGCATGTTTCTACTTTTTGGGTGTCATGTATATTCTAAGGTTAATTTAGTATTATTGGTGTAATACAATAGAGCAAACGTTGTCATTCAAATATATTATATATATATATATATATACTAGATTCTGGTTATATTTTTTTAAACAAATTGGTGTTGTTTAAAAATGAACGACTCTTAAAATGATAACTCTAATCTCAATATCATGGTATTTCCCATTCAATGAGGTAATGAACTTTCAAATATTTAATAAAACCCAATAGATACCATCAAAACATTTGTACCATACTTTTACAAACAAATTAATTGCTTAATCATTACAAAGTTTAAATCCAATAATGCCAAAATGATACTGGGGAGAGGATTAACATCTTAGATGTGTAAGTTTTGTAGCATGTAAAATTTTTTGATAGCTTTCTTAATCGTTTTGATCTCGGTATAAAGTTCAACAAGAATCAGTATGTATTTCCTGTTAGAAAACATGTACTAAAACAAACCAAATACATTTCCTTAAAGAGGTAGTGAAATTTACAACGTTTGAATTGAGGGAGTGTTTGGCTAAACTTTTTAAAACTCCTTATGACTTTTCGGAAAAGCTAATAAGTCACAATGGAGTGACTTATTGACTTTTCCCCTCACATACACTACCAAACCCAAACACCATTTAACTTTTTAAAAAGTCATTAAGTTATAAGTTGGCTAAAATAAACACTCCCAAACAATCCCTGAAATGACACAACACTTCATTACAGAGTGTGTCAGTTAAAAGTTATTTAGTTATAATCAGCAGTAACATATGTCAACATGAAATCCTTTTTTGATCACCCAAGTTGATGTTGATGCACAATTAGTGTTGATCGCCTAGTTAATGTTGATAGTCGTTGTTGCTAATAGCCGAAGTTATTGTTGATTGCAGTTACTATCGATAACGTATTTGTTACTCATCAAAGTTGTTATAGACCAGTGGTTCAATCATTTGGACCTAAGTAGGGGTGATGCCCCATTGGAACCTCACATCAAGGAGGCTTCACTATGTGATCCCCAAGGTTCCTAGTTGAGTCATTATCAGGTGTAAGTTACTTCGAGTTTATTAAAAAGGCCAAAATCTAATCTCTACAACTCGAAAGATGTCACATCAGGGATAACTTTAGGAGCTTAAAGCGAATTCTAAAATCAAGGGAATTTTCGAAGAAAAAAATGTTATTTTATTTGTATAAATTCTAACACTTTTGTATACACTTTTTTTAAAAGGTATATACTCACATATGTTTGAGTTGTAATGAATTTTAGGGAAAAGAAAACCCTACACAGATTACACCTACATTTTCTAATGTGTTAACTAGAACAAGAATTGCATAATCATATTCATATAAACAAAAAAATTGTGCGAATTTAGCATATAACCAAGAAAAAGTTGTTTGATTTCTTATCTTTACACTTAGAGACAGACCGGAAGTCACCCGGTCAGGCTAGAAGATGTCTAGTCTTGGAAGTTGGCAGTTTTAGGCTTCAAGTATAATGGAATAATTAAATGTGAATCGGATGTAATCAAGCACTAAAATAATTGACTTTAAATCTGAGCCGCCAAATTGCAGTCTATTCTTTTTTCAATTGAGCCTTTCATATGTCAATCATATATATAAAAATTATATCTTAGAATCTACGTGTTACGCGTGAGTGAATCTATAAAAGCAAGAGAATTGTAGATATCTTGCACATCATGATCGATAAGATCAAATGCATAAACAAAGATGCAACAATTGATACAAGATCTAAATTCAACCAAACTTTTAGTATATTTCCATTGTTGTATATCAAACAATTGACTTGGTTATTTTGGTGAATGGATCTTGATATCGGTCAGTCGTGGTTCAGTTTAAGTAACTTTGTTTTCTAATCAATCTTAGCGGGTTAAGGTTGATGATGGAGATTGATAAAGTAAGAATGAGTGCTTTTATGAGCAATAAACATAATCATTAAAGATGATAAGGCCACTACCAATCTCATGGTGATTTATGACTTAATAGTTAATACTTCATGCCGGGATTCGAGAGTGTGTGTGTTTGTGTATATTTTTTATAAACAGTTTAACAAATATAGAAATTCATCAAAATAGTGATAATAAACACATCATGCAATACACAACTGGATTTGGGAAATGATTCAAGTATACTTACTGATTTAAGAACAATCAATAGTACAATTTCACCCCCTTTTTTTCCCAAGTGCGCTCTCTCTCTTAGCTTTTATGCTTTTCAGCTCTAAGAGTTCTACATATTACATCGTGATATTGTTCTATATATTGATGAAATAACTGTTGCTAACGTCACCATGAAAGCGACCCTAAACAACCTATTAAATGATGTAACTGCCGAGATAGTTAGGAAAAACATTTTTACATTGAACTACTGATAAAACAAAGGGAAACAACTGGGATTCCAAAACTGCTGGAACGATTCTAGCACTTTTGGAATCTAGTACTTTTGGTCTTCATTGTTGACTGGTCTCTGTTGTTAACCAACACTTTATCATTCCAACACTTGTACCTTGTCTTCCAACACTTTATTCCAGTACATCTTGTTACAGTAGTTTATGTTGGTTGTTTGAGAAGTTTTCAAGGGGGAACAAACTTCTGGTACTATGAGTTGAACTTTAACCTTATATCATGCCTCATCAGGCATGGGAGATGGTTCTTTTGGGTTTTGAATTTCATCATCAAGAGATCTTATATAATCTAACATTTCACGACAAAACAAATTTGAAAGATAATTTTATAAATTAAGAGTCATGGATGATTATACGAATATTTCTAGGAAAAAACTGATAAAGTGCATGTAGTAAGCTGAAATTTGATGCATCTAAAACTTATTTCTTAAGTGTTTGCATACAACATGCTAATATTTTACAGGACTTAATATTAATGACTTATATGCTAATTAACTACCTAGGACTTGTTTAAAAACGAACTTTCAAATTGTTGATTTTTTTTAAATGACCCGTTTGTGCTTTAAACGTTGAATCATTATAAGTATATTATTGTGATACTTGTTTGATATATTCGTGTCGAGACTTCTCACATCACATATGTATATTCTTAAGTGAGGTATTTATAACCTATGTAACATCATTATATGTATTATATGCTTAAAAAATACAACTCTTTAAGTGTTTAAGCAACTAAAACTAGTAAATAAGAAACTAATTACATGCTTAATGATGAACACATAATAATCAAGATAGTAAACTTAAATGACAAACTATACTTTATATAAAATCTCCTTGGTTGTAACCTTCATCTATGCTTAAATATGCGTGTGGTTTTTAAATATCGCATGTGTTACTTTATTAATATGATTATCTCATAAAACATATAAATTTGTTGCTTTTGTATGAAAAAAATGATAGCAACCATGATAATTGGACTACGTATCTAAATTCTCATATGAAAATAATGGATTGTGCAAAAAGTGATAACTGTAAAATTCTTCAAGTCATATTATGAAATAAGTGAACACATAAACCTATTAAAGTAATCATAACTAAATATGATTGTAGGTTAATTAGTTATAGTAAAAAAAACATCTAATATATATGTGCACAAACCTTCAGCTAATATATATTTGCTTATGTTAATCTTGATTTCATACTTAATGATTTGCTATTTGAAAATCAAGATAATAAAACTAATGCATTACATGTTATATCTATCAGACTAGACTATTGTAGATGTCATTTCAATGCATACTCGGTCACTTTAGGTGCTTACATTAATTAGAAGTCATATGTCTTTGCTTGTTGTCTTATTTTGTGATATGTGTATAACTTAAGTCTATTTGGAATTATTCATACAAATGTGAATGATTTGGATTTATCATATTACTTTTACATTATATGCCATTCACTTATACTTAAGCTTGTGCTTAATTCTCTTGTGCATGCTATATCCTTTATTCTTTGGTCAAGTTTACCATTTTTTTTCTATAATTACTTTAATAGTTTTCTTTAATCAAAATTTGCAATCTAAATTTTAAAAATAACCATTTTAGTCTTATATTTTCTAATAGTCATCATTGAAAAAGATGTAATTTTATAACTATAATATATGTTTTGAATATTATAATTGTTTATCCTATTTTGTTATACATAAACACTGTAATTAATCATTTGTATATAACTAATTTAAAACATTTATAATATTAATAAAATTTATAATTTAATTAACATGGTTTATCCAGATAGCTGGTTTTTATTCTCTCTTAGTTTCATTTTATCCATTGAGGATCCCCATAGGACATAGTTGTATGATCGTCGTCTGAGATAGTCGTTATTGAACCAAATGGTCTGAAGAATACATATAGATTGATATTTTGCTACCATGGTTCGTGATAACGATTTCTATCTTGTCATCCAATCAATGGGACTTGCGTTGGTGTTCCTATGAAACCCACAAGCCTATTTCAGGAATGCCCCGGGCACCCTAAAAGGTTAACTAATTTAGTGGTATGTGCAAAATATAAATATAAAAATTATAAAAATTAAGATAAACTTAATTAAGTACATTTTTTTCTATAATAAATCCATGCCAGCTTATAACAATCAAACAAAATATTCTAATTAATGCTAAGCGAGTCATAACCATTTTTGTTCTAGCCGTGTAACACCATTTAGCACTCCCATTAAAAGTTAAAATTAAGATTGCATTAAATGTAAATTTATGCTATAATTGCTAATGAATTTTAATAAATACATTTCTCTATTCAACAAAAGATATTGACAAAAAATAAAAGAATTTCAACCATATAACTCATGTGTGAACTATTTAAATAAAAAAAACCACCTCTTTGACTGAATATTATAAATAAATATTTAACTTATCGGTACCAAAATTTATTTGGACCAGAATCACAATAAAGACACAGGTGTATATATGATTTTGTTTATGTTCATAAAACATATTAAAATCATAATCACAAAAAATGCAATAATTGTAGTATTTCATGCTAGTTTGTAAAATATATATAATGTATATTAAGCTTACCTTTGTGCTTAGATGACTTTAATTGCTTATGTATATATGTACAGATACAACTATTATAGACTTAAATCCTTTTTATTAAATTAATATTGCCGGACTTTAAAAATTATCTTTATAATTATCTAATGTCTATTGTCCAGTTAACTTCGGAATCCAGAAATCAGTCCGAAGTTAAACCATATTTACATATAGTTTATGATTTATGTTTCCAAACTAGAAGCATGTTACAGTTAACTTATTGCTGTTGCATACCAATTAGATAGATTAAAATCTAAATATTTTAACAAATGATCTTAACATAAATATACCATCTCTTTGTTATTTAATCTTAATATTTATAAAAAGAAAACTGCTGTTTACACCTATGAAAACAAAAGAAAAGTGTGAATTATCTTTGGTTATAATATTGCTTCATTTATGCCAAAATATATGATTTTTTTTAATTATTTTGCAGGATACATAGCATGCATTGAATTAAATTATCGTGTTAAAACTGAATTCTTTTATTAAATGGGTATTTTCTTAAATAATATAGGTTATAGAGAAAATCTCTGCTTAATATATAATAAATCAATAACTTTCTAAATATTTTGCATTGAAGACGAAACTATCTTAAGAAATAAAACAAAGGGGCTTAAATATTTTACATTGAAAAATAACTAGCGAGGATCATAAGATGAACATTCATGTTTTGCCTTCAAAACTAGAGATATAATCAATTCATCAACAATATATGTGCTTAATTATGTGCTAGTTTTACTCCATGCAATGATTACACCATACAAGGTTACCATTTATATCAGATATCATGCATTTAACTCCATCTTTATTTAAACAACTACGATTTCAATTTCATCTTTATCATTATATATATCTTGTCTCTCGATCAATCTGTTCTAGTAATGGCTGAAGAGCATAAATCAGAGCAATGTCGATCTGAGGCTTCGAGCATATCCGCAGAAGGTGAAAGCTTGAAGAACAAAACCCTGGACAGCAAGGCTGTAGAAGATCAATCTTCTTCTAAGGCTTTAATTGATCTCATGCTTTCAAATATGGAAGATAAGAAAATTGAGCTCAATCTCTTTAACCCCTCAGATCTGGAGGGTGCAACTTCATCTCAAGCAAGTGAGTCATCCAAGGAGGTGACTAAGAAAAATCTAGGGTTTTCTCTTGCAACTACTGCAAGAGAGAGTTCTCAACTTCTCAAGCACTTGGTGGTCACCAGAATGCCCATAAACAAGAGAGGCAAATCGCGAAAAGGCGCCAAATGGAGGTTCCGCCTTACGGCCACCTACTGCCACCTCCATCACCTAGTTATGGTAATTATACGTACTACCCTTCTTTTGCAAATTTCACTAATACCTCACTTGGCACCAATAGATCATCACTTGGGATTAGAGGTGAATCGTCTATCGATAGACCCTCTTCATGGTCACCTTCACCGATGAATTATCGGTTTGTCCCTAGCGGGCATCCTGACCAATTCACCAGTAGATTAAACTATTTTAATAGACAAAAGATGTTGGAGAGTTTTCAAGGAAACATAACAAACACCGGTGGTGGTTTTAGTTCTCCTTTAGTAGCATCTTCCCCTTTCAAGTTTGAAGGGGGCACAAGTGCTACTCATGATTTTCTTGGAGGTTCTTCTGGAAGTGGTAACCCAACTGCTGCACTTAACCATGGGATTGAACAAGAAAATAGTGCGAATAATCTTTTCGCACAAGTAGGTGTGGCTCGTCCAGAGAATGATCAAGATGGATCCACAAGTGGTCTTGATTTGGATCTCAACTTTAAATTTTCGTTGTTGTCTAATTTGGTGTTGCAATTTCATATTTTTTTTCGTTTGGTTAAGAACTATGCAAGAATTTTATTATTATGTATTCGATGATTGCTTATTTATCTGAAGTTCATTATTTGTTTTTTATTTATGCTGATTTATTAATTTTTTAGTGATAACTTGGAAGTTTACCGTAGAAGTTCGATTGAACTGACTAACACTTCTCGCATCAAAGAAATGATACACAAATCAAGAATAAAACTAGGTAGGTATTATAAAGACTGGATTCGGGTTATCCTTGCGCATTCAAGGATTCAAGTGATGAGAGTCCAGTTATGTAAATGGTCGACTCGTATATAGGGTAGTGTGAAAATGGAAAAGAGTGAAGATGTGGGGAATAACTAAAAAAATAACCATCATAAAATCTCTTTTGAATACTGTGGGTTTTCTTAAATTGTTGTTTTTATTATTTACTTTACTTAACCTAGAATGCTGGTTACGTTGACTAAAATTAATACTTTCGAACCGTATGTTATCTCATTTAAGTCTCTACTTAAGGTGTAGGTTACTTCACCGAACTCAATACTCCGTTACATGCATAGCATATAAATAGAGTCATTTGTAAGACTTAAAAGAAACTTTTATATTATAAGAATAGTTTCGTATATGGGTTTTATATAAACGCTTGCTAGAACGTATCTTGTACACTTTTGTTTGCTTCTGTCCCATGTCATCAAGCAAGATTCATCAAGTTCCTCCAGGTATCTTGAATTCTTGATGGTCATTTTTGGGTTCTGAAATGTGAGTTGGATTCTGGGTCAGCTCTCCATTGATGCAAGTAAGATGTCAAATAAATATAATAGTACAATTCAATGGCTTCTTTTTTTTTTCTTTCAAACGACACACCAACTAATTTTACTCTTAAATCTATACTTTTTTCCTTCCATCACGAGACTCGAATCCACACTTTTAAGGGAGGGACACCTTTCCATCTCAAATTTCATGTTCTAGTTTCGAGGGGTTTAAATTAACAAAGATTAGAGTTTGCAATATTGTTGTGGAATAAGTTTCCGCTCTCAAAGTTAACAATAAAAAGTGTTCCAGATTCACAAGTGTTTATATTGCAAGGTCTTGCTCCAAGTGATCTTGTTCAAGAGTCGAGGTAAGTTGTTGATTTTGTAATCTGAGTTAGCTTGATGACTTCAATGTCATCGTCAACGGTTGCCCCTTTCCTCTTTGTAGCTTCATGGATCTCCCAAATTTACAGTCAATGTAATTTTGGTTTAGTCAAACAAAAGTATTTAACTTTAAGACCAAGAAAATAATTAAAGATTAAGCTCCGCTCCTGCTTAGATTAAAAAGACTGGAATTAATTGGTAACCAACATGCCTTAAAGAGAACAGAATCAGCTTAATTTTATTCTTGTTGAATGCCAAAATTTTTATTAAGATAAAGAGCACCCTATAACTTCTAAACAAGATTTAGAGTTTTCATATATGTGATAATTTCTCTTGGAGATTGTGAGAGTGAATGCCAATTCCTGGCTTGTCAAGATTAACTCTAGTAGGAAGGCTTGCATCGGCAATTCGCTAGGAGTTGATAGGACCTATTTAAAGTTTTTCTAAGCTCAAATATTATTTTATATACTTGATCTCAAACTTAGAGTAAAACCAAGCTATCTGAATTTTTACGTTATAGAGTTTCAGAAGGATCAAACTCTTGGCCAAGCCATAAGCCTCTATGTCACACCTTCGTGTAAAACGAGGGGTGGCATTCACTGTGTAGACCCTCTCTCTAATATGGCAAATCGATTGTAGAGCACTAATAGAAGAATGTGTATCATTGATGACCAGTCACTGACGAAGTGCATCCGTCTTGGTAATTACTGATGGACAGTCAACGACGGATCCAACCAAATATCAGAAATTAAAGATTTCAAATGCAATCCCTCGGAAATCAGGAATCACGATGGATCTCCAAAGGGCGCCATAACCCGCGGAATTGATATCATCGCCGACAAATTACCAAAGACTAATGCCGCTAGTAAACCCAAACATTGGTCGTCGAGATGGGAACTTATTTCCAACAAACCATCCCTAAGTAATTCGTCTATGGACTATCCCTCAAATCTATCAGTGATAGTTAAAGATAACATTTTGTCCAGACTTTAGAATTTATGTCGTTTTTGGCCCGTTTGCGACAGCCAAATCTGTAGGTTATGGTATATATATAGCAATGAAACCCTACCTTAAATGCCAACCCAACATCAACCTTTTCGAATCCATAATTGGTAACCAAAAAATGGGTCATTCACTCTAGGTATTTCTAATTTCCAAGTAGCTCTATGGTAGATGCTAGGGCCAGCCCAAGGGTAAGGAAGTCCATACAAGGGCTTTATGCTCGTATATGTATATATTTGTTTGGGCCCAAGTAATGCTTGATTGCTGATGGTTGCTGAATCGATGATTGTGAATTTGTCTATGGCTCAGTCAACATGCATGCGATTTCCTTCTTCGTTAAAGCCTCCAAGCTGCAGAAATCATAGTGGTAAGTTCAAGTTTCTTTATCTTATATAGTTATATGAATTCTATCTTCAATTATGTTGATACATTGCATCATAAATGTTTGAATAGATCATGTTTCTGAAAGATTTAGGGTTTTGGTTTTTGCGGAGTTAATTGTTTTTCATTGAAAATTGATGATTATATATGATCATAACAAGGGGTTAATTATGACTGGATCATTGACATATTTTGTAATTTCTAGAGGATTTGGGATTATAATATTTGTATGGTATCGTTGAAATCATTGCAAGGGTTTTAGTAGACATATGTATTGCAAATCTAGCTTCTATATAAAAGTACTTCTTAAAGATCTAGAAAAATTTCTTAATTTTGTTTTAGCATAGGATCGTAGCCAGCAACATTATCAAAAGTTGTTCAAAGCATTCTATGAGTTCATGAGCCTTTGATAAAGGTATTCTCTTTGATGATGCTGCAATTTGATATTAATTTGTTGAGTTAATTTTTTAAGGCTAGTAACTTCGTTTTCATCTTTTCAATTTAGTTTGTAAGGTTAAAAAAGGCCAAACCAAAAGGCCCCTCTTTAGGTCTCTAAATGGTTTTTAACTAAGGGTCGTTTATAAAGGGCATGTTTTTATATTAGAAGCTTAAATTATAGCCCTTAAGAGAACAATATTTGTATTTAGTTTGGCCCCTTTTAATCCAAAAGCCCAAATGAGCCATATGATTTTTCATAGCCCAAAACCAACTAATTGAGAAATTTGGGAGGAGAGACTCAGCAACCATCAGTATTCCGAATTGAAACACTAGACGTTCGAACAGTTCGTTGGTTTTTTGCTTTGAAGGTCGGATTTCTATTTGAAAAACAACAATTCCCATCTTCCACCACGTATGCTCCTCTTGTTTGGGATCACTTTGGGTAACAAATTTTAAAGTGGTTGTGACTTGTGATTCACAGGTGACAAATTAAATTATGGTTTAGAATAAAAAAAGACACATGAACCTGTGATTATTGAGAGTGGTGGGACTTAAACATTTAGGGGGGGGGGGGGGGGGGGGAACATTAGAAATAAAATAAGCAAATTATTTTCTCCATATAAAGACCATGAATCCAAAAAAAATCAGTTTTTACACATAAATGACAAGGGAAGAAGAATTACAATTCAGGCCGATGACCTTAAAGTCTTTAAAATCATCAATTATTAATTCTTGAATATTTTCCTGAAAATCCCCTCTCTGTTATTGCAGTAGGAAGTTGAAGGGGTCAAGATTAGTCGAAGCACCCTATCAAACAAATAACATGTCTCATTTTTCTAAGTTTCCAAAAGACTTCTGCATAGGTCAACAATAGTTCATAAAACATTGAGGTTGAGATTTTTTTGTCATTTCAATGTTAAAAAAATCCGATTGATAATGTAATTGAATTCTCTCTGCCTCCTGCCGATCAAATTCTTACACAAAGCAACAAAGGAAGAAGAATTACAAAAAAAATTAAAAAAAACTCGGTTTTTACATATAATCTACGAAAGTGATATTAGGGTTTTCTTTTGAAACTAAAGTAGAACTAAAAGTTAACAACTCCATCGTGTGATCATTGAATCTACTATTCAGCTCATGTAATTGTTTGTCCAATGTGGATGTAAACAAATCTACTCGATAAAAATGTTCAAAAGTAACATGATTATCTTTTTTACGAGGCCGGTGCCTAGTAGAAGTATATGAAGCTTTCATATCCGATATATCTATTTGATGTTTCTCATAAAAGCACTTACTTGATCAAGTAAAGAATCTCATCCATTGTTTCTGAAATTACTTAGACCCGTTTTTGTTGTTTTTGTTGCTTAAACTAACTCCATGGCATTAAGAATATCTTAGTATTTCTTTTGTTGAACTTGAGAAAGAATATTACTTTTTTCCATTACTTCCTTATTCAAGAGAAGAATAAACATAAACTCAAATGATTTTGTGTGAGAGTAAGTTGCATCATCAATTATTTTTCTAGAGAACAACACGAGTACAATTAAACATATTAAACAAATTTCAAATGGAATGAAAATGAGAACCCCGACGTGTATCACTAGCTCTTCTTAATGTCCTAACTTGATACATTACTTTACCTGATTTGATTTCACCAAGTTTCAATAAATGTTCAATCTTAGTTGTCTTGCCTTTTGTAACTCATCATGATGCTTACCGGAAGCACAAACTACCTAAATTAAGTTTGTAACAAGTGATGTATAGGAATAATAATAATCCCTTAAGGCAATAACCAAGGCAAATTGTAACCTTTCTGTAAAGCAATGAACATAATACGCATAAAGACAGTCTTTAAGAACAAGTTCCTGTAATCCGTTTCATTCCCCACTGATATTCTTTCTCAAGCTCTACACAAGGAATCTGAAGATATTCTTAAGGCCATGGAGTTAGTTTCAACAATAAAGATGAGTCTAAACGATTTTCAGAAACAATATGATGGGATTCTTTACTTGCACAACTGAAGTGTTGTTGTTAGAAACATCAAATAGATATTCCGGATATGAAAACTCCATATACTTCTAATCGGTATCAGCTTCGTAAAAAAGATAATCTTGTTACTTTTGAACATATTTATCGAGTGGATCTGTTTACATCCACTTTGAACAATACCTATAGCTTTGACTCAAATTAAACTTAATAAATTTGATATTGCTCACTAAAACTTGCTAAAAGAAATTTGTGATAAAAAAAAAAGTTAACACTGAATGAAGAATGAAACGAGCCATGAATCCCATTAACTGATTTTCTATTAACCATCCATATATATATACACCTTGCACGTCATCCACTCTATCTTCAAAAACCTTACTGATTAAAACTATATTGTTTTTGAAAAATGCGAAACTAATAACGAGTTTATCTTTAAGGATCTATCGGTAATATTGGTTAGGCTCACTAATATTGGGTTAGGCTGAGCCAGTGAGCGACAGAACTGATGTCGGTATGTGCGCGCATGCGTGGCCGTAACAAAGTTGGTTCTTGTTGATTCCAACTGGGTCTAATTGATCTTATTGTAACATTAAAGATAATTTTGACAAGGTTGTGTCTCAAGTTGAAGGTGGTGATATGCAAGCTTAGTTCAAGATTGTCTTTGTGTGGAATAACGGGGAACTGAAAAAAGACACTGATTTTGCATATGGGTATTTTTGAATATAATTAATACGAGGAATCCTACCTCTGCAAGTTCGGTGGTGGGTCTTGATTTTGCAGCAAAATTGTTGTCAGTAGCGTGCATCGGTTAATAAGTAATAGTGTAATACACGTTCACCTGATCAAAGTTGGTGTCTTTTTTTGTTGAACAGCGGCACAAAAGTTGGCTTACTGGTCATATAACACTTTAGCCAAATCTCACGTCATTTTGTTATGTTTGCTTTATCTCCATGAGATTATAAGGAATATCCTGCTCAAATATCACCAACACGTTTTGTGAGTGATGGTTCTAGTCTTCTAGGTGAAAGAAGAACTTTACACTTAAGTGTGCTCAAGTGGGGGTGCTCTAGGGATAGGTGACTCTGGAGACCCGGACATACAAATACAAATTCGGGAGCTTCTAGTAGGTAAGTTGGACAATATTGGTGGGGATGATGTTGGGTTTGAAGCCCTTTTGCTATTGAGCTTGATGAAGGTTAGAAGACTTTGGGCCTACTTTGGTCCATGATTATTTTTTTGAGGCCTAAGTTGGAAACCATAATTCTATCTCTATATATTCCTATGCCATTGTATTGTAATCTTTATACAAACCATTAATAATAATGACTAGTTGCAGCTCATGGACGAGGATTCAAACCGAATCCAAACCATGTTCAATTGTTCATCTTGCTTTATTTTATGTTTGTTTTGCATGCTATTTGTTTGTGCTTAGTGTGTTTTCCGCTACGTAACTTGATGCCTAACAAATGAGAGGCCGGATGTTACAGGTTCAAAAGCAATAACATGAACTGTGGCTTAATGCAATGTGTATGCTAGTGTTGACATTGGAACTTAATTACACAAACTTGCGGAAAGTGATGATAAAAATCAAACTCTAAAAATGTTACAATAGCAACCACTAAATTAATTACAGAAACTTGTGAAAAGTGAAGATAAAAATAGAATTCTAAAAATGAAATTACAAAAGCAACGATCTAGTTTTTAGTACTAACACTTGGACTTTCAAGATTTGGATTAGTCCTTGTAACTGTTGCACATGGCATCTTATTGTAACCAATCCAAACAGTTTCAAGATCAATACTTCCTTCTTCCATTTGTATCTCCATATCATCTAACCTCTTCACTTTCACCATCTTCACAAGCACAATACCAACAAAACTAACAAAAAGCGTCGTCGCGAACCCAGCTCCAACTCCCCACCGAACCCACACTCCTCCTTTCTTCCTCTTTGGTATAACAACAGAAAACCGACCATAGTTTCTAGTATAACACACTTGTCCACCACTCATGTCACTAAGCGAAAATTCGCCATTTGAGCCACCAAAAGCAGCACACTTCGCACCTCTAGAAAACTTCAAGTCAGGAAAATGTACTGATATCGGTGCATCACTTGTGTTGAAATCAATCTTTCTAGCATATGTGGTTGTAGGATTTGACGCATCGTAAACTCTAAAACCAACAACAGAAGACGCTAGCGAGTATCCTGGAACTGTGTTGTTATAGAATTGAGATGACAAGTTTCCCAAATCTTGATACATAATGACGACTCTCTTTGCAAAAGGAATTGGGAGAGTTCTTGATGGGATTTGGATATTTCTGAATTTTGCGCCTTTTCTCCACAATGTTTTGCTTCTGAATCTTATATAGGAGACATCCATGCCTGATAGATTAGCAGGCAACTTGACCTCATAAAGAGTGCCAGTCTTGTATCGCTGTTGCTGAGATAACAGCGCTTTAAAAGCGTGTTCATGGAGAATAACATCTAGTGGTTCACCTGCACCGCTATCTTCATTATCGTTGCATTGGACAAAAGAGCAGAAAAATGAACATAGAAGCATGAGAAGTATGATCATATCTTCCATTGTCACCCAAACTTTCAGCTGTTTTATGTGCCGCGGGTGATGAATCATTTTTATACACTAATGATGAATTATATATGACTCTAAACTAATGCTACCATGAGTTGTAGTTTGGTAAATGGTAACATCATTTTATGTCTATTCTTGTTTTCAAATAGATTGTCAAATGCATCTTAGAAGTTAGGTGCAACTAGGAATAAAAATAGAGTATGGGGGAACAGCTTTAATAATTAAAAACAATCATAAAAAATGATGAAGTGAAGCATGATAAAATGGCCTTTTTTTTCCCATGGAATGCGGAGATGATTGTCGTACCAAATTGGGATTTATTCTCTTACAATAAGAGCAAATTAAGCATTTAATTGTGCCATTGTGGAGCAATAATAGAATAAATTACAATATGACATTGAGTTGGGAAAGTCAAAAAGGTATTTAGTTTCATTGTAAACTATTTGATTCACTGTATTTTTAGTGAAAAGTTTGGTTATGGATTTGGTGAAAAATGCACTTTATTAACTAAACTTGCGATTGTTGAATTTAAATTCATTTACAGTTTTCATCTGAATGTTGACATGTCTTATATATATCGGGAATTTTCATATTTTCATCTCCAAAAAAAAATCGTTTTCCTTCTCTATTCTTTGCCTTCATCAAACTTTATCGTATTATTCTGTTGGGATTCCATGGTGATCATTTAAAATATTATTTATAAAAAATCCGGTTCAATAAATAATAGTAAATTAATTAAGCAAGTTAATTAATAAAACGCAGCGGAAACATAAACAAGTGATCAACAATGAACGAAACCAGACAGGATTCGGTTACATGCAAATACGAGTACAGTGATAAAAACATCTAATTACCGATGAGAAAGATATATACCTCGGTTAGTGACTAACTGGTCGAGACACCGAGGTTCAACGAACACGTGCTAGTGAAACGAACAAAACGGAACACGGGTGTGACCCGGGTAGCGACGGCAGCTGGCGGCCGGCAACGGCAGTGACTGCGACGGCAGAGGCGGCGGCGACGGCTTTGGCGGCGGGCTAAGGCCGATTATGGTTGTGGGTGTTTAAGAGATCAAGTTCTTCAAACCCACAAATACAAGACCAACACCATCCTTTTATAGCACATGGACCCTTGTGCATGCTTGCCAAGTGGCACATATGCATAGTGCATGTGTTGCAATTGGCCAAAATGTTTGGTGTGCGACAAGTGGCGGTAGGTGGATGCATGTGAGACGTGTGGCGCAGCAAAGGTGCATGCCCGACAAGTGGCGTAGAGTGAGTATTCTTGTCTCACTCGGTCCATGTACCCGTCTCTTAGTTAATACCCGCAACAATAATCCCGCTCATGATAATAAATATAATTATGATCCGTTTCGCATATTGTTCATAATTACTAGTTAAACTAGTTAAGTGGATTTAAGTTCGTTGCCCACGGTGTAACTCTTACGGGTCAAGACCCGGTCGGTAGCGTTGACTTATCGAACCGAACATAAATATCCAATAGCCCCCACTTGGACGGTTTCTGATAAGATCTCGACGCAGACAGCCAGCGGTGCTCTAGCTACACATAGATGCCCCCAACAGGTCATGACACTTTAAAGTCACTAACCAAGGTATCTTCCCTTCAGCAACAACTTGCTACTTGAAGACAATAGACTTATGGTAATCATCGTCATCTATCCTTTCTGTAAAAGACATCAATTGAACAATGAGACATGGATCAGATTCAATCTCACATGGCGTTCAATCATTATCGTTCTCGTTCGAGAATCAAAGTGGTCCAATCAAACACATAGTAAGTTTGGGTAAGGCCTTACACTTCACCAGTTTGAATCAACGAGGGCGCCCGGATGTCTAACTGTTACATAAATTGTAAGAGTACAGAATCCCATCTTGACTACATACAACTCCCACTGAACTTCAGAACTACTCCCAACCAATGCCTTTATGACTGGCAGTTACGCGACAGCGGTTGACACTGATCAAAGAATAGCCTTTAGCAAACGAAAGTCAGAGGATACTAAATGAGTATACCAAAATCAAATACATCTTATGACTAAGATCCATGAAGATGATTTGATACGAGTTACATCCAACGTCATTCATAATGAGGTCTGTGAGTTTGGAAGTCAACTCCTTGAGTCCAAAGTCAGAATAGTCTTAATTCAGAGTCGTTCCCACGAGTCTGACCGACTACGGATAATTTAGAATACAAGATTCATGGATTAAACGTATTAAAATCGAACACAGTTGTAAGATTCAACTTTGCCGTTAACCAGTAAGTCAAAGGTGAATTCAAAAGGTACAACTATTTGAATGTTCGTACATCCAAATACTAAATCAAAACAAATGGCTAGCCAATCTAAGACCGATAGCATTCCTATGTTGGTCATGCTTGTCCTGAGTCATCGGTTTAGTGAACGGGTCTGCTAGGTTTTGATCTGTGTCTACTTTGCTTATTATGATGGCTGCTCGTTCCAGTATTCCAGTATATAGTGGAACTTTCTTAGAATGTGCTTGGTCCTGTGATGAGATCTGGGCTCCTTGGTTTGAGCAATGGCTCCTGTGTTATCACAGAACACCTCGATTGGTTCTTGAATACTCAAAACCACATTGAGGTTGATGATGAACTTCTTCATCCAAGCAGCCTCTTTTGCAACATCCGATGCAGCAAATATATTCGCATTCAGTGGTTGAACCTGCCACTACACTCTATTTGGAGCTTTTCAAACAAACAGCTCTTCCATTGAGAGTGAATACGAATCCTAATTGTGAGCGAGAATCATCCCGGTCACTTTGGAAGCTAGCATCAGTGTAACACCTTACAGTGAGCTCTTCTTCCCCTCCTCCATAAACCAAGAACACAACATTGATGATAGAACCAATCGCTGAAACATATGGAACTACTTCCATTTGCTTGATTTCAATGTACGTTGAAGGAGATTGCGATTTGTTCAACACGGTTCCTTTAGTCATAGGAACACCTCCCTTCTTGGATTTTTCAATCTCAAAGCGTGTCATCATTTCATCTATGTGAGTACTTTGACTTAGCCCTAGAAGCCGCTTAGATCTATCTCTATAGATCTTGATTCTCATAATGTAAGCAACTTCTCTAAGATCTTTCATTGCGAAGCAAGATCCCAAATAGTGTTTAACCTCATTAAGCATAGGGATGTTGTTTCCAATGATTAGCATATCATCCGCATACAGGATGAGGAATGATATGGTGCTCCCACTAGCCTTTTTGTAAACACAAGGCTCATCTTCATTCTTGATAAAGCCAAACTCTTTGATCTTCTAATCAAAACGAAGACTCCAGCTACGAGATGCTTGCTTGAGTCCATAAATGGACTTATTTAGTTTGCACACCTTAGTTGGATATATAGGATCGACAAAACCTTCAGGCCGAACCATATAGACATCTTCAGAGAGATGTCCATTAAGAAAAGCGATTTTGACATCCACTTGCCCTATTTCGTAATCATAGTACGTAGCAATGGCAAACAATATCCTAATTGATTTAATCATAGCAACGGGCGAGAAGGTATCATCAAAGTCAATACCTTGAGTTTGAGTGAAACCCTTCACAACTAGCCGTGATTTATAGGTGTGGACATTTCCATGTATATCAGTTTTTCTCTTGAAAATCCATTTGCTCCCTACTGCCCGACAATCGGGGGTAGCTTAACTGAGTCCCATACTTGATTGTTATGCATAGATTGCATCTCGACGTTCATGGCTTCTTGCCATTTCCCAGATAGCTGGATCTGAGATAGTTAATTTTTAGTTAGCAGGTTCGTCATTAGACTCAGCTACTAATAAGACTTCGGGACCATTTAGATGCCATAGGTATCTATCAGGTTCTTTGCGAATTCTACTACTTCTGCGAACGTTTGTGTTTATGTCTGATTCATTGGCAACAACTACTTGCTGATCAGACAGTCCGACTTCAGTAGCGGTTGTTTGTGGTTCTCAAATTTCTTCAAGACCAACAATATTATTTTCAGTTTCTTGATTAAGAAGTCTTCCTCGAGAAAGTGTCCCTTCCGTTTGATGGAAATCACATTTGCATCAGGATGGTAGAAATAATATCCGCTTCTTTTATAGTATCCGACGAAAACAACCTTTTCGCCTCGAGGATCGAGCTTATCATCAGAGTCACCTATGATGTATGCTTCACACCTCATACTCTAAGGTACTCCAAATTGGGTTTACGCACATGCCATATCGCATATGGTGTTTTGTTTACCTTTTAGTCGAAGCTAAATTGACAATGCGGGCAGCGGCCATAAGAGCATGACCTTAAAAATAAGTGAGGCAAGCTAGTTCTACACATCATCGATCGAACCATATTAAGTAGGGTTTGATTTCTCCTTTCACTCACGCCATTAAGTTGTGGTGTGCTTAGTGGAGTGGGTTGTGAAACTATTCCACGTTCCTTTAGATGATCGAGAAATTCTAAGCTGAGGTATTCACCACCTCAATCTGATCGAAGTACTTTTATCTTTCTAGCAAGCTGGTTTACTACCTCGTTTTGAAACTCTTTGAACTTTTCAAAAGTTTCGTGCTTATGCTTCATTAGATAGACATAAGCATATCGACTATAATCGTCGATAAAAGTGACGAAGTATCCTTCATGGTTTCTAGTCGTGGTTCTGCAAGGGCCACATACATCAGTGTAAGTGAGTACTAGAAGACCATTGGCCCGTTCACCAACACCGGTGAAGGGGTGCTTTGTGAGTTTGCCAGCTAAGCAAGATTCGCAATCATCAAAGGAGTCATGTCCAACGGATTCAGGAATCCCTTCGGACTGGACCTATTTTATGTGTGTCTTACTTATGTGGCCAAGTCTACAATGCCAAAATTATGTTTCATTTATACCAGCTTTGTTACGCTTAGAAAGATGATATATGTTATTATTTATTTGAACATCAATACCATTTCGAGGTTTAGCTTCAAAACAAAAGACATTATTCAAGTAGGCAGAAATGGAAATTCCATTAGAACGTACTTGAATCCTTGTTCAAATAGTGAAGAAACTAGAATAATGTTTCTGGTCAAACCAGGTGCAAACAAACAGTTATTTAAAGTAACTACAAGGCTAGAAAGACATGAGAAACAAAATGTTCCAGTTACCAGTACTGGAACTCTCTTTCCGTCAACAACTATGAGTTCCATGTCGCCTTGTTTCAGTTTCTTCCACTTTTCAGGTTCTTGCAAGACATGAACGATGTGATAACCACATCCGGTATCAAATACCCATGTGTTGCTAGAAACAGTGAAAAGTTTAATAACATAAATGAGAATACTAGAAGAAGTGCCAATGTCATTGGCCTTGTTCATTTTCAGCTTGGCTAGATACTGTGGGCAGTTTCTTTTCAGTGCCCCATTTGGTTGCATTCAAAGCACTGACGCTCCTCAGGAGGGTGTGGTTTTTGCAACATGCTTGTTGTTGGTGACATTTCTGGCAGCAACAACAACCTTTCTCTTGCCTTTGCTCTTATGATCCTTTTCTTGTAATTGAGCTTATTAACACCACCATGTATCCTTTCATTTTAAGCACATGAGTACTGACACATGATCCTTCCAGCATTTTCTGTCACACCCCGACCCGCAGCGGATAAGGTGATCGGGGCATGATTGGGTTATCATCAAAGCTCATGACATTTATTAAACGTTTCATATTCATTAATACAAATTAAATGAAAGTTTACAATGATTGCTACAACATGATCTAACTAACAATCTAACTTCTTGGTTCTCTTCTAAGGCATATCCTATGTTTTCCTTGCTTCAACCTGTTCACCTGTATCATGTGTAAAAAGGTTTTTGGATCAACATAATGTTGGCGAGTGAATCCTATGGAAAACATTTGAACAATTTATTTAAATTGATTATGAAAAATGTGCACAACCAAACATGAGTAAAATTAGATGTAACTTGATCAATAATCATAAGATGTTAAATGAAAACACTCATGAACAATAATGGAACAATTAAAGGCACGCGATGCTCAACTCGTCTCTCACGAGGAACTGAGGGGCCTGATGAATGAATTGCATAAACATGATAATATGAATAACACAACTACAAACAATATAAACTCAATGAAAACACACATGAACAATAATGAATTTGAATTGAAGCACGCGATGTTCTACTCGTTTCCCACGAGGAACAGATGGGCTTATTGTATGAGTTTCATGTAATTTGACAAACGGAAAATAAATCACAACAATAAATCAATCTAAGATTAAATCATGATGTGGTATGGCACAAGTTTAAATAAATAAATTAATTAATTCATAACACATGACACACCCCAAAACGTGTAATTTAAAAGGGGGAATTGTAAGATTCACTCACAGTGGGTGCGTTCGGTTGATGATGATGAATGCACGCGAAGTGGTTTTAACCACGAGTGAGATTTAACCTAGATAAATCGCATTATGGTTTGGTGAGTAAACGGATTTTATTAAACTATTTTAGTAGGATTGTTGGGTGTATTTTTGTGAGTTTGAGGCTATTTTCAAATCTTAAAAATGTTATTTTTAAGTATTTATAATTGATTTTTACTTAAAATAATTAAATAAAAATAATAAAAATATTTTATTTTTTTCTGCTACAGTAACATTGACCAGTTGACTTTGACTGGTCGTTGACCGGTTTTGAGGCATATTGTTGTGCGCTGAGTGAGGCTCGAACCCGAGACCTCTCGTACGCGTGCACGCAGCTCTACCAACTGAGCTACGTGTCTAACCCGTTATATATCCGATTTTAATTACATATATACATTAATTAACATTAACAGAAAATCATTTTTATTTTAAAAACAATTTAAGCGGCTCGGCGGTGCGCTCCACAGGTCTCGAACCCGGGACCTGTGGGTTAATATAACACACAGTCCACCGCTGGACTGTGTGTTCAACATGTTATATAACTTGATTTTTATTATACTTAAAGACAATTTAGTTGTTTCCTTTTTCTGCCTTCTTTAAAAAAAATAGATAATTGTCCGAGTCGGTGCTGATGACCGGACTCGAACTCGTGACCAGCGATATAAACAAACACACAGTCCACCCTGGACTGTGTGTCTAACTTGGTTATTATCCCGGTTATTAATATACTTAACATATAACTAATGTGACTCCGGTTCAGTAACAAAAATAATGGATTTTTATTAAGGTAGCGTGTGTGAGACGGGATTCGAACTTGAGACCTTTTGCGTTTTATATGTGCACACAGTCCACCGCTGGACTGTGTGTCTAACCCGATTTATTTCATGATTTTAATTAAACTTATATGATAACAAGTCTTCATCTTCTTCACTGAAAGAATAACCAGAAATCGGGTCTGACTGGTTCGAGCTTTTGATCAAGTTTCATTAGCGTTTTAGGTTAATTACAGGTAATATAGAAGTAAAAAGAAAGGAAAATAAGCGCGAGGTATACCGACTCGTTTCCTCTGTTTTCCGGCAGAAACTCCGGCGACAGAATTCACCTCCGGCGACGTGTTCCTTGTAGCAGCTAGTCTCCGAAAAGTTTGGAAAAGGTAAGGGTATCACCGGTATAAGCTTCAGAGGTTCAGAAAAGCTCGGCAATGGGGAAACCGGTTTTCCGGCGACGAACAGGGAAATTCCGGCGAGAGAAATTACGCCGTGAAAAGATGTGATTTTTAGCGAAAAGGTTTGCAGACGATTGTGTTTGAATTTATAGGGAATAATCGAAATGTATTTGGTCTGATTTTTTACTGTGTTCGTTATTTAAATTTTTCCGGCGGTTTTGATTTTGGTCGCGGACTTCAAACATCGGTTATAACCGATATGTGATTAAAGATTTACGTTATAACGTAAATTGGTGTTAAGACTTCGCGAATAATCCGGGATTCCGACGACTGAATCGTTGGGCGCCGGTTTTGAATTCGCAAAGACACTTTATGAATTAATTGATTCTATTATATCACAAACGGAACAAGTTGCGCAGTGGTTTGTGTGTGTGAAGATAAGTCACTGAGTGACTCGGTACAGACCCGGGTTCGAAACCCGGCAGATGTAATTTATTTTTATTTTGCGATTTTTGACGGTTTTTCAAAAACTAAATATATATTCACGTATAATAATTGATTACGGATCGTTTAAAAATGTTTTGGACATTTAATTCGAAACGAAAATTTTGACTGACTGTTCGGTTACTAAACGGAGCGGGTTTGGTAAATCCGTTTTTGACGGATGTTACAGTATCCCCTGCTTTTTAGAAATTTCGTCCCGAAATTTAAATAATGATATATTTTGACTATAAGAATGATGATGTTTTGTTTGACAGTTGTATGCTTTAGCAAAAATGAGGGTTTAAGTTTTTTGTTCGAGGCGGTAACGTTCCTTGTAAAGGTTAAGTACCCTATTCAGGAATCGCTTTTTGTTGCCTACTGTATGAATATTGATAAAGAGGAATGATTCTCTAAAAATGATATCATGCATAAGAGTTTAGATACGTTTGGGAAAATATGGTTATATCCTAAGGCAAAACTTCTAACACTACAATCTACATGGAACATAAATAAAAACACAACAGCTGATATCCAAACATGAATGAACACATCAGCAAATATTTGAACATGAATAAACATAACAGCAAATATTCGAACATGAATGAACACATCAGCAAATATTTGAACATGAATAAACACAACAGCAAGTATTTGAACATGAATAAACACAACAGCAAAAATTCGAACATGAATAGACACATCAGCGAATGAATAAACACAATAGCCAATATTCGAACATGAGTAGACACATCAGCGAATATTTGAACATGAATAAACACAACAGCAAATGTTTGAATCCACATTCTGATAACATATATGTTTGAACGATGGAAGTTCCTCTCTCGTTTGTTATGATGAGAGGTTAATTTATGTAGAAATGGAACACAATCCAATCTCTTTAAATAACATGATGATATAAATGTATCACAAATTCCAACCAAGGCAATAATAAATCCTACATGGAACTTCTCATAACCGCCTGATAATGCCTCTGATCCTTTGGCAAGAATACTTATATATAGGAAGTACCAGCGGCGTATCCACCATATTCTTGCCAAATTTTCATTAGTTTTATCCACAAGTTATGATTGGTTACCAAGAAACTAGTAAATCCTACATAGAACTTCTCATAACCATCCATTAATGCCTCTGATCCTTTGACAAGAATACTTATATATAGGAAGTACTATCGGCGTATCCACCATATTCTTGTCAAATTTTCATTGGTTTTAACAGTGAATTATGATTAGTCCTATAACTCTACAATCAATATAACATACATAAATTACCGAAATGAAACATATCTGTGCGATCAAGGCTCAATCGAACGGAGCCGATCGTATTGCATGTACTGAAAATGAAATTGTGTGCTCAAGGCTCAATCAAACGGAGCCGAACATATTGAATGTACTGAAATTGAAATTGTGTGCTCAAGGCTCAATCAAACGGAGCCGAACATATTGCATGTACTGTATATGAATAACTTAACCACACAAAACAGCCTATGCATGGAACCTCTCATAACCGCCTGATAATGCCTCCGATTATTTGACAAGAATACTTATATATAGGAAGTACCATCGGCGTATCCACCATATCCTTGTCAAATTCTCATTGACTTTATCCGCAAGTTATGGTTAGTTCGATGCGACTCTACTACAAACACCACAACCACAAGATACTGATAATGAAATTGTATGTGTGCTCAAGGCTCAATCAAACGGAGCCGAGCGTATTGCATGAACTGGAAATGTGAATAAATCTGTGTACTCAAGGCTCAATCAAACGGAGCCGAGCATATTGCATGAACTGGAAATGAGAATAAATCTGTGTACTCAAGGCTCAATCAAACGGAGCCGAGCATATTGCATGTATTGAAATGTAATATTACGTAACCGATCAAGGCTCAACAAACGGAGCCGATCGTGCGGGCACGCCAAGATCAACCACATAATAAAATGGGGATCCAACTCAACCTCGATGGATGGGGAGCCACGGCCTCGGCAAAATCGTATACTGAAAACAATATATAATATATAATATACCATAATTACTCTAACAGTCTACACATGTGATAAAGAAAACATAAGACTAAACAACAGGAGTTGAATCTGGATCTTCGGCGAAAAGGACTAGCTGAGTATCTTCGTTTGGGCCGTCATTATCTTCGACAGGGTTGGCGTTGATATTGAAGACTCTTCCTCTTGCTGGTGGCATAGTGGTTGGGTTTTCTTGGTTTACTTGGTTAACTGGGTTTGATTGGGCTTGAGTGTTGATAACGTTTACCAATTGAGGGCATGTGTTTCTAAAGTGGGTAGGGTCACCACAATTGAAGCAAGCTCGAGCATATGGGAACATGGGGTGTTGGGGTTGGTGATAAGTTTGGGCCATGTTTTGAGTAGGGGAAAAGGTTTGGTCTTGAAAGGTGCGACAAACATTGCTCAAATGACCATAACGTCCACAAGTTGTACATAGCCGGCAAGGTAAAGTAAGGGAATGATGATAAAAACAGTGGTTGCATTGAGGGTGAGGTCCAAGATATGGTTTCTTATTTGGGTAAGCTGAATTGGGTGCCACTTGGGTGATTGGGACAGCTCGGATGGGTATAGCGTGAAAAACGGGTTGATTTCGTTGGGTAGCAGCGAAAAGTCGCCCGACTCTTTTTCTCTTAGGGTTGGGTTGAGAAGGGGATTCGGGTTGAGAAGGGGATTCGGTGGTTTCAGTTGATTCTTTATCCTTCTTCTTCTCTTCCTCGAAGTCTTTGTTTCGGATTCGGTTCTCGGTGAGCTCTATTGCTAGCTCCATTGCTGCTTCCAAAGTTGCAGGCTTGGTACTTATCACGGGGTCTTGAATCTTTGACGGAAGTCCACGAATGTAGTGCACGATCAAACGGTAGAGGGGAGTAAACATGTTGGGAACCATTTGATGTAATTCGAGGAACCTTTTGTTGTAGGTGGTGTGGTCTCCTTCCACTTGCTTCAATGAGTAAAATTCATCTTCTAGCTTCTTGATTTCGCTCCTTGGGCAAAATCGTCTGGTCATGATTTCCTTCAATTCGTTCCAAGTTAAGGACATAGCATCTTCCACACCTCGTTTGGCCTTCTCTGTGTTCCACCAAGTAAGTGCTATCCCATATAGTCGACCGGTAGCATAACGCACTTTGCGGTCATCAGGGCAATCGCAATTCAGAAAAGTATTCTCCATTTCTTCAAACCAATGGAGGAGTGCGGTGACACCTTCAGTCCCTTTATATTTCGGAGGGTCGCATGATTTGAAATGCTTGTAGGTGCATTTAGTGGTGTTTGGGGAAGAGTTGAAAATGTTTTGGTTTACTTGATTGACAGGATTATTGGTAAGTGCTTGTTGAACTTGGATTACAATGTTGGGTATTACGGCAGCCATTTGTTGAGCGATTAAGGTAGCCATGCGTTCGCGGGCTTTTCCTGCTCTCATCTTCCTACGGGCGAGGTTAGAAGACATCTACAATGAATACATGACAAGGGTATGAGTTGGATGCTTTTGAGATCATGGGTCGCATTCAAGAATGAACATTCATATAATAATTATACAAAAATACTACATCCATGGGATGTCTTGGGCTTTGCTCGCTGTTAGGCCCGTCGTGCCGCCATACTTTACCTTATGTAATCATGTGGGCCCCCATGAATTACCGGTTTTTCATATGGTTCGCACGGTTTCTGCCTGGTTGCGTACACAAAACCCGGTGAAAATCGAGAAATATGTATACAACGTGTGATGTTTGGAATGTGTCCAGGTGTAGACACGGTGACACCTCAAAGTAGGGTTAGTTCGAACGACGTTTGGTGTGGCATGCTTTGGCCTAATAGGTCCTTCGTACTCTCATCGTTGGTCCCCAGGTAGGCAAACTGGTCCGTTATATTGGATTTATACGAATGCCAGCCTAGACAGGACGTTCCGACTACCGGTACTTGTACCCTTCCAGTTACTACATGCCCGTCGCAGAACTTACTTTGATGAGAATTGAAAATTGCATAAAATCTTTGGATAGCGAGAGTATGAAAATAAATTGAACACATGAACATCGATATATGTATAATGAATATGTATATATGTATAATGAACATGTATATGAGCATGTATGTTTGACTGAAATGTAAACAAATATGAAACAAATAAATATCACAAGTTTGTATGTAACCACCTAATCAATTTAAAATTTAGGCAGACTATAGTATAGGCTCTAAGGGTCTAATAACCTATCCTATATCCCTATAGTCATGGCTCTGATACCAATCTGTCACACCCCGACCCGCAGCGGATAAGGTGATCGGGGCATGATTGGGTTATCATCAAAGCTCATGACATTTATTAAACGTTTCATATTCATTAATACAAATTAAATGAAAGTTTACAATGATTGCTACAACATGATCTAACTAACAATCTAACTTCTTGGTTCTCTTCTAAGGCATATCCTATGTTTTCCTTGCTTCAACCTGTTCACCTGTATCATGTGTAAAAAGGTTTTTGGATCAACATAATGTTGGCGAGTGAATCCTATGGAAAACATTTGAACAATTTATTTAAATTGATTATGAAAAATGTGCACAACCAAACATGAGTAAAATTAGATGTAACTTGATCAATAATCATAAGATGTTAAATGAAAACACTCATGAACAATAATGGAACAATTAAAGGCACGCGATGCTCAACTCGTCTCTCACGAGGAACTGAGGGGCCTGATGAATGAATTGCATAAACATGATAATATGAATAACACAACTACAAACAATATAAACTCAATGAAAACACACATGAACAATAATGAATTTGAATTGAAGCACGCGATGTTCTACTCGTTTCCCACGAGGAACAGATGGGCTTATTGTATGAGTTTCATGTAATTTGACAAACGGAAAATAAATCACAACAATAAATCAATCTAAGATTAAATCATGATGTGGTATGGCACAAGTTTAAATAAATAAATTAATTAATTCATAACACATGACACACCCCAAAACGTGTAATTTAAAAGGGGGAATTGTAAGATTCACTCACAGTGGGTGCGTTCGGTTGATGATGATGAATGCACGCGAAGTGGTTTTAACCACGAGTGAGATTTAACCTAGATAAATCGCATTATGGTTTGGTGAGTAAACGGATTTTATTAAACTATTTTAGTAGGATTGTTGGGTGTATTTTTGTGAGTTTGAGGCTATTTTCAAATCTTAAAAATGTTATTTTTAAGTATTTATAATTGATTTTTACTTAAAATAATTAAATAAAAATAATAAAAATATTTTATTTTTTTCTGCTACAGTAACATTGACCAGTTGACTTTGACTGGTCGTTGACCGGTTTTGAGGCATATTGTTGTGCGCTGAGTGAGGCTCGAACCCGAGACCTCTCGTACGCGTGCACGCAGCTCTACCAACTGAGCTACGTGTCTAACCCGTTATATATCCGATTTTAATTACATATATACATTAATTAACATTAACAGAAAATCATTTTTATTTTAAAAACAATTTAAGCGGCTCGGCGGTGCGCTCCACAGGTCTCGAACCCGGGACCTGTGGGTTAATATAACACACAGTCCACCGCTGGACTGTGTGTTCAACATGTTATATAACTTGATTTTTATTATACTTAAAGACAATTTAGTTGTTTCCTTTTTCTGCCTTCTTTAAAAAAAATAGATAATTGTCCGAGTCGGTGCTGATGACCGGACTCGAACTCGTGACCAGCGATATAAACAAACACACAGTCCACCGCTGGACTGTGTGTCTAACTTGGTTATTATCCCGGTTATTAATATACTTAACATATAACTAATGTGACTCCGGTTCAGTAACAAAAATAATGGATTTTTATTAAGGTAGCGTGTGTGAGACGGGATTCGAACTTGAGACCTTTTGCGTTTTATATGTGCACACAGTCCACCGCTGGACTGTGTGTCTAACCCGATTTATTTCATGATTTTAATTAAACTTATATGATAACAAGTCTTCATCTTCTTCACTGAAAGAATAACCAGAAATCGGGTCTGACTGGTTCGAGCTTTTGATCAAGTTTCATTAGCGTTTTAGGTTAATTACAGGTAATATAGAAGTAAAAAGAAAGGAAAATAAGCGCGAGGTATACCGACTCGTTTCCTCTGTTTTCCGGCAGAAACTCCGGCGACAGAATTCACCTCCGGCGACGTGTTCCTTGTAGCAGCTAGTCTCCGAAAAGTTTGGAAAAGGTAAGGGTATCACCGGTATAAGCTTCAGAGGTTCAGAAAAGCTCGGCAATGGGGAAACCGGTTTTCCGGCGACGAACAGGGAAATTCCGGCGAGAGAAATTACGCCGTGAAAAGATGTGATTTTTAGCGAAAAGGTTTGCAGACGATTGTGTTTGAATTTATAGGGAATAATCGAAATGTATTTGGTCTGATTTTTGACTGTGTTCGTTATTTAAATTTTTCCGGCGGTTTTGATTTTGGTCGCGGACTTCAAACATCGGTTATAACCGATATGTGATTAAAGATTTACGTTATAACGTAAATTGGTGTTAAGACTTCGCGAATAATCCGGGATTCCGACGACTGAATCGTTGGGCGCCGGTTTTGAATTCGCAAAGACACTTTATGAATTAATTGATTCTATTATATCACAAACGGAACAAGTGGCGCAGTGGTTTGTGTGTGTGAAGATAAGTCACTGAGTGACTCGGTACAGACCCGGGTTCGAAACCCGGCAGATGTAATTTATTTTTATTTTGCGATTTTTGACGGTTTTTCAAAAACTAAATATATATTCACGTATAATAATTGATTACGGATCGTTTAAAAATGTTTTGGACATTTAATTCGAAACGAAAATTTTGACTGACTGTTCGGTTACTAAACGGAGCGGGTTTGGTAAATCCGTTTTTGACGGATGTTACATTTTACAGCTTATGAGTTGTTTCATGGTGTCATATCGCTTCTGTCGGGCTTGTTTCTGAAACATGCCTTTCAGTTGCTGGATCATGTCATAAGTATCTTTATCTTCCATGTTCTTCTAAAGTTCAGAAGACATGGTGGCTTGCATAAGGCAGGCTACCTCAATGGCATCCTCGTTATGGCTTTCCAGTGCCTTGCGAGCAGCAGTAGTGTTACTTTCAGGCTCGGTAGGGACTGGGCCATCTAAGATACATAGCCTTTTCGCCATCTTAAGAACTATTCTCAGATTGCGGTGCTATTTATGAAAGTGGGTGTTATTCAAATTTTTCTTTTTCAAGTATAGATTTGAGAATGAAGGAGTTGTTTTCTTTAGACATCTATTATATAAGCAATGATTTTAATTGGTATTTTCTATGTATATTTCCTTATTTAATAATGACCTATTACAGTAATTAGAACAAGGAATGAGAATCCGGTTAGAAGCTCTTTCTAAAGGCAGCTGTAGCACGCAACATTAGCAAGGGGTTCAAGCGGACTGACAACGATTGTCAATTGTGAGAAGAGCACAACTCTCGGGTAGGAGGCCGCTAAGACAACTCTTGTCTATGCATTGATACGTTTAGCCTCATCTATGCCACTTTTGTTCTCGAGACAGCTATAGCACGTAACATGAGAAGAAAAGTAATAGTCGTCCTAAAACGGTCACATGTGGAAGGGTCGGATGTGTCGACGAAGCCCTTGCACCTTGGAATGATAAACTAGACACCAAGTGTTGTGCTGTGGCTCCAACACTGATGGTTCGCATTATGCCCCAAGTGTTACTAGTAGTAGGATGGCATCGACCATTGATTTTAATTATGGGTTAATTTTAATTTTTTACAAATAGGGTCGTGAGAGCCAATTTTAGTATATATTTTAGTCGTGACATCTTGATGAACCCTTTCATCTCTTAGGACACTTAGTTTTAAATATCCTATTAAAACTAAATTTGTCGCGACTTGAAATAACCAATTATAAGTTAATAGAAATCTATTAAGTTAATAGTTTTAGAAAATTAAATCTAATTTAATTTGCAAAACTTAATTGGTTACTTGTTTGTTTTAAAACAATCTTTGTTTTATAACAAGGTTTTAACAAGTTGTAAGAACAATTTAGAACTTGTCTAAATGTGATTGTTTTAATATTTTAGAACTCCTTTTAAAATCATGTTGGTATTTAGGTTGGTTATGTTATAACAACTTATAAGAAAAAAAACAACCACAATAGCAAGATAAATATGTAAATCTATATGGCCAAAAATTGTTCGATCTTGCTAGAGCCTAATAGCAAGATCAAACGGGTCACGTGGGTCACAACACACAAACAACCACAAGGATGGACTTAAGTGCATCCAGTCGTCTCGAGCAACTCCCACTGACTTCATGACTCCTCTTTAGCGCCCTCGGTTTTGTCTCGGGTCTTCGTTTATTACAAAATTTTAAAAATACAATAAAGGAAGAAACCATATATATTTCAATTTTGAACCATCTCTAGATGGCCATAAAATATAATTACAAAACCGAAAAAAATATGCAACCACAAAACAAGGTCGGACCAGATTTACATATTTCATAACAATCACCAAATAAACCGGGCAATGTCTTGGTCAAGCAAAACAAAAAAATATTGACCAAAAATAAAGTTGCCCTTAAAATCATATAGATCAGAAACTAATTATATTTATGATCATGAGCGGGATTATTGTTGCGGGTATTAACTAAGAGACGGGTACATGGACCGAGTGAGACAAGAATACTCACTCTACGCCACTTGCCGGGCATGCACCTTTGCTGCGCCACATGTCCCACATGCATCCACCTACCGCCACTTGTCACGCACCAAACATTTTGGCCAATTGCAACACATGCACTATGCATGTCTGCCATTTGGCAAACATGCACAAGGGTCCATGTGCTATAAAAGGATGGTGTTGGTCTTGCATTTGTGAGTTTGAAGAACTTGATCTCTCAAACACCCACAACCATAACAGGCCTCAGCCGCCGCTGCCACTTGTGCCGCTGTCGTCCAGAGCCGCCGCCGCCACTGCCGTCGCAGTCATTGCCATTGCCGGCCGCCAGCTGCCGTCGTTACCGGGTCACACCCGCGTTTAGTTTTGTTCGTTTCACTAGCACGTGTTCGTTGAACCTTGGTGTCTCGACCGGTTAGTCACTAACCAAGGTATATCTTTCTCATCGTTAGTTAGATGTTTTTATCACTGTACTCGTATTTGCATGTAACCAGATCCTGTCGGGTTTCGTTCATTGTTGATCACTTGTTTATATTTCCGTTGTGTTTTATTAATTAACTTGCTTAATTAATTTACTATTATTTATTGAACCGGGTTTTTGATAAATAATATTTTAAATGATCACCATGGAATCCCAACAGTGGTATCAGAGCCCTGGTTACAACATATGAGTCGGTACCAGTTTTGTTTCGCATATTGTTCGTAATTACCAGTTAAACTAGTTAAGTGGATTTAAGTTCGTTGTCCACAGTGTAACTCTTACGGGTCAAGACCCGGTCGGTAACGTTGACTTATCGAACCGGACATAAATATCCAACATATTCATCCTCACATGTGATGCGCGGTGGCGCGCTTGGGCCAATCAAGGTCAATATTTGTCAATGGTGGCCAACTAGGACTATGTAGGGTGGCGGGAGTAGTCTCATTTTCCTCATATTTTCTCGAATGCTACATTACATCAGTTTTCTACTCATTTACCCTGTTTTATCTCATATTTCCCTAAATTGTAGGGAGTCCTTCAAATTTTCCTCAAAACTAAAATATTTTAATTTAATTAAAGTCTATAAACATTAATATATTTTTAAATAACCATATAACTAAAACTAAAAATATAATAACTTAAAATAATAAACAATACAAAAAAACATATACAAAATTACAATAACTTTAAACATTAAAGTTCCTACAACATTAATAAAAAAACTGTTGGTTCAATTTGTACAATTGGTTCAAATGCTGAATAAGATTCGATTTAAGGTGATCGTGGATTGATTGTAATAATGAAAGAATATTGTCTTCAACTATTTCTTCGCTTGGAGGATTCGCTGTGTGTTTAAGAGATATGGTGTGTTCAAAAGATATTGCTACACCATCCATCTTCAAATTCATATTTTGTAGGAGAATACACGGGTGCATGATTTTTCTAATCCGTTGGGGATGTAGTGGCTTTGCATGTTGTTGAAGTATACGCCACCTAGCTTTAAGGACCTCGAATGCTTGTTCAACGTCCTTTTGTGTCGCTTCGCTTTCTTGTAGAGACAATGTTTTAACTATAGTTGCCTAATTAGAGTATATCTCATCTAGAAGATAATATCTAAATCTAAAATGAATGCCATTACCACAAAAGGACATTTTGAGGCATTCTGTCCAAATAATTATTGAACAAGGGTGATCTATCGATGACATTGATGTCGTTGTTTGACCGGGGGGTCCAAATATCGCATGCCAAAGTTATAAATCCTGAGATACCATCGTTTCAAGGATAATCGTAGAAATCTTATAATCACTTATCGTGAATTGACATCGCCATTCTCGTAGACAATTCCTCCAAGGACGGTGCATACAATCTATGATCCCTATCATTCACGAAAAAGCATATCGTTCCTCATGTGCCGAATACAAATGTTGAATGTCATTGTAAGTAGGTCTGCCAAGATATACTTTGAATACAATCTAAAGACACCATCAAAAAATCTTTTGTACGCTTTCATGCGGTGTTTCTTTGGACATAAACAAATATTCATCAAGCGTGTCAGGAACATCCCCGCATGCTAATTTTCGTATAGCTTTTGTGCACTTTGTAAGGACGTAAAACTCTGATGACCCCTTGTATCAAAAGTCGTTCGAAAGTACTCGTAATTTATCTCTCAATAACCCAAAATTTGTATTAAAAAAATCTTTATCCATTTGAAACATTTTGGGTGACGGTTAGATTATCATCGTTGAAGTGGTGTCTAAACAGGCGTTTATGAGACTCTTCATAGTTTTCTCTATGAATATACCTAATTAGTATTGAAAATTATATAATACCTAATTAGTATTGAAAATTATATAATACCTAATTAGTCATAATAAATTTAAAAAATTACATAATACCTATTTAAGAAAATAACAAAATAATAAAAATAAAATAGAATAGACTTTCATTTTATTAAGTCTTAAAAAGTTAATACCTTCTTGAGGATGACCTAGTGTTTAGAAATTAGAACTTTGTTTAAATACAAGTCCACCACAATAGTCAAAATTCAAAATTGTGTTTGGTCGTCTCAAAATCTTCTTCTACGGTGCTTGACTTTTGAATGTATTTAAGGGTTTAATATATATATTTTTTAAATGTAACTAAAAATTTTCAATATCAGTTCGTACCGACTTTTGATATTTTTGTACCAGGCTGGTACCCGGTTTTTACCTTCATGTACCGAAACCGAATAGAACTGTACCGGTATTTTGATAAAAGATGGATAAATTAAAAAAAGATTGCCATATTGCAAGCTTTGAATGGAGAAGATACTATCATAGACTTGGTTTTTTAATATATAGGATAATTGTTGTATGATTATTTAGCCAATCACAAACTATTCACCATTGTCCCGTCGATTGGTGACTTGTCGTCTATTTTTGGTGAAACAAAAACCCCCAGTTTCAGGAGTTGTGTGTCCGGACGGGGCCGGGTCTTACCGAGCCTTCCCCAGCTCTCCCACTCTGACTACCCTTATGATTAATCAGAGTTAGGAGATCAATTTTAGTCAATGATGGTCATATGACCTATTTCGCCCTAGTTATATGGCTCATTTAGTGATTATATGTATTTATGTTTGTACATTTGGAGTCATATTTAGTGTTGCATTTTTTTTGGAGGGGTGGATAATTTTATGAATCACTTTAATTGATTGAATTTATAGAATTATTTGATAATGGAAAACTAAAACTTGTCAACAATAAAGATTATTTAACCCATATGTTTTTGAACAAAACTTTTATAGAAAAGTAGATAAAAAAAGTACATTACATAAGTATAACAATAAAATAGAAAAGGGTAACGATGTTAATTTATAATAAAAAATAATAGTTGGGATGTAGCTTTGATAACATGTTCGCTTGTGATTCGATTACTTGTGCATTACCACTCATAACCCAATTTTTTTTTTTTTAAAATTATACCGTGATGTAAATAAAAATAGACACCTCGTAACAACGTACCCCAAATTTTTTAAAAACATTTAAAAGTTATTGACCTTGACCATTAGGCGTGTCACCACACATTACGCGTGAAAATGATGTAGAGCCGTGACCACACGTGGAACACCGCACTTGTCTAAGTGCGGTTCACCACGGGAAGTTTGGCATGTGATTTTCCATGGGGTTGAGAAAAGGTAAAATGGTGGGTGTGGAATCATGTGGAGGTGAGTGACAGGGTATGACATCATGTGATATGTGAAAGGCATTTCTTCCACATGTGATGAGGCATGAAAAATGACCTGGCTCATAAGTGGCAATGAGTGATAGGGTGCGATATCATGTGATATATAAAAAACATATATCATGTGATGAGACGTGGAAAATGACCTGACTCATAAGTGGCAATGAGTGATAGGGTGTGACATCATGTGACATGTGAAAAACATTTCTTCTATCATATAATGAAACGTGAAAAATGACATGACTCACAGGTGGCATTGTTTCACACGTGGAAGCCATACGGCGCGCGCCGTATTAATTAATATCAACCAACACTAATTTCTCATACCCTAATTGACCAATATTTATTTTAAAAAACCATCAATGTTAACCCAGAATATAACCCACAACTACCATTATTATCTTATCTTTGTGCAACCTGAGTTTAGTAATCTATATATCAATGATTGTACTTTTTTTAGAATATCTCAGTAAACGATAACAAAATCAAGACAAGTAAAAAAATTCCAAACAAGTGACAACAAAATCAAAAGACAAACCATGTAGCAAATCAAGAATTATGAAAGGACTATTTTTGTAACTCACTCTTAAACTTATGCTATATACTTCTTATGTAAAAGATAAGGCAAAAACAGTAACACACATACACAAAGAAACACCCATGGAAGCTGCAAACAAGTTAGAGATATATGAAGTTGGACCCTGTGAAGATCCATACCAGATTGGTTTCTCCATTGGCAACCATTTCTCTAAACTTATACAAAGTAGACTCTTAACAGACTCCATTTTCAACAACCAACTTCTACCTTTTGCTCAAAGCCCACAAGCATGGTCTCTCCTTCATTCTCTATGCGAAAACAACGAAACCATGTTCCCGGATTACTGGAACGAAATGCGGGGAATCGCCCATGGGTCTGGCGCCCAGCTTCTTCATGTAACTGTTTTGGCTGTTTTTGTTCATCGGTTCGGTTTATGGTTTACGGTTTATTTGGTTTATATGGTTCGGTTTATTCGGGTTTTCAAAATTTTGTATCCTAAACCAAATCCAAACCTAATAAAGAATATGCAAACCAAATCCAAACCAAACCAAATTCAATTCGGTTTGGATTCGGTTAAAAACCAAACAAACCAAATTCAACCAAATCTTTCCTAAGTCCTTTTTTTTCCTAAAACCAAATCCAAACCAAATCTTTCCTAAGTCCTTTTTTTTCCTAATTTATATTTATATTTTATTTTTGTGTTCCAACTTTCGAGCATCAAGTCAGCAACTTATTTAAACCGAACGATATGTAAGTAGAAGAAAGTTTCAATGCAAAATAAAACAACAGCATCCAGAAATTAGTCGTACACACAACTATAAAGTTTAAATTCAAAACATAGAAACTAGAAATAGTCAATACAGATCATCTTTTAACCTTATATGTGAAAATTTAGAAACTCTAATATATTTTGAAGAGTAAAACTATAGAAATGAGTGTGCTTAATTAATGAGTTGGACTTTATATTTATCATGTGGGCCAATAAAAATTTTATGGTTTACTAAATATTATTATTTTTATTTAATAATTAATTAAATTAGCGGTTTATTTGGTTATCCAGATAAACCCAATAAAAAAAATATATGGAACTAAAACCAAACCAAAAACTAAATTCACAATTCGGTTTCGGTTAAAAACCAAACCAAACACCGAATTCGTTATTCGGATTGGTTTTTTGGTTACGGTTCGGTTTTCGGTTTTTTTAACACCCCTAGCTTTTTTGTTGTGCTATGTTTTATTTGCAAGAATGCAGATGACAGTTGATGTTGTTGTGACAGATTATGCTTTTGAACTTTCGGAAAGAGATCCTCCCGTTTGTCCCGAAGACGGTAAAGGTTGAGGATGAAGAGACGATAGATGATTGTTCGGATGTTCTTGTTGTTAGTGATAAAATGGCAGTTGCGGTTCATAATGAGGATGCTAATGTCGCTCTTGTTGGCCATACGTAAGTTTAATGTAACACCTTATGCAAATCCCACATTATTTTGTTCGTGTTTTCTTTATAGGGGAAGATACTAGCCTTAAGGATTTTCCTCACCAACGCGTTTTTGACACAATGGTTGTGGACGAGAGAGCTCCATATATTAGTACCAGGATGGGGGGCCTCCTGGGAAGTCTCCACCTGTGCAACCAAAAACTAATTCGTGTGTTTCTATCAGGCAAAACTGACAATATTGGTGGTACAAGAGGCCACTTGTTATGCTCATATCCTTCCTAGCTCTAATTGTTCAGTATTTTGTTAGATCATCTTAAACAATACTAAAATTGCAGGTATTTGATTAAAGCAACACTGTCAAATGGACTATCTTACACAGCTTACACCTATGCGGGCGAGCTCCCGAGCTGTGCATTTGGTTTCAATAACCGTGGTCTGGTATTGATCCTCATTTATGTGTAGGGGTGCAAACTCGCGAGCTACTCGAGCTCGGCTCGAAAAAAAACTCGAACGAGCCGAGCCTAAACTAGCTCGAGCTCGAGCCCGAACCTCAAAATAAGCTCGGTTAGTAAAGGAGGTCAGGCCCGAGCTTCGTTTATCACGCTCGAGCCGGCTAGCGAGCCTAAACGAGCCTACTGTTTATATAATATTATATTAATGTATCAAATATATATCTAAATAATACTCATTACTATTTATAAAACTAAGGAAAAAAAGTAATTGATATATAAAATAATAATTATAATTGATATAATATAATAAATAATTAATAAACAAGCCGAGCTCGAGCTTGAAAAACTACATACGAGCCAAACTCGAGCTTGAAAAACTTCATACGAGCCGAGCTCCATCTTTAGAAACAAAGCTTGAGCTTTCGTAAATTAAACGAGCTCGAGCTCGGCCTCGGCTCGGGTTGTTTGCACCCCTACTTGTGTGTGTCAAAAACATGTTTTTCAATGATTTGCAGACATTGACATGAACCATTATAGGCATTTACATTAAACTCGGTTCCGCCAGCGGAGTCAGAGATTGTGGCCGGTGGGATTGGCCGAAACTTCATTTCTCGAGACCTTCTTGAAGCAACAAGCCTCGACGATGCGATTACTGTAAGATTCGTCAGTTTTAGATGTTGCAGTCAAAGGTTTTGACTTTTTTTCTAATGCTTTGACTTTCTTGTCGGTTATTAGAGGATTCGTTCATCGCCAGTTTCAGTTGGGCATAGCTATAACCTAATCGACGTGAACTTACGGAAGATCGTGAATGTGGAGACTGCTTCAAGTCAACGACTTTCGGTTCATGAAGTAGGGTCAACACCTTTCTTCCATGCCAATATGTATCTTCATCTTAAAGTTGACCAGGTAACATACTAACAGTTATGATGGTTAAAGTGACAGTTTAATATACATTTCATTTCCTGCAATTTACTATGAAGGTACATGATCAAAACTCCATAAGCCGACAAAACAGAGCGGATTTGCTGCCGAAAAAGTCAAAGCAGGACCTTCTTTCACTCCTTGGAGACACAGATGATCATAAGTATCCTATCTTTATGCAAGGTCCGACTCTTTACACGCTATGTACGGTTGTGATCGATTTGGATGAAAGAACACTAGCAATAACCGAAGCTAATCCAAGAAAAGGCGATGTTTCTTATGTTTTCCCAATGGCTTAAGAATAAGCATTCAAAACTTTATTTCCACAATTCTTGTAAGGAATATTATGCATATTTCGATAACTTAAAAGCCCGTGTAAAACCGATACAAGAGATGTATGTATTGAAACTCGAAAGACATGGTACAATAACATGCAGCTTATGCACACAGAAAACATAAAATGTGAAGCTAAGAACAAGAGTACAAGACCTTGTTACTTTTTTACACGAGAGCCGAGTCTATGGCCCCTTGTTCTTGCTTCGAGTAGCTTCGACTTTAAGCTAGTTTGCTCCTTTGACTCGGGCTTGACTTTTGATGATGACTCGGAAATCTTGAGATCTTCAATCGGTAGCTTTGTGGTCCATGCTCGAACCGGACTTGGATGACTTTTCCACACTTGTTTATTTGCAGATTCGTCAAACTCATTTCCCGGTTGTAAATGATGGTTTTTGAGTAAACTATCCAAATACTTCGAGTTTAAACCGACGTTTTCTTCCTTTATTTCCGTGTGGTTTTCTTCTCTGCCTTTCATTTTACCCTGCTCCTGACCTAATATCGCCTGAGCCATTTGTTCTTCAAACTTCACCTGCAAACTAGACGGGTCACGCGCTAGCTTTTTCTTACCGTTTTCGGGCTTGGTTGTTGGACTTACGTTATCGTCATTGCCATGTGTCACGGGTTTATGTTTATCTAGCTCAAAACAAGGCGAATCACCGCCACCGGAAGAAACATTGTCGTCATCGTCAGGAGGAGCACTGGTAGCCAAATTCATAGGGATGGACTCGAGAGAATGCCGTCTTCGAGCTGTGGGTCCCACCACCGACCGTGAGCCTGACCCAGCTTTTTGCATACCCTTTCGTTTCGCTTCAAGAAACGCCTCGAGTTCCGAGCTTAACTTTTCAACTACAGATTCCTTTGTTGATGTCGTGTCTTGTTTCATTTGCATTCGTTCGTCTAGCCAAGATTCGGATATATGAAGAATCATTCCGTCTTGGGTCGATCTATAGCTTGAACCGTTACCTTTATCGGGATTTACATGCTTCAAAGAGTGCAATTCGTGTTCGTAAGTTTTTAATCCCCCATGCAAACTCGTCACATAGATCTTCCAAAAGTACCCTCGATCTCCTCTCTTTTTCCAAGTCTTTTATAGCATTCACGAGGGTCGTTTTCGTCTCGTAAAGCTCTCGAGCCAGTTTCCGGTGAAGTGTCTCTGACCGTTTTCGTAATTTCCTCTCATCCTCAAGCTCGTCCCTCACGGATTGAATAGCAGCAGTGGCATGACCTTGTTTATCTTCGGTTAGTTGCTTCATCAAGTGTTCCATCTCGTGGCGATCACGGGCCAGTTCTTTGATCTTTGAACGGGCCAGTTCTAGTTCGCGTTTCAAATCCCGAACCAGGGTTATGTTCGCTGCGTGTAATTCTTCGAGGCTCCAGATTCTGTTCAAAACTTTGAGTAGCTCGGTTGATGTTTTGAGAGTATAGCCCGTCTCAACCGTTTCCTCCTCTAAACTCTATAGAACTTGTAGGAGTAACCGCAGGGTTGTAAGGTGCTACCTATGATAAAATTATCCAAATTTCAAACAAATGATAGTTCAAATACAATTCAAAATGATTTTATTTGCATTTTTTGTAAATACTTGAACATCACATATAAAAAGAATGAGTTGATTTTTGTAAAATCAACTTCGCCGTTTTGACCCGAAACAAATTGATACTTTTTCAAAATGGCATGTTTAAATTGGTTGGTTTTGACCCGAACCAAATTTATTTGCATTTGCATTTTTGACCCGAACCAAATTGATCCTTTCTAAAATGGCCCGTTTGACCCGAACCATATTGATACTCTGTCAAAATGGCTTGTTTTGACCCAAACTCATTTTGCTCAGAACTCGTTTTGACCCAAAGCTGTTTTGACCCGTACCCGCCCTGTCCATTTTGCCAGGCTTATTATTTTCCTCTAAATCTTTACGATTCTGCAACAGTTATGAATTCTCAAAACAACCAGATTGACTAAGTCAACACATTTCTAATTCAGGAACAAATGCATTTAGATTAAAGATGATTTTGTACCTCCATGGAACTACTACCATAACTTGCGGGTGAGACCGCACGTACAGCGTTATGGTTCCTCTGACTCGCCTGCTGATGTTGCATCAGTGATGCTGCTACATGTCTTCTCAAACTACTAGCACTCCCCTACATTCACCATAAACCAAATTCACATTATCGCCCTTAACGGGTCGATATCGCATAGAAGCCGAAATTCAAGGTTTTTAACAGTATCAAGAACACATATATTGAATCAAGTTTACAACTTTATCATTAAATTCCACTTATTAGACACTACTGTCTCTTTTCCTTTAATAATCTGATGACCTAAATGACTAAAACTAGTAAAAACTCATCATATGTGGTCCAAAGAACAGAACAATCTGAATAAGTATAAGACACTTGAATTATCATAAAAGACCCTCCCCCCCCCCCCCCCCCCCCACCCACCACCACCACCAACAACCACCTACCATAATCATTAACCAACAAGTCATAAACTCATTCATGAATCACATAGCTCAACAAAAGACTGTCCTAAAAAAATTAACAAAAAATCCAACATGTGTATCAAGATTCAAGATCCATCAACAAAAATAATTAAAAAGGCATCATAAATACAATAAATATCAAGACTTTTTTTTTAAATAGAAAAAAAAAGATCAAGAAAATATAAGTTTGTTTACCAGTTCAGGTAAAGGATCAGGGTTGTCTTCAAGAAGATGCTGCCGGTGGTGATGATGGTGGTGGCGGTTAAGCTGCTGCAGATACCTATGGTTCCTCCTGCTACCATCACCAGTGTGCATTTTAGCAAAAGGGAAATTATAGTGGTAAAGCTCCCACACAGTGGCACCTAACTTTCTTGCAGAAACACCACAAGGCAAAAAAGATTCAGGGTTCTCCACCAAGTTGCTATCTTGCACACCACCCTTGTTGCTATCTTGCACCTCACCTGTTATGGTAGTATGAACCAGAGGAAAGGGCAAAACAGGAGTGAATTGTCCACCTCTTTTTCCTGCTATTTTCTTCAACTTTTCCCCCAAATTTTGGTGCTTTTTTGGTTGTGGCTCCTTCTTGCCCCCACCCCCTTCTTCACTCCACTTTTTCATCTAACTTTTTTTTTTGACTTTATCTCTCTCACCCCACCACCAACTTTTCTCTCTCTAGAATTCTTCCATGTGTATTTGTTTTTTATTAGTTTGAATTTATCATCACTGGGACTGGAGGGTGGGATCTTTTTTTCAGTAGTTTTGCTTCTTGTCTGTGTTTTTATTATTTTTTTCTTGATTTCTTGTTGTTCAACAGGATGTGATTGAATCATAGTTGTGGGACCCATGGTGTTCATGGCAGAAGGACCCAACTTTTGTTTTAAATTATGGAAGCTTTTTTGGGTCCATCCTATGAATTTGTCCGTTGGGAAGTTTGGTTTTGCTATAATCATTCTTTTTTTCTACTTTTTTTGCATTATTTAATAAAATAATGATTGTTTTTTTGAATTTTCTTGACATTTTTGTGCATTTGATATGGATATGAATGATGGATCTTGTTTGTTTGTCTTTCATATAAATTTTTATAAAACATAAATCTTTTAGAAAATCGTGACTTCGTGAGTCTGGTTGTCCCGGTAAGCTTAGTTATAGGTCAAATCCGCAAAAGCTTTTAACTAAGTTGATCGTGTTTGGGTCAACCAGAGGTTTATGTGTTGACCCATTTAATCTCCTTGGTTTTATGTTTTTTTTTTATATTAGATTTAAATAACTCCAACTTTCACCAATTGGCCGATAATACTTTTAACTTTCGATTTGTACACCAGCTCTCACAACTTTCAACTTATTGATCGATAACACTCCATAACTAAATAACTAACTTCTGATGTCAGCTGTCACGTCATCAAATATGTCAATGTCAGCTGCCACGTCATAAAAAAATGTCACACCAGCTGCCATGTCATCAAAAATGCCACATCATATGCCACGTCAACAAAATGGCCCACACCATATGCCACATCAGCAAAAACTAACTGGGTTAGGGTTCAGTTAGTTAGGGAGTGTTATCGACCAAAAAGTTGAAAGTTGAGAATGCTGGCGTACAAATTGAAAGTTTGGAGTGTTATCGACCAATTAGTGAAAGTTGAGGTTATTTAAATCCAATATCTTTTTTTTGTTATTATAACTTCACTGTTTTAGTATTCTATATCGGTATTTAAAATATTAAAGGTAGATGAGTATTAAGTTTTAAAGTTCTAACATAACTAATTTATATGCATTTTAATTTGTAATTTGAATACTAGTTGCGTTAAAAATAAGTAAAAACCGTGTATACAAATCGTGTTTGTATTAACCCCTAAAAACTCGTTTCGTGTTCACAGTAACGGAACAAGAACTTTTTATTCATCACAAAGCACTTTTCTCTACCGCCTACAATTAGCAGGTCAATATCATGTTTTTTTTTATATAAAAATCTAACAAATTTTCTTGCTCGGAGATCAATGGACCCTCTTGACCCCCTTCTGGTTCCGTCCGTGTTCTGGTAACTATTTTTGGTTTAAATGTAAAATGAAATCCACCTTTATCCAAAAATAAATATCATCTTAATAAATTATTGAAAAATAACTTTCACAGTTTCACTTATGTCACTGACATATATGATTTGTTGTCCGGTCACAATGAGTCAAACAAAACACAAGAAGGCAAATATTCTTCCATACCATACAAAACCAACACATTTGTTTCCCCAATTAAATGAAACATAATAATATAACATGTAAACATATGCAAAATTCAACATTTCAGATTACCAAAAAACCTTGAAACCAGACCACAATTGTTACATGAACTGCAGCCTTGGTTCAAAGCAAAATCCAGAAAAGATTTCAAGAGGAAACTTCTTATGCATCGAACACTTCTGCGACCAAAACCACTGTCTCGTGTTCATATCGTATATAAGCAACGCGGTTCCTCCATAACTCTGTATGTATATCAGATCACCACCACCACTGCTTGCGAAAACATCGTCTAACTCCCCGAACCCCTGCACAAACTTGTGGGGCATTCGCGTAATTTCTGTCCACTCCCTCCCGTTAAGTACCCATATGCCGATTCCCTTTATTACCCCTGGTCTGTTTGGTCTACCAATACCCCCGACAAGCACGAGCTTTCTTTGAACGTTCATTAACCGTCCACAAGTAAGCGCACACGGTGCTAAAATTACGGATTCGTCCTTCAAGATCCCGATGGATGGGTTGATATTATCGAGATTGTATGTTATCATCCCGTGAAAGTTCTGAACTTCATTCGACCTTGTGCAAAAGACCAAAATGTACAATACGTTGTCGCAAATTACGCTTACGTCCCCTGGTCTCCACCCTTGCATAGCTCCCATTACCGGGGTAACCATGTCGTTTCCTGCGAATCGTAAACCTGAATCGAAACGTTCCATAACAAGAAATCGTCGGAAGCTTGCATTGACCTAACGACGGAGATGGTGTATTTTGACTTTAACTGGTCAATGGAGAATGCCAACGCGCTATACACCGGGAAACCCGGCTAGGTGGAATGTTGAGAATTTCGTATTCTCGAGTCATGGGGTTACAAATATAGATTGCTTTACTGGTTTCATCGTCCATGAAACATACAAGACCGCACGATGGAGCAACGTTCCACGTGTGGCGGACCATGAACGGGAGCTCAAAGTTGTACCATTTTCTAAGACCCGAGTCGTAAAGATAACCCACAGGCTCGACTGTGCTCGTGAACATGAAGTACCATGTTTTTTCGGACAAAAAATTAGCGTCTTTTAAGGTGAATTTCTTCGAGTGGATGATTTGATTCCACCTTTTACACACGGAAGACACTTTAAATATTGCGGATAACGGAAGGCACGATAGAATTCTTTCGTGAATATCGTCTGGGAGAACATCAATCGAGACGGGATTTTCTACTTGATTATTATCCGTCTCGATTATTTCCAAATTCGGAATAAAAACTCTGGTTCCCTTCCGGTAAACTTCGGGCTCATCATCGGACCATGAAGCTCCATCCACAGACAAATATAAAGAGTCCTGAAACACAACAGATAACTTGTGTCACAAGTTTAAGACTTTTTTCAACAAGATTTCAAAAATAGACTTCCTGTGACATGGAGAGTAACAAGCATCCGGGTCGATATCTTAACACCATAACAGGTTAATAGTTCCAGAAAATGAAGACACATCATTCATGTACAATGGCGCAGCATAGTGGGGGCAGGAGGGGGCGGCCGACCCCCCGAACTTTTCGCTCAGTAGTGGAGAGTATGTAGTTTTTGTATAGAAATTTTTGGGTATATACGATTTTGACACCCCGGGTTTTATAGAAATTTTTGGGTATATACGTTTGCGACCCCTGATCGAAAATCTCAAGCTTCGCCAATGTTCCTCAACAATTTTGCTTAATTCCACTATGGTTGAAAAACCCCTTATAACTATTTTCATCTTAACTGTTGTATAAGTTATAACTAGTCCCATATAAGATCATGTAAAATGTCACCAAAAGACTGCTTATTAAACCCTTAAATTTTGAGTTATTTAAAAAATATATAAAAAATAATAATCTTCTCATCCAACAATGAAACAAGCAACATAATGCAAACAAGATATAAGAATTCAACCAATAAAGATTGCCTTATGATCCAATAAAACACATAATCCTACAATTTTCAGTAACTCAGACATTCAAAATACCATAATCCTAAAACCCAAAAAAAATTAAGGTAAATTTGTGACAATTACTTCCAAAACTGACAGATTAGTTAAAAAAAATCACCTAAAATTAGGGCTGCAAACGAACCAAACGTTCGACGAACAATTCGTGAACCGTTCGGCAGGAAGTTCGTTTGTGTCCGTTCGTTTACTAAACAAACAAACACGAACAAGAAATTTCATCCGTTTAGTTAAATGAACGAACATGAACAGAGGCTGCGTTCGTTCATTTATGTTCGTGAACGTTCGGTAACGTGTTCGATAGTTCATTAGTGTTTTTAGTTTTTATATTTTATTTAAATACTTCAAAATTCCGAAAAATAAAATACTTAACAAGTGTCAGTGTATTATATATTCTATTCATGAACGTTTGTCTGTGTTCGTTTGTTCCATTTGTGTTCATGAACATTAGTTTGTGCTCATTTGTGTTCATCAACGTTCGTTTTTATTCGTTACCTAAAATTAACAAACAAACACAAACGAACACGAACAAGTTCATTTCCTAAGCAAATGAACACAAACATAAAATTCGTTCATATGTTCATGAACACAGTTCGTGAACACATGTATTTCTTAACTACTACCTCCGTCCCATTAAAAGTGTCCTATAGTGAATTTTCAAAGTCTTTATTTATAAACTTTGACCTTAAATAATTTTATTTGCGTTAGATAATACTTGATGAAAGTTATATGATTTGAGTGTGTTTTACAAGTGTTTTTATCGGGTTAAGTTTCATCAAGTTTTATATAACACAAAAAATATATAATTAAAGTCAAAGTTTATAAATAAAGACTTTGAAAATTCAAAGTAGGACACATTTAATGGGACGGAGGGAGTATTTCTTAACAAACGAACTCGAACAAGCGTAATGACAGCATTACATCAAAATCCATAAACACAAGATTATCCAACTCATAACAACATAGATCAATTGAATTAACATCAAATTGAGCACAAATCACATCCAAAAGAGGGTAAATGTTCATACCATAGTGGGAACGGTGAAATCAACCAGAACCGGGGGTGATGAGCGATTAATCGGTCTCCAAACTTGCTTATAACCAGGTGGGGTTCTCTGTTTTCATCAGAAAACACAAAAAGTTACAATCTTTGGGGAAAATAAACAGATCCCACAAATTGGGTTTCTAGGGTTGTGTTTCATTCAATGAATTGATATATTAAATGGTGATAATTTGTTCATTTGACACCCAATTTCAACATACGCAAGAAAAAGTAGAAAACCCATGAGCCGAATTGTTTGATTTGTGGGTGCATTTCGAAGAACGAGCAGAGCCGTCAGATGGCGGTTTTCGATTGGTTGGATGCGTCCACGTGGCTCAAAGGTGCCGACAAGACAAAAAGGGTATTAAATCCCTAAAATAAGGGTTTTATCTTCCAAATTAATCCTCTAATTTTTGTAAATTTTTATAGCGAAATCTTTGTTTTTAAAATTTTATCATCTTAGAAAGATTTTGATGTCAAATTTTGTGTTTGTGTTAATGTTAAACGAGTGATCTGACGAGCCGTTTTGATTAAAATTACGTTTGTTGTTGAAAATGTGATTAACAGGTAAGAGAATTAGAATGAATGCAAACAGGACAATGTATTGACTGAATGAGGAAGGGAGGTGTATTGAACGATAAAAATGTGTATACCTTGTTTGTTGATCTCGATGAAGGATGCATGTTGATCAGGCGGATATTTGTTAAGTATATCTAAGGTGATAAGGAAAATGATGTTATTTCCACAACGATTTGAGCATTTATATAAGAAAATACATGAATGGACCGTATCACATACAGATATTTCTTTTTCTTGAAATCCTAATATCGTGTATTTAGATGTGAATTGTACAGGCGGTTTCCATACCGTATCACACAATAATAGTAATAAGGTGTAATTTGATATTAAATATTTTAACGTTGGATTGGTATTTTATAATTTAAATATATTCGAAGTTTTATTAAATTAATTAAATGAAACTTTAAGAAACATGACTTAACTTCGTGATTCAACATGTCGGCTTAAATATCACAAATCAATAATCACACAACGTCTAATTTTCCAAAGTTTTGAAAACACTAAATGCTGAGTAAATTAGAAATTATAAAATTATTCATGTGCTTAAGCCATATTTTTTAAAGGTGGCAACTAATAACTTTTGATCTTTCTTTGAAAATTAGATATATGGTTCTCATTGTGCACCGGCAATAATGCATTTGTTTTGTTGCTTTGGCTGGCACACCTTAAAAAAATTGTTAAACAACCCTCACTCCCACCCCACCCACACATTCGGGGGAGGGGGATGAATCCTAAAATCGTGTATTTCGATGTGAATTGTACAGGCTGTTTTCATACCGTATCACACAATAATAGTAATAAGGTGTAATTTGATATTAAGTATTTTTAACGTTGAATTAGTATTTTATAATTTAAATATATTCCAAGTTTTATTAAATTAATTAAATAAAACTTTAAAAACATGACTTAACTTCATGATTCACAATTTCAACGGTTTTTGTGACGGGTCCAGGCATACGTAAAAAAAATGACATGGCCAATAAGAGCTTGACATATGGACCAATGGTGCATGGTTACCGTAGAAACCAACTATGTTTAGTCCACATGTCAGACTCTTATCGGGCCACTAATACCACATAACTAAGTTTTAATATAACGTTACAGGTTGTTTCCATATAATACCATATTATTCTCGCAATAAGGTGTAATTTCGTAATAACCCCTTTTAATGATGAATCTTCATTTTATTTATTTTAATATATATTCTAATTTTTGTTACTTAACTAAATGAAACTCTATGTAACATGTTGTACCCTCGTGATTCAATCATACATTCATAAATATTACACATGAATACATAAAGACAAACGTACATAAAATATATACCCACTCACGTATTAGTAGAATTTTACGTTAGACTCTTATTGAGCCAACCTTATTATTGTAGAAACAGACCACAAGAATTAAGTTTTAATATAACAACACAAGTTGTTTCCATAAAATACCACATAATTCTTGCAATAAGGTGTAATTTTATAATAAACGCTTTTAACGTTGAATCTTTATTTTATTTATTTTAATATATATATTCTAATTTTTATTATGTTAACTTAATGAACTCTATGTAACATGCTTTACCCTCGTGATTCAATCGTACGGGACATAATATTACACATGAATATATGCATAAAGACAAACATACAAAAAATACATATACACACACGTATAGTATTAGTAGAATTTTACGTCAATCTTTTCCTTTATAAAAATTATAGAATATGTCAACGGGAATAAATGATGATTATGGTATACCTAAATAACTAGTTGCGTTATCGTATCACAATTTTATAAACTAGTAGGCTTTTTTTCTTTTTTCCCACTTCTATTATTTCAAAGTTTAGTCTTATTTCCCACCAACATAACTATGGAAGTATGTATTTAAAGATGAAACAACAACCAACATATATAATATATCCATATTTTCATACCATATTACTTATTTACTTCTCATCTCAAAATTAAAATCCATTGGCTAACAACCAACATGTTTTCATCCTCTATCTTCGTTGACCCAACATTTGAAACAAATAAAAAAAATAGCAAGTGTAGTTTGATAGATCTATAAACATGGAAAAGCCTATGCCTATTTTTTCTGAAATTAAAACACGAAGCCCAGCCAGAAGGGCACTTCTTGCTTCTTTGTTTCTATAATTTCACTCTCCTCATTCTGAGTGTTTTTCGATTCCAAAAATTACAACACAAAAAAAATCACATCAATGGTTAATGGAATAAAGACCCTTTTGATCCTTTCTTGATTTTCATCAATTTCAGGTATTCTTGTTTATGCATACACATGCATCATGTTGATCTTGATTTCATACTTATCTCTGTTTTGTTTCAAGATTCTGTGATCAATGTGTGTGTATATGAATGACGTTGATAACAATTGCCCGAAAACAAGATTAGATTTTTGTGTTTCTTGCTTTCATTTGGATGTGTGGCATCAACATTGATTTCAACACAAGTAGAATGAATCTTGGTATGTGGTATCTTACATAGGTTAATCATATAAATATTAGAACCGAGCACAGGGTCGATACTCGGTCTTATCGTAAGGTTCTCTTCACTACGGGTTACAACAGAACCGACTCGTGTTTTTCTTAAAAAATAAATAATCATATTTTATATGTATAACTCCAACAAATTCTAGTGAACGGGTCAGCGGACCCGCTTGACCCCTCATTGGTCCGCCCCTGGCAACTTGGTTTGATAAGACTTGCAAGAGACTGGTCTATGCACCCAATATGGGTCTTGTGCTTAGTTCTAGGGCGGACCAGAGGGGGTCAAGAGGGTTTGTTGACTCCTGACAACGAGAATTTATTGGATTAGTGTGTGTGTGTGTGTGTATATATATAATATATATATAAATCTGGATTTGGACTCTTTAGTTGTAGCAAGCTGTGTTTTCAGACTCAGACTGGACTGGCCGGTCGGACCGGGAACAGGAGGTTGGGCCGGTTCGGGTGATGGTATCGGACCAGAATTACATTGAACCGGAGGTTGAACCGGTGACCCGGCGGTTGGACCGGGAAACCGGACGGTCGAACCGGTTTTTAAAGAGATTGGACTGTTTTTTATATACTTTTCATATTTAACCCTATTAATTTTTATAATATTTACGACACCTTCCATTTCTTACGTGCGGTCTGACCAATCGGACCAGTGAAACGGTAAGGAAACCGTTTCAACGTCCGGTCCGGTTCTGAAAACATTGGTTAGTTAGTTAGCAGGTCAACAATAGAGTCTTATGATGACCCCTCGATAAATTATGGTTCCTCCCGTTGGCTTAGTTGGTTATTCCAGTTGGCTTAGTTGGTTATTTGGAATTTGAAATTTGAAATCTGATACTAATTGGAAGTTTTGTGGCTAATTTTAGGCAGTGCAAAATGGCCTCCAATATGACATGCCCACCCCCAATGAAGGCTACATCAGAAGGGGTGTTTCAAGGAAACAACCCTCTTGATTATGCGCTTCCTCTTGTAATTGTGCAAATATGCTTGGTTCTCTTGCTCACTCGTGCTCTTGCCTACCTTTTGAAACCGTTAAGACAGCCACGAGTCATCGCTGAAATCATTGTAAGTTTCAATAATCTTTTATAGAATCTTTTGTTGTTTATGTCAGTATGCAACAAGTTTGCGCACAATTATAAGGTTTGACTTTGTGTTTTCAGTCCAACCATTGATAATTATTTAAACAAGATCTTTGTAAAAGAATATTTTAAAAAATGAAGTTTACTTGGATTTTTCTTACCTTTGACAAGATCCATTGATAAAGATATACCTATAATACAAGGCACAAAGAAGTTAAGTAAACAAAAAGACATCAATAGTGTTGTTTTTTCATACTTTAAAAGAAATTCCACCGGATGTAGGTTGTTTATAAATCATTAAAACCGACCAAACGGTACAAAACAAAGCATGTTGGCCGGTTTGGATGGTTTGAGATTTATGTGCTTCCATTTTGACAGTTCGATGGTTTACTGGTCGGCCAACAGTTTGGAATTTCCCACATGTCGTTTAGGCCTTTTATATATTTTTTTTCAGTTTTTATGTAGTCTTATTTTCATAAACTATCTTTTGTTATTATAAGAAAAAGTAATAATACAAACTAACAATTTTAGAAAACTAAAAAGCACATGTAACTACATTTTGAAGCTATTATCTATTGAGCGTCTTTCAATAAAAAAATAGATTTCTATTGTATTAATACTATTTTTTCTAGGGATATTGGATTTAAATAATCCGAACTTTCACATATTGGCCGATAACACTCTGAACTTTCAGTTTAGACAGCAGCATCTCCCAACTTTCAACTTATTGGTCGATAGCACTCCCAAATACTGACGTGACACTGGTTTTGAAGTGTCATTGGCCAATAAGTTGAAAGTTGAGAATGCTGCTGTCCAAACTGAAAGTTTAGAGTGTGAACAATTATTTGATAAATAGAGAACAAACCAAGTTAGCCCAAGCCCATTTTAAGCTTATGTCAATTTTTTTGTTGTCTCAGGGTGGAGTTTTATTGGGCCCATCAGCATTGGGCCGTAACACAACCTACCTTCATACCATTTTCCCTAAAAAAAGTCTACCAGTTCTGGACACATTAGCAAACCTTGGGCTTCTTTTCTTTCTTTTCCTAGTGGGCCTAGAGCTGGACTTAAACTCCCTTAGACGGACCGGAAAAAAAGCACTGTTCATAGCCGTAGCCGGTATCTCCCTACCATTCATTTTAGGAATATGTGTTTCCTTTGTCCTCCGTGCAACTATCTCCAAAGGGGTCAACCCGGGCCCGTTTATCGTGTTCATGGGCGTCGCAATGTCCATCACCGCTTTCCCGGTTCTAGCCCGTATCCTAGCCGAACTCAAGCTTTTAACCACGGATGTCGGTAGGATGGCCATGTCAGCAGCCGCAGTTAATGACGTGGCGGCTTGGATCTTACTTGCATTAGCCGTAGCACTTTCGGGCTCTGGACGCTCGCCATTTGTGGCTCTTTGGGTTTTCATGTGTGGGTCGGCTTTCATCATGTTATGTTCGTTTGTCATCCCGCCTATTTTCAAATGGATGTCTCAGAGGTGCCCTGAAGGTGAGCCCGTGGACGAGGTTTATGTGTGTGCGACTTTGGGGATGGTTTTGGCTGCGGGGTTCGTGACGGATACTATCGGAATTCATGCACTTTTTGGGGCTTTTGTGGTGGGTGTGCTCATCCCGAAAGAAGGCCCGTTTGCTGGGGCGTTGGTGGAAAAAGTCGAGGATCTTGTTTCGGGCTTGTTCCTACCACTTTACTTTGTGTCAAGTGGTTTAAAAACTGATGTAGCTTCAATTAGAGGAGTTGAATCTTGGTGTTTACTCGTTTTGGTCGTATGTGCGGCTTGTTTAGGGAAGATTGCTGGCACGGTCGTGGTTTCTTTGTGGTGCAAAGTTCCATTCTCGGAGGCTCTTGCTCTTGGGCTTTTGATGAACACGAAAGGGTTGGTCGAACTCATCGTCCTCAACATAGGAAAAGACCGCGGAGTATGTAATATATTTGTTACATTTTATTGCATTTACCTATGATTGTTAATTCTTATGATATGTACTTGTTTTTGGATTCAGGTGCTAAATGATCAAACTTTTGCAATATTGGTTTTGATGGCTCTTGTCACAACATTTATCACTACGCCTTCAGTGATTGCGGTATACAAGCCCGCGAAAAAGGCAACAAAATCGGAATACAAAAACAGAACGGTTTACAGGAAAGGTTTCGCAACGAGCCAGTTTCGTATATTCATCACTTTCCATGGAATCAGAAACCTACCAACAATGATTAATCTGATCGAAGCCTCACGCGGGACTGGAAAGAAAGAGACCCTTACGGTCCACGCGATGCACCTCATGGAACTCACCGAGAGGTCTTCGGCTATACTCATGGTTCACAAGGCTAGGAGAAATGGGCACCCGTTTTGGAAGAAAGATCCTAACAAGGGTTCGGACCAGATCGTGGTGGCGTTCGAGGCGTTTCAGCAGCTCAGTAAAGTCTCGATCCGGCCCACAACTGCCATCTCGGCGGTATCAAGCATGTATGAAGATATATGTGAAGAGGCCGAGGCGAAAAAGGCAACCATGATCATCCTCCAGTTTCATAAGCACGTGAGGGTTGATGGTCATCTCGAGACAACTCGGGATGAATACCGACACGTTAACCGGAAAGTTTTGGAGCACGCCCCGTGTTCGGTTAGTATCTTAGTGGACCGCGGGTTTGGTGGGACTTCACACGTTTTCCGCGAGTAACGTCGACTCGCTAGTGACAGTTTTGTTTTTCGGTGGTCATGATGACCACGAGGCTTTAGCCTATGGAGCCCGGATGGCTGAGCATCCGGGCATCAACCTAGTTGTAGTACGGATCCTTCTAGACTACAATGCAGCCAACTCGGGCTCCGTGAGTGTTGAGATAAGCGAACCGCCTAAAGACGATTATGTGATTGCTGAATTCAAAGATAAGCTATTGAAGAAAAGCACAATCAAATATGTGGAAAGAGTGGTCAAAAACGCCTCCGATGCGATCGAAGTGATTCGCGATAACACCCGATGCAACCTGGTTATAGTCGGGAGGATGCCGGAAGGTCAGCTGGCCGCGTTGATGAGGAAAAGAAGCGAGTTCCCGGAGATGGGGCCCATCGGGAACCTTCTAATCTCCCCAGAGTTCCATATCACGGCGTCGCTGTTAGTGGTCCAACAATACCGCCGACAGCTTTCGGTACATGCTCTAGCCTCTTTAAAAGAGGAGGGAACCAGTATTGACTAAGGGGAATACAAGTCCAATTAACTTGTTTTGCTTATAACCTAACCAGTACTGGTCAGGTTGTTCTGGACGGATCCGATCTGTTAACAACAGTTTAATTATTAACAGATCGGACTAGTTGTGGACTAAGTCTATAAGTTTTTTTAACACAATTACACAAATAAACTCAGGGGACGAATTGTGTAACATGTTACGTATGTTGGTTTCGTTGGGATGATGTAAATTTGTTTTTTTTTTTTTGGTTAAACTTTCAAAGAATTGTAATTATGAATGGAAAGATGTACTATTATTATGTCACAACTTTATAACTTGAATAAGAAAGAGATAAAACATAACCTTTTTTCCTGTTTGTTTTGGGAGACTCAATCCTTACTAAGTCACCATATTATTAAGTTTTTTTAGGTATGTTATGTTCTTGTAGTTATTTAAGAGAAAAATCTCTTTTATAGTCATATTATGTATGACTTGTTCTTATAGTTATTTAAGAGAAAAAACTTTTTTATATTCATATGTCTGACTTATCGTCATGATGTATCTACTTTAACTTGCATGTAAATTTTCTTTCCATCAATACATACTTAAAGTCGTGTATGTCGCATGTTGTTCGCATATCGTAAAAGGAAATGACAATACAATATTTCGATTTATTATTTAACTTTTGAGTGCGTACAATTTTTGATGATGAGTTGAAACTAAAAAAACCAAAGATTAATTCCTTCATAAACGGCGATTCTCGACACATGAGATCATCCTAGATTGACTTAATCATAAAAGTTCACATAGCTTGTGTGTGATTCATCTTGGTTGTATCTTCTTTAATAACATGTTAGGTTAGTTGATAGTTGGGTTTAAACTCACGAAAACCCAACTGAGAACCTCACCATTTCGGACCGTGAACATGCGATTTAGTTGCTCGAGACTCGAACCTGTGACGTGTGAATGGTTGCGATTAGGGAAGATGTCATTAAGCTGTGAAAATAGGCACTTGTTGGTTGGAGATTTAATATTGGGCTCGTTAAAGAGGCCTGAAAATAAAACAAGAAGGGGCCTGATTTGGTTTTACAAGAATTTATGCTAATGAATCAATTTTGACTTTTGAGGGGTGCCTTTGCTACCCATTGGGCTTGGCATATGTCAGTCCTTGTAGAGGGGCACAAAAAAAAAACTTGAACCCGTATCTGAACTCGAAAAAATCACGGACCCGGGTTGTATAAAAACCAGGTATTGTCAACCCGAACCCGACCCGTAGGGTAGGGTCCGAGTATAGTATTTGTTGTGAGAACCCGAACCCGAACCTGGGTGTTTTGCAACCCGATTTATACCCGAGTTTTGTTAATACCCGTACCCGGGTATTTTTAATACCCACACCGGGTTTTATGATACCCGATTATGTATGCAACTATATGATATGTAATCTTGTAATAATTAATATATTTGAAGTTTTATGTTAGAAATGTTAAAGTTTATAAACCCAAAAATGTAGTTTGAAACATAAAAATACAAAAAATATGAAATAAAAAAAAGCCGTGACATCGGGTTTTTTATACCCGCACCGGGTTTTTTGCATACTCGTATAGGTTTTCTAATACCCGACTCGGAAACCGGGTTTTTTATACCCGCAAATAAAGTATTTTAATGCCTGGGTATAGAAAACCCGAACCCGAACTCGGTACACCAGGTATGGTTTTCCTGAGCAATACCTGGACCAGAACCCGCCCCGGTTATTGCCAATACCCAAAAAAACAATACACGGTCATACCCGTACCCGGGTATATACCCGAACCCGGGTATTCAGAAAACCCAGTTATATGCACCTCTAAGTCCTTGTTTAGAAGTAAAATGGTAAAATATCACCATTTTACACGAACTTAACAAAATAAAACAAAATTTAAACGACATTCATCCGAAGGATGAAAAGTGTGATGATCGACTGAGTAGTAGGACTATAGCCGTAATTTCTCAAACCTAAGAATAAAAATTAAAATTTTATCAAAACATTGGGGATAGACCCCTTGTAATTTACCTTTATATGTGTTTTTTATTTATATGGGGCATGTACATAAGGGAAGGTAGAAAGCCACACTAATATGACACTTGTACTTCAAGTTAGGGGTATAATCCTTCATACGTAATCATGTAACGAGAGTATGTAATCAGAATGTGATAAGTAATCACATAGTGTATACAAAATCACGTAACGTTATAATTGTGTAGAGTATAAGACATACTATGTAATTATGTAATGTTTTGTAATAACCTAATATGTTAACTTTATTTTAATTAAAAAAATATATGAATACCATATTTAAATTAAAGAAAATATAATGTTCTAGTGAATTTTTTCTTTTTAAAATTTAACGTAAGAAAATGGTGTGACCATTTAATAATTGAACTGGTTTAAAAATCCAACAATTATAATTATTCTTTTTTGAGTAAATTGCACAAAACGTCCTTTATGTTTCACCAATCTTGCTGGTTTCAGCCTTAAACTTTAAAAGTTGCCAAAACCAGCCTTTAAGATTAATTTTGTTGCAGGTTTCATCCTTTATCACTAACCCAGTTACTAATCCATGTTAAATGGCCTCACATGCATAGCATGTGAGGGTAAAACCGTCTTTTCATCTCTCTCTCTCCACTTTCTTTATCTTCAAACTCTTTCACCTTCAACCTTCACCTTCACCTTCATCTTCACTATTCTCCAGCCGACAAAAATGGCTTCCAAATCTCAAGATTCACAAAACCCAGTTACAAACCCATCAGAACTCCAATCTCACCTCCCCATTATCCCATTCACATCGATCACACTTTCTCTCTCTAAATTCACACCTACCCATTTCATCTCTCCACCAACAATCTCACCTAACCCTCCCAAACCAAGACTGAAAAATCAAAATCCGTAACTATAGCAACAGATGGTACAGATTACCTTTCCAAAACCGCAGAGGGAAAAAAAGTCGGTAAATCAACAGAAGGAAATGAAGGAAAATGTCGTTTTTGCATCCAATGATGCTTTAATTCATTACAACAAGCGAAGCGTATGATTTCATTCAGGTGGTGAGGCGATTGACTCGAGTTTTTTCCTGGTCAACTCACGTTGCTTTGACTTTTCGTTGAGTGTGGCTTCTTTATCCATACATTGAGTCTGGCAATCTTCAAAGAGCTCTGGGTCCATTTCCATGAACATTCTTCTGACATTCGCGGTTAATTCATTGATTGTTTGGTTCCAGTGATCTTGTATGTTTCTTTCTAATGATTCAAATATTATTGGTAAAATGACAGGTCTGTTAAGTGCGATTAAACTCACGATTCGTTCATTGTTCCATAAAAACAGCGCACGTTAGGCAACCTGCGACAAATACACTTAAAATCAGAATATTTTTGGATCAAAACTGGAATACAAAGAGTCAAAGAGTTAGTTACGGTGCTATATGCAACATCTGGACTTAAAGCTTGGCGATGTGGGTCAAGTCAGATGATAGTTCAAATAGGTCGTTTCAAAAAAACATCTAAAAATGGGCTTTGGTTAAACGGGTTGTTTGAGAATAAAAGGCATCAAAATGGGTTCACCAGCTTTATTTGTTTTTATGGTGACGACACAGGCGGCAGCGGCGGAATGGTGGTGCCAACTGCCAACCCATAACAGCGGCAGGCAGCAGCTGGTAGGTGTAGGCGGCGGTGGTAACGATGGTCGTGTGTTGGCGATTTGTAGGGGGATTCACCTGCTGTATTTGTTTTTACGATAGCGACAGCAGGCGGAGGCAGCGGCAGTGAAAACAGCGGTAATGGCGACCCATAGATGGTGGCGCCTGATAGTGGCAGTGGCAGCGGCAGCAGCATCCAGGAGCATCCAGCAGCATTTGAGATGGTATTTTGAGGGTTGCTGGGATTTTGGGAGGGTTAGGTGAGATTGTTGGTGGAGAGATGAAATGAGATTGTTTGTTGTTAGAACGAGATGGGTCATCAAGAATAAGAAGAGGAAACAAAATGACGAATATACCCTCACATGTTAGGCATGTGAGGGAAATAAACTGAGATAATTAACTTGGTTAGTAATAAAGGACTGAACCAGCAACAAAAATAAACGTAAAGGTTGTTTTTGGCAACTTTTAAAGATTAAGGCTGAAACCAGCAAGATTGGTGAAACATAAAGGACGTTTTGTGCAATTTACTCTTTTTTTTTTGGCTTTCATTAGGTGATTATAAATTTTTAATACTTAACCCCAACCATTAAATTCTTAGTCATTTGTATGAAATTTCCTCGTTGTAACTGACCTAAACCCTTATTTTATGAACAAATGAGCACTAAAAAACAAATACTATTTTTTATGCTAACTCTCAAATGGTTAGCTTTTAGATGCCACCAACCCACTTTCTATGAGTCCTATTTGCATCTAAAATATTTATTTAGTCTATTTGCATCTAAAATATTGCATCCAATTATTTTAATTTTAATGTTTTTGTATTTACTTGATGTGTAATTTTTGTTTTTCTTTTATTATTTTTAAAATACAATATTTCGTTTGAATACGCTGTTACAAGTTATTTAATATTATTTATATTTTAATATAAATTACAAACTAAGTCACGTAATGATATAGAAAAAAATAAAAACATCAGAAGTGTGTATTTAATTTTATATAAACACAGATCTATTTAAGGTTATATAAAACAAAATAATACTTCAAATAAAAAAAACTATAAAATGGTCAAGTTAGTTGTAGTAGTTGGTGTACAAGAATAAACCTTTATTTATGCTTGGACTTTATTTTCTCTCTCGTGGACTTTTAATTTTGATGAGTGACTGGTCTATGAAATGGATGAAGCACCATCCTTTTTTAAAGGCAAATGGTATTTTGTTCATCATCAAATTGTTTATAATGCTTGATTGAGCAAGACATTAGACAAGGACATTATACACAATCACCCATATTTCGCCAAACAATGACACATTAGATAGTCACTCGACTGTATTAAAAGTTATCCACTTTCGCCAATACAGGTTATTTCGTTTCGCCCTGTTCTTCACCTAAAGAAAAGACGTTGTTTGTATTTCACCGAAGATCTTGTTGATGATGATACGTTTGCCAGAAAAAATAAGACCGTGCCTTCCATATTTCCCAACACGAAGTTAGCATTATCAATTGAATTACCCTTCTCTTATATTTTGACACCATCACCTTTTTTTGTGAATCTCTAATAATTCTTGCATTGTAGCAGCAACAACACTAGGAAAATTGCACCAGCTTCATACCATGTTCCTTATTATTGTCGATATGCAACATGTTACAAATAAGTGATCAGAATCTTCGTCTTCAGTTTCGCGTAATCTGCATCTTGTAGAACCATTAAAAAAACATTCCGTTTTTGCATAATATTAAATGTTGACAGCCTATTCAGAATCCCTCTCCAACCGAAAATATTAGTTTTTTTCAGTGCCCATTTAACCCAATCAACCGGATAATATGGATGAAGCACCATCTCACCATGGATTTTTCTATATACACGGGGTTTGGCCCATTTTAGTATAATCATCCCATAGGGAAGTCACACAATGAAGGTCATTACCAAATCGCCTTTAGTTTAGTGCTACCAAATGTTAGAAAAGTATTTTTCTTTTCAAGTGGTTAGCGTTTAATCTTCGTAATGAATATGATGGTGTAATTTAATAGTAGAATTAGAGAATCTAATAAGATAAAAGATACTATTCAGATTCAGTGAAAACATGAATTCACCAACATCTCAACACATGGCAAATAAAACTATGGAAATGTAGACGTAACGGAAAAAAAAATATTGTTGACAAAAGTAGATATATTTTGTCATTTTCATGTCTATTTATTGAAAATTACACTATTTGTATCAACTATTTTACAAGTGATTTCACCATTAGCACCCCACATTGCTAACTATGTAATTAATTCTATAAATAGTTTCATTATTAGTACACCATTGATACTAACGGTATTTATAAAAGTTGATACATATTGTGTAATTTGCAATAATATGTATAAAAATGACAAAATGTATAAATCAGAACTATCAGGCATGTCATTAATTCTGACTAAAATATAAACTATTAAAAGAAAAAAAATGTCACAATGTTACAATTTTGTGAATCAAAAAATAACCAATCTCTTTGCCATGGTTGAATGTCACAATGTTACAATTTTGTGAATCAAAAAATAACCAATCTCTTTGCCATGGTTGAATAGGTGCATGTCTGATTTAGCTAACATGGGTGTATGATTTATGGTGAATTTCGTATGATTTATGGTTAAATTTGGCGGCTGTAATGGTTTTTTGGGTTAACAATTAGATTGTTACCGAAACAATAAGATAATTATTACAAAATGTCCCACATTTATTTGACTCCTACGAGCCTCAAGCTATACGAGTATGATTTCCTTATCGGTGTATGTGGTATGGAAGACGGCGACGTCTTAGTTGTTTATAGCTGACGGCATGTTATGTGATGCATTAACTATATAAAAACGTGTGTTTCAACGTATCCAATCTAAAGCATTGCGGTTACAAAAAAAACGGAATCGAACCTAGGTTGGTTCGTTTAGCGAGGGTTCCACCTGACCACTACACCATCATTACTTTTGCATCAAGACTTAGTGGCGTTAAAACATACAATAACTCGAATTTATACAAATATTTTAATATGAATGAATTTATATTCATGTTTGTTTTATGCCCTATGACGTTATAACATTATAAATTTTAATTTGAATATCTAAATGCTGTCGACTAATTAAAAATGCTGTCTTGACATTCAAAGTTAATTATTTAAGAACTTTAGTCCATTTTTTAAACGTATATTTTATTTATGGTATGATTTTTGATACTCAAAGTTAATTATTTAAGAACTTTAGTCCATTTTTAAACGTATATTTTATTTATGGTATGATTTTTTTTAATTTGTAATATTTCTATACAAAGTGTAAAAGTTATAAAACACCATAATATCAACTATAAAACACAGTCAAAACCCACAAATAACAAAGTGAAGATTACTAAAACGTCATATTTGTGGGATTTGTGTTATGTTTTGGATGATAAGACTTTGATTATCGAATGACTAACATTAATGTATTTTATGCTGATTATTATGTTGTGTTTTATATTCATAGTTCTACGATTGTGTGTTTGAAGTTTTTAAGGATCTTTAGGGTTTGGATATTGTGTTTTAGTGATCTTCATTCTGTTATTTGCGGGTTTTGAGTGTGTTTTGTGGTTGAAATTGTGGTGTTTTATGACTTTGTACACTTTGTAGGAAAAATGGACTTTGTAGCCGAACCCCACTCGTATTTAATATACAAATTAGAAGATAATTACAATTTGGGGGCACAACTTTATAAGTTATAATTATGTTTAAAAACACTTACAATCTTATTATCATTGGCGTAGAGTGACTCAAGAGAGATGTAAAAACTTAGAAAATTATATCTGGATAGCGGAAAATGTATATTTTCATTCAGTTTTATTATTTTATGTAACAAATCATTTCACACATAAGTATTATATATAACTTTATGATTTACATTTTTTCGATATTTAACATGTTTAATATACGGGTTTATAAGCTAGTATAAATTATATTCAAGTGTTCACCTGTGAAGCAACGTTTAATACAGTAGCTAGTAAATTAACTAGTTTGTTCCTAAGATTATGTGTTGAACAATATACAATGTATTATGGTCTTTTTCAAATTTCAATAGTTATATAAACTATATAATTATTATCCTTTTTCTGCAATTATTGAAGTATGTGGCAACTATTTTTCAATCATGTATTACTATTATTGCTATTACAGCCATGCTCTTTTTTAAATACAATTTATAGGAATTGCAAAGATGGTTTGCACATGCTTAGTGTCAGTTTTTTGGCATATACATGGTCGTTAGGTATAGCATGTGTATATTGTAATCTTTGTAAATAAGATGATGTAGTGTACAAGTCTGATTTAGCTTTATATAGATTATTATAATGTTAAGTTAAAAACATGTATGCATAATGCATGCGTAAATACATTATAACTTTCAAACATAAAAGGACAATAACCTTTTCTTTGAATTTCACTCGATTTTTTTTTTTGTCAAAGACGAGTCTACACAAGCTACCCTACTCACGGGCCCAAGTAATCGAGGTTTCTTTCCACCCTTGACTTTTACCCCACCAAAGCTTTCTCAAATATTTGGCATTACCGGCTTGAATATCCTCATACTCGTGTTTTTCAGACTATTATTTCTAGTTGTTTTTTACTTGTTACTACTAAAATAGTTCCATCTTTATGTCCGGCATGTCAATTGGGGAAATCATCCAAGTTATCTTTAAACATTTTAAATTTCTGTAGTAATAATATTTTGGATTTTGTTTATTGTGATGTTTAGGGTCCTGCTCTATCTTTTTTTTTTGATGGACAAGGCTCTTTATGTTATGTGTTGATCGCCACTCACGATGATGTGACTCTTTCCGTTAGCTCAAAAATCTTATGTTTATTCTATTTTTAAATATTTTGTCACAATGGTTGAAAGGCACTTTAATATTAAACTTTAAAATGTACAATCTGATTGGGGCCATGAATTTTGTAACCTCACCCCATTCTTCTCATCGCTTGGCATTATTCATCGGTGCTCCGTGCCCCCAACGGTGAACAGAACGGTATTGTTGAACGGCGCCACCATCATGTTGTGGAAACAAGTCTTGCTCTCCTTGCTCATTCCAAAGCCCCACTATGTTTTTTTGGAATTTTGCGTTCGAGACAACTGTTTATTTGATAAATAGATTGCCCTTTCACTATTATTACCATATGAACATATATTTAAATGCCCACCAGATTACTTTTTCTTTGAGTGTTCGGATGCCAATGCTTTCCATGTCTTCATCCGTACAACTGCTATAAAATGGACTTTCATTTTACTATGTGTGTTTTCGTAGGATACAATCATATTCATCATGGATTCATTGCTTGGATTTAACTAATGATCATGTTTATGTTGCATGACACGTTTGATTTAACGTACATATTCTTCCTTTCACCACACCCCCACCGATAGTAACCTCTGATCCGTCTTTTCCTTATTTCTCCTAGTTTCCATCTATAACCATTCCTACCCCAACCTCGCCTACTTATTCAACTGACCCTATGCCTTCTTCGTCTAATTTCTCAACCACTTCGCACCTAACCAAACATATCCATCTTCACCCGTTGCCCTCACGGTTCCCCTTCAACCGGACCCACTTCCCCTCACGATTCACCTTGCATTCCCACTTCTTCTGGTCCGCCTCCTTCCAGTACGAACCAGATTCGATCTCGCCCTCCTAACGTACGACCCAATCCCTAACCCACCCGACGTTATGATCCCTCATTCTATCAGACGTCTTTCCACTATGTTCATCCGTAGAACAGTACCTCATTTACCATTGCCAATAGATCCCCTGAGTGACGTAAAATCATGACCGAGGAGTTTAAAGCTCTAGTTAAGAACGGGACTAGGTCTCTTGTTCCTTATGTTCCAAATACTAACCTCATTAATTCTAAGTGGGTTTACAAGATAAAGAAGGATCATAATGGTAATATCATTCGCTACAAAGCACGTCTTGTAGCAAAATGTTTTAATCAGCAACATGGTATTGATTTTCAGAGACTTTTAGCCCTTTTGTCAAGGCTACTATTATTCAGTAATTTTCTCACTTTTTGTGTCACACCCCAACCGATGGCGGAAACATCGGGATGAGACGAACAAAATCGTTCAAAAGCATCATAACACTATTGGTTTCAATATGTTTAAATTTCATTTCATAAATAACTAAAGATTCAAATACAAGGTTTCAAAAGAAAAGCAAACATAACAATTGATTACTAAGATGCGTTTCTAAACTTGTCCTAACTTGATTTCTTCATGTCTTGACTATCAACCTGCAACATGTATTAAAATATGATCAACAAAATATGTTGAGCGAGCATACAAGTTTGAAAATAAGTATAAGCATAAAGTTTATTGCAATTCCATCATGGCAATATATAATCAAGTTTAAACTAGCATACTTAAACAATCTAAGCATAACGAAATAGCACGGAGACATGGATTAAAACTAGTACGTGTATCTAATATAAGCGCAACAAGTAGCATGTATATACAAGGTTAAACTAGCACACATAACTAACATAAATGCATCAGATAATAAGTTTTATGGTTTGTGTAGTTGTATGCATTTGATTTCATAGAATATAAATTTTGTTAAATGAATACATTTTGCACCCCAAAATGTAACATCCGTCAAAAAACGGATTTACCAAACCCGCTCCGTTTATCAACCGAACAGTCAGTTAAAATTTTCGTTGCGAATTAAATGCCCAAAATAATTTTAAACGATACATAATCAATTATTATACGGGAATATATAATTAGTTTTTGAAAAACTGTTAAAAATCGCAAAATAAAAATAAATTGTTCCTGCCGGGTTTCGAACCCGGGTCAGTACCGATTCAACATCAAACTTAACACACCACACACAAACCACTGCGCCACTTGTTTTGTTTGTTAAATATTGAAATCATTTAATTGATATCATGACGTTACGAATTCAAAACAGGCGCCCAAAAGTTCAGTCGTCGGAAATCCCGGCAATCTCGCGAGTTTTAACGACAACTTCCGTTATAACGTAAACCATTACTAAGACATCGGTTATAACCGACGTTTGAGTCCGCGACACCTTCTATAACCGCCGGAGTTTTCATAACCGACGAATCCAGTCGGAAATCGGGCCAAATACATCTCGGTTTCTCCCTATAAATTCACCCACAACCCACCGCAAACTTTTTCGCTCAAAACCACACCTTTACCGGACGTATTTCCACTCGCCGGAATATCTCTGCTCATCGCCGGAAAACCGGTTTCCCCATTTCTGAGCCTTACTAAACCTTTTAAACTTATACCGAAGCCACCCATACCTTTTTCAAACTTTCTGGAGACTCGCTGCTGCAAGACACCTGACGCCGGAGCTTATTGCTGTCGCCGGAGTTCTGCCGGAAAACAGAGGAAAGCTAGTCGGTATACCTCACGCTTATTTTCTTTTCTTTATACTTATATCTCATCTATAATTAACCTAAAACACTAAAGAAAACGATTAAGACTTTGAACCAGTCGATTTCCGATTCTGGTTATAACTTGATGAAGAAGACGATGTATCCGGAACGTTTAAGTATAATTAAAAACAAGAAATTACTCGGGTTAGACACACAGTCCAGCGTGGACTGCGTGCACAATAAACACTAACGTCTCGAGTTCGAATCCTGTTTCACACACGCTGCTTCAATAAAAATCATTTTTTTTTTGTTAAAATGAACCGGAGTCGCCACAGGTATATGTTAAGTATATTAATAATCGGAATAATAACCAAGTTAGACACACAGTCCAGCGGTGGACTGTGTGTATGTTTAAGTCGCACGTCACGAGTTCGAGTCCGGTCTTCTGCATCGACCCAGACGATTATTAACCTTTTTAAATAAAGTCAGAAATGAAAACAAATAGTTTGTATTTAAGTATAATAAAAATTGGATTATATAACATGTTAAACACACAGTCCAGCGGTGGACTGTGTGTTAGTTTAAGCCACAGGTCCCGGGTTCGAGACCTGTGGAGTGCACCGTCCGATTCGCTTAAATTGTTTTTAAAATAAAAGGATTTTCTGTTTAACATAATTAATATATAAATATAATTAAAATCGGATATATGACGGGTTAGACACGTAGCTCAGTTGATAGAGCTGCGTGCACGCGTACGGGAGGTCTCGGGTTCGAGCCTCACTCAGCGCACTTATATTCCGATTCGAACCGGTCAACGGTCAGGTCAACGGTCAGTCAACGGTCAACGGTCAGAAAAAAATCAATTTTTTTTATTATTTTTATTTAATTATTTCAATTAAAAATCAATTAAAAATACTTAAAAATAACATTTTTAAGGTTAGAAATTAGCCTCAAACTCACAAAAATACACCCATCAATCCTACTAAAATAGATTAATAAAATCCGTTTACTTACCAAACCATAATGCGATTTATCTAGGTTAATCTCACTCGTAGTTAAAACCACTTCGCGTGCATTCAACATCATCAACCGAACACACCCACTGTGAGTGAATCTTACAACTCCCCCTTTTAAATTACACGTTTTGGGGTGTGTCATGTGTTATAAAAATAATTAACGTGTTTATTTAAACTTGTGCCATACCACATCATGATCTAAACTTAGATTGTTATATTGTTGTGATTACTTATTTCCTTTTGTCAAATTATATGAAACTCATTCATTAAGCCCAGCAGTTCCTCGTGGGAGACGAGTTGAACAACGCGTGCCTCAAATCAAATTCATTATTGTTCATGTGTGTATCATTGAGTTTATATTGTTTGTAGTTGTGTCATTCATATTATCATGTTTATGCAATTCATTCATTAGGCCCCTCAGTTCCTCGTGAGAGACGAGTTGAGCATCGCGTGCCTCTAAATGTTCCATTATTGTTCACGTGTGTTTTATTTAATATCTTATGATTGTTGAATAAGTTTACATCTATTTTTACTCATGTTTGGTTGTGCACATATTTCATAATCAATTTAAATAAACTTGTTCAAATGTTTTCCATAGGATTCACTCGCCAACTTTATGTTGATCCAAAACCTTTTTACACATGATACAGGTGAACAGGTTGAAGCAAAGAAAACATAGGAAATGCCTTAGAAAGAACAAAGATGCTTAGATTGATAGCTAGAACATATTGTAACATTTATTGTAAATTTCCATTAAATTGTATTTAATGAATATGAAACGCATAATAAATGTCATGAGCTTTGATGATAACCCAATCATGCCCCGATCACCTTTTCTGCTGCGGGTCGGGGTGTGACAGATTGGTATCAGAGCCATGACTATAGGGATATAGGATAGGTTATTAGACCCTTAGAGCCTATACTATAGTCTGCCTAAATTTTAATTGATTAGGTGGTTACATACAAACTTGTGATATTTATTTGTTTCATATTTGTTTACATTTACAGTCAAACATACATGCTTATATACATATTCATTATACATATATACATATTCATTATACATATATCGATGTTCATGTATTCAATTTATTTTCATACTCTCATTATCCAAAGATTTTGTGCAATTTTCAAATCTCATCAAAGTAAGTTCTGCGACGGGCATGTAGTAACTGGAAGGGTACAAGTACCGGTAGTCGGAACGTCCTGTCTAGGTTGGCATTCGTATAAATCCAATATAACGGACCAGTTTGCCTACCTGGGGACTAACGATGAGAGTACGAAGGACCTATTAGGCCAAAGCATGCCACACCAAACGTCGTTCGAACTAACCTACTTTGAGGTGTCACCGTGTCTACACCTGGACACATTCCGAATATCACACGTTGTATACATATTTCTCGATTTTCTCCAGATTTTTGTGTACGCAACCTGGCAAACCCGTTCGAACCATATGAAAAACCGGTATTCATGGGGGCCCACATGATTACACAGGTAAAGTATGGCGGCATGTAGGGCCTAACAGCGAGCAAAGCCCAAGACATCCTATGGATGTAGTAGATTTATGTTTCTATAATTATTTTGTGAATGTTCATTCCTAATGCGACCCATGATCCCAAATCGCTCAACATATGGCTGCCGTAATACCCAACATTGTAATCCAAGTTCAACAAGCACTTACCGCTAATCCTGTCAATCAAGCAAACCAAAACATTATCAACTCTCCCCCAAATACCACTAAATGCACCTACAATTTCAAATCATGCGACCCTCCGAAATACAAAGGGACTGAAGGCGTCACCGCTCTCCTCCATTGGTTTGAAGAAATGGAGAATACTTTTCTAAATTGCGATTGCCCTGATGATCGCAAAGTGCGTTATGCTACCGGTCGACTATATGGGATAGCACTTACTTGGTGGAATACAGAGAAGGCCAAACGAGGCGTCGACGATGCTATGACCTTAACTTGGAACGAATTGAAGGAAATCATGACCAGACGTTTTTGCCCAAGGAGCGAAACCAAGAAATTAGAAGATGAATTTTATTCGTTAAAGCAAATGGAAGGAGACCACATCACATACAACAAAAGGTTCCTCGAATTACATCAAATGGTTCCCAACATGTTCACTCCCCTCTACCGTTTGATCGAGCACTACATTCGTGGTCTTCCGTCAAAGATTCAAGACCCTGTAATAAGTACCAAGCCTGCAACTTTGGAAGCAGCAATGGAGTAGCAACAGAGCTTACCGAGAACCGAATCCGAAACGAAGACTTCAAGGAGGAGAAGAAGAAGGATAAAGAATCGACTGAAACCTCCGACTACACCCAAACCGAATCCCCTTCTCAACCCAATCCTAAGAGAAAAAGAGACGGGCAACTTTTCGCTGCTACCCAACGAAATCAACCAGTTTTACACGCCATACCCATCCAAGCTATCCCAATCACCCAAGTGGCACCCAACTCAACTTACCCAAATAAGAAACCATATCTTGGACCTCACCCTCGATGCAACAACTGTTTTTATCATCATCCCCTTACCTTACCTTGTCGGCTATGTACAACTTGTGGACGCTATGGTCATTTGAGCAAGGTTTGTCGCACCTTTCAAAACCAAACCTCTTCCCCTACTCAAAACATGGCCCAAACTTATCACCAACCCCAATACCCCGTGTTCCCATATGCTCGAGCTTGTTTCAATTGTGGCGACCCTACCCACTTTAGAAACACATGCCCTCAATTGGTTAACGTCATCAACACTCAAGCCCAATCAAACCCAGTTAACCAAGTAAACCAAGAAAACCCAACCACTATGCCACCAGCGAGAGGAAGAGTCTTCAATATCAACGCCAATCCTGTTGAAGATAATGACGGCCCAAGCGAAGATACCCAACTAGTCCTCTTCGCCGAAGATCCAGATTCAACTCCTATCGTTTAGTTTTATGTTTTTCTTTATCACATCAAACCAATCATAACTTAAGGATAAAGCCAATGAAACTTTGACAAGAGTACGGTGGATACGTCGCTGGTACTTCCTATATATAAGTATTCTTGTCAAAGGATCAGAAGCATTATCTGGCGGTTATGAGAGGTTCCATGTGTAGACTGTTAGAGTAATTATTATTTATTGTTTTCAGTATATGCATTTGCCGAGGCCGCAGCTCCCTATCCATCGAGGTTGAGCTTGATCCCCATTTTATTATGCGGTTGATCTTGGCGTGCCCGCACGATCGGCTCCGTTTGATTGAGCCTTGATCGGTTATTTCATTTTACATTTCAATACATGCAATACGCTCGGCTCCGTTTGATTGAGCCTTGAGCGCACAGTTCATTTTACATTTTCAGTACATGCAATACGCTCGGCTCCGTTTGATTGAGCCTTGAGCGCACAGACAATTTCATTATCAGTATCTTGTGGTTGTGGGGTTTGTAGTAGAGTCGCATCGAACTAACCATAACTTGCGGATAAAGTCAATGAAAATTTGACAAGGATATGGTGGATACGCCGCTGGTACTTCCTATATATAAGTATTCTTGTCAAATGATCGGAGGCATTATCAGGCGGTTATGAGAGGTTCCATGCATAGGCTGTTTGTGTGATTGTTGTTTAGATTAAGTTGTTCATTTTCAGTACATGCAATACGTTCGGCTCCGTTTGATTGAGCCTTGAGCGCACATACAATTTCATTTTCAGTACATGCAGTACGTTCGGCTCCGTTTGATTGAGCCTTGAGCGCACAGACAATTTCATTATCAGTATCTTGTGGTTGTTGTGTTTGTTTTAGAGTCGCATAGAACTTATCATAACTTGCGGATAAAGTCAATGTGAATTTGACAAGGATATGGTGGATACGCCGCTGGTACTTCCTATATATAAGTATTCTTGTCAAATGATCGGAGGCATTATCAGGCGGTTATGAGAGGTTCCATGCATAGGCTGTTTGTGTGATTAAGTTATTCATTTTCAGTACATTCAATACGCTCGACTCCGTTTGATTGAGCCTTGAGCACACAGACAATTTCATTTTCAGTACATTCAATACGTTCGGCTCCGTTTGATTGAGCCTTGAGCGCACAGATATTTCATTTTCAGTACATGCAATACGATCGGCTCCGTTTGATTGAGCCTTGATCGCACCGTTATATTTCATTTCAGTATTTTATGTTTGTTGTATTGGTTGTAGAGTTATAGGACTAATCATAATTCACTGATAAAACCAATGAAAATTTGACAAGAATATGGTGGATACGCCGCTGGTACTTCCTATATATAAGTATTTTTGTCAAAGGATCAGAGGCATTGTCAGACGGTTATGAGAAGTTCTATGTAGGATTTATTAGTTTCTTGGTAACTAATCATAACTTGTGGATAAAACTAATGAAAATTTGGCAAGAATATGGTGGGTACGCCGCTGGTACTTCCTATATATAAGTATTTTTGCCAAAGGATCAGAGGCATTATCAGGCGGTTATGAGAAGTTCCATGTAGGATTTAGTATTGCCTTGGTTGGAATTTGTGTTACATTATTATCATCTTGCTATTTAAAGAGATTTCATTGTGTTCCATTTCTACATAAACTAACCTCTCCATCATAACAAACGAGAGAGGAACTTCCACCATTCAAACATATATGCTATCAGAATGTGGATTCAAATATTAGCTGTTGTGCTTATTTATGTTCAAATATTAGCTGTTGTGTTTAATTATGTTCAAATATCAGCTGTTGTGTTTTATTTATGTTTCCATGTAGGTTGTAGTGTTAGAAGTTTTGCCTTAGGATATAACCATACTTTTCCAAACGTACCTAAACTCTTATGCATGATATCATTTTTAGCGAATCATTCCTGCTTATCAATACTTATACAGTAGGCAACAAAAAGCGATTCCTGTAATAGGGTACTTAACCCTTACAAGGAACGTTACCGCCTCAAAAAAAAAAAAAAAAAAAAAAAAAAAAAGAAACTCAAACCCTTATTTTTTAAGCATACAACTGTCAAACTAAACACCATCATTCTTTTAGTCAAAATATATCATTATTTAAATTTCAGGACGAAATTTCTAAAAAGCAGAGGATACTGTAACATCCGTTAAAAAACGGATTTACCAAACCCGCTCCGTTTATCAACCGAACAGTCAGTTAAAATTTTCGTTGCGAATTAAATGCCCAAAATAATTTTAAACGATACATAATCAATTATTATACGGGAATATATAATTAGTTTTTGAAAAACTGTTAAAAATCGCAAAATAAAAATAAATTGTTCCTGCCGGGTTTCGAACCCGGGTCAGTACCGATTCAACATCAAACTTAACACACCACACACAAACCACTGCGCCACTTGTTTTGTTTGTTAAATATTGAAATCATTTAATTGATATCATGACGTTACGAATTCAAAACCGGCGCCCAAAAGTTCAGTCGTCGGAAATCCCGGCAATCTCGCGAGTTTTAACGACAACTTCCGTTATAACGTAAACCATTACTAAGACATCGGTTATAACCGACGTTTGAGTCCGCGACACCTTCTATAACCGCCGGAGTTTTCATAACCGACGAATCCAGTCGGAAATCGGGCCAAATACATCTCGGTTTCTCCCTATAAATTCACCCACAACCCACCGCAAACTTTTTCGCTCAAAACCACACCTTTACCGGACGTATTTCCACTCGCCGGAATATCTCTGCTCATCGCCGGAAAACCGGTTTCCCCATTTCTGAGCCTTACTAAACCTTTTAAACTTATACCGAAGCCACCCATACCTTTTTCAAACTTTCTGGAGACTCGCTGCTGCAAGACACCTGACGCCGGAGCTTATTGCTGTCGCCGGAGTTCTGCCGGAAAACAGAGGAAAGCTAGTCGGTATACCTCACGCTTATTTTCTTTTCTTTATACTTATATCTCATCTATAATTAACCTAAAACACTAAAGAAAACGATTAAGACTTTGAACCAGTCGATTTCCGATTCTGGTTATAACTTGATGAAGAAGACGATGTATCCGGAACGTTTAAGTATAATTAAAAACAAGAAATTACTCGGGTTAGACACACAGTCCAGCGGTGGACTGTGTGCACAATAAACACTAACGTCTCGAGTTCGAATCCTGTTTCACACACGCTGCTTCAATAAAAATCATTTTTTTTTGTTAAACTGAACCGGAGTCGCCACAGGTATATGTTAAGTATATTAATAATCGGAATAATAACCAAGTTAGACACACAGTCCAGCGGTGGACTGTGTGTATGTTTAAGTCGCACGTCACGAGTTCGAGTCCGGTCTTCTGCATCGACCCGGACGATTATTAACCTTTTTAAATAAAGTCAGAAATGAAAACAAATAGTTTGTATTTAAGTATAATAAAAATTGGATTATATAACATGTTAAACACACAGTCCAGCGGTGGACTGTGTGTTAGTTTAAGCCACAGGTCCCGGGTTCGAGACCTGTGGAGTGCACCGTCCGATTCGCTTAAATTGTTTTTAAAATAAAAGGATTTTCTGTTTAACATAATTAATATATAAATATAATTAAAATCGGATATATGACGGGTTAGACTACGAGTACTCAGTGATGAGCTGCGTGCACGCGTACGGGAGGTCTCGGGTTCGAGCCTCACTCAGCGCACTTATATTCCGATTCGAACCGGTCAACGGTCAGGTCAACGGTCAGTCAACGGTCAACGGTCAGAAAAAAATCAATTTTTTTTATTATTTTTATTTAATTATTTCAATTAAAAATCAATTAAAAATACTTAAAAATAACATTTTTAAGGTTAGAAATTAGCCTCAAACTCACAAAAATACACCCATCAATCCTACTAAAATAGATTAATAAAATCCGTTTACTTACCAAACCATAATGCGATTTATCTAGGTTAATCTCACTCGTAGTTAAAACCACTTCGCGTGCATTCAACATCATCAACCGAACGCACCCACTGTGAGTGAATCTTACAACTCCCCCTTTTAAATTACACGTTTTGGGGTGTGTCATGTGTTATAAAAATAATTAACGTGTTTATTTAAACTTGTGCCATACCACATCATGATCTAAACTTAGATTGTTATATTGTTGTGATTACTTATTTCCTTTTGTCAAATTATATGAAACTCATTCATTAAGCCCAGCAGTTCCTCGTGGGAGACGAGTTGAACAACGCGTGCCTCAAATCAAATTCATTATTGTTCATGTGTGTATCATTGAGTTTATATTGTTTGTAGTTGTGTCATTCATATTATCATGTTTATGCAATTCATTCATTAGGCCCCTCAGTTCCTCGTGAGAGACGAGTTGAGCATCGCGTGCCTCTAAATGTTCCATTATTGTTCACGTGTGTTTTATTTAATATCTTATGATTGTTGAATAAGTTTACATCTATTTTTACTCATGTTTGGTTGTGCACATATTTCATAATCAATTTAAATAAACTTGTTCAAATGTTTTCCATAGGATTCACTCGCCAACTTTATGTTGATCCAAAACCTTTTTACACATGATACAGGTGAACATGTTGAAGCAAAGAAAACATAGGAAATGCCTTAGAAGAGAACAAAGATGCTTAGATTGATAGCTAGAACATATTGTAACATTTATTGTAAATTTCCATTAAATTGTATTTAATGAATATGAAACGCATAATAAATGTCATGAGCTTTGATGATAACCCAATCATGCCCCGATCACCTTTTCCGTTGCGGGTCGGGGTGTGACACAAAACGTGTTTTAAAGTGTAAAAGGGGTCGAGTATGCTCACATTTTACGAAGCGTCCTTTAGTATTCCGCGAAATGTTGAACGGTTCGACACCGCAACGCCGAGGTCATCATTCATGAGCAAACAAAGGTACAAAAGTGTTATTAAAATGAATATAAGTTCGTTTTTATTTTATAAACTCCTTCGAGTCTCGTTACATTTTCATTAGTGCTTCGATAAATAAGTAGATGTATATAGATGTAAGTATATTTATATATGTGTATTTCTAACGAAAATCGGGCGGAGTTTCCCTTGTTTTTGGACAATCCCGACAAACCAAAGTGTCGTTATAATTCCCAAAACTCATGAATAATTCAAGTTTAACAACGTATATATATGATTTTGTAACGTTATCGAATACTAAACAATGTATGAACTAAGATACTTCGGTCCGAGTTCGGTTTCGACATAATTAATATTTACTAACAAGATAACTAAATTTTACATTATTTAAATATTATCGAATCTTGAGTTGACGGAGCTACTGTTGACTATTGTTGGCCAATCCGAAACCCGAACCAGGCTGAACACAACTGACCCGAACCGAAACTGAGACTGGTTGATTATAGTTGACTCGACAAGAAACCGAGCCAAATCTGAGACGAGAGCAACCGTCACCCCTGCCGTGAATCTGAACCGAAACGTCACCCAGGTGAACCGCGTGAACCCGCAACTCAAATCAAGACCGAACCAACTTGAACCCGGACTGAACCCGAGCCCAGACTATGCATGATCGGAGCCAATCGACACCGAACCACCCGAGTCCGATCGGAACCGGTCGGAGCTGGAACGAGGGGCCACCTCTGTCGTCGCTGCCGTTCATACGGCCACCACTGCCGTGTATCGTTAAGCCGACGCCGTCTGTTGTTGCTGCCACCGTTTGCCATCGCAATACGTCGCCGCAGGGCGGCGGCTTCTGTGGTGATGTTGTTGTTGTCGCGGGCTGCCACCAACAGGTGGCGGTGCCGCCGCTATTGCTCAACGGGGAAGAGAGGCGGGAGTAGAGAGAGAGTTTCGTGGGGGAGAGCAAGCTTGTTTGGAGCGCGAGAGAAGGAAGGTTGGTGTCGTGTTGGAGCTTGGTCACCGGCAGCCACACTCATGGCCGGAAATACTCCGGTCTCCGGTGTTCTGAGGGAGAAGAAGGGGGGGAAGAGACAGGTTGTAGGTGTGCGGCTGCTGCTTTTTGTGTGAGGGTGTGTGTGTAGTTAGTTATAAATAAGGTAGGGTTTAGATAGGTTTAGGTGTTGGGCTCAAAGCCCGTTAGCTTGTTACTAGGTTTTTGAGTGGTCCGATCGCATTTACGAGATCCGTTTTTAAATACAAGTTTCATAAAACTTTCGAATTTATTTTGTTTATTATTATTATTATTATTATTATTATTATTTATAGAAAGAATAAATAAATAAATAATAATAATGATAATAAAAATGGACAATAATTAATTTAGTGGTACGACACGTATTTCCTAAAATAAAATTTTACGGAAACGCGAGGCGTTACAGTCACCCCTACTTTAGATAATTTCGTCCCGAAATTCATTCAAGAGGAAGGCTTTAAGAAAAATGGCACTTCGAAGTACGTATGGGTATAACCGAGAGTTAGGTGGTGAGTTATTGATGTTTGTATTAAGCACAATAGTGAAACACCGAATTTCTCATGGCATGTTTTACGAAACCTTAGTAATATGGCATTAACACTTATATATAGGAAGTACCAGCGGCGTATCCACCATGTTCATACCATATTACGTCCGTTTTGCTAATCGATGTCATGTCGCGTCCCGTGTCACGATCAGGGTTTATTAGCGTATTACTAGTGAGAATGATAACGTATAGAAATATAAGCCCATAAGTATGATTGTAATTAAGTATGAATGAGTATAGTGTATAAGTGTAAGTGTGCGTATATGCACATTCGTGTACAATAGAAATGATATATTTTAGTTAACCAAGATTAACGGATTACTGGCATGTGAATAAACAGGTCAAACCATCGCGTACCGCAATGTAGACTACCCATCATCGTTAAAACGAAGAGGGTGTAAAATAGTTTACTTCTCAAGAATACGGGCGGGCATCACTCCTATAACGCTACACAAGCGCTATACATGTTAAGGTGTGGCTTGATCAAAGTTAATGACGAGTCTACCACATAAACATGTGAATAAACAAATCAAACCATCGTGTACGCAACGTTGACTAGTCAATATTGTCGAAACATAGTGTAAAATAGTTTACTTAGTATGAAATAGCTTACTTAACATGACCTCAAGAATACGGGTGGGCGCTACTCCTATAGCACTACGCAAGCGCTATACATGTTAAGGTGTGGTTTTATAACGAGTTTATCACACATAATGTTCCAGTAATCCCAAATCAAGTATGATGTTTAGTATGCACCTATAGAATCGTTGTGTAATAGATTTAGTATAAATAAGAAGTTTGTCGTGCATAAATTCGATTTTAGTATAGTGTGACATTGAAAAAAAATGAAGGAATATGAATTATATAGCATAAAATGTAAGATAGCATAAAAGATAGGCTTGTTAAAATGTTGGAGTGTTTCGCTTTTAGAAACTTCGACTATTCCAAAGTGACTCATAAGTCCTTTCGAATTAGGGAGACATGATTTGGCCTAATAGGTATAATACTCTCGTCGCCAAGCGATTTACTTTACCCTTCGAGTTAGTACATGTCCCTAATTTGATCGAAAAATACGAAACTTTGGCGAGATTGAAAATTGAGGAGCGGGACCAATCATCAAGGTGTGGATGTCAATCCTGGCTTGACAATTTCGTTCCCAAATTGTGGTTTATTGAACATATCAAGATATAATCTCGAATCGTCACTAAAGATCCACTAGATTACGAAATAGAAACTCACATCAAGATATGGACATCACTCCTGACTTGATAGTGAATTTCGCGCAAAATAACAAGTAGAGTGGATTGAAATTTGTCACCAATGGCGGGAATCACCCATGTTTTGATGAGTTATCTCGATTGTGGAACAAGAATATTCTCACAAATGCGTATTGTGTTTCATGTCTTAGGAAAGACATATTGTAAGTTTTAAGACCAGAAAGGGGGGAGCATGAAATAAAGAATAACAATTTAGACAAGTATCACAAATGGTCAAGAGTATGGTACTTAAACTAACTAGGTCGAACATGGCAATTCTACCTAATTCCCTATAGTTATGGCTCTGATACCAATCTGTCACACCCCAACCGATGGCGGAAACATCAGGATGAGATGAACAAATCGTTCAAAAGCATCATAACACTATTGGTTTCAATATATTTAAATTTCATTTCATAAATAACTAAAGATTTAAATACAAGGTTTCAAAAGAAAAGCAAACATAACAATTGATTACTAAGATGCGTTTCTAAAGCTTGTCCTAACATGATTTCTTCATGTCTTGACTATCAACCTGCAACATGTATTAAAATATGATCAACAAAATATGTTGAGCGAGCCTACAAGTTTGAAAATAAGTATAAGCATAAAGTTTGTCGCAATTCCATCATGGCAATATATAATCAAGTTTAAACTAGCATACTTAAACAATCTAAGCATAACGAAATAGCACGGAGACATGGATTAAAACTAGCACGTGTAGCTAATATAAGCGTAACAAGTAGCATGTATATACAAGGTTAAACTAGCACACATAACTAACATAAATGCATCAGATAATAAGTTTTATGTAGTTGTATGCATTTGATTTCATAGAATATAAATTTTGTTAAATGAATACATGTTGCACCCCAAAACGTGTTTTAAAGTGTAAAAGGGGTCGAGTATGCTCACATTTTACGAAGCGTCCTTTAGTATTCCGCGAAATGTTGAACGGTTCGACAGCGCAACGCCAAGGTCATCATTCATGAGCAAACAAAGGTACAAAAGTGTTATTAAAATGAATATAAGTTCGTTTTTATTTTATAAACTCCTTCGAGTCTCGTTACATTTTCATTAGTGCTTCGATAAATAAGTAGATGTATATAAATGTAAGTATATTTATATATGTGTATTTCTAACAAAAATCGGGCGGAGTTTCCCTTGTTTTTGGACGATCCCGACAAACCAAAGTGTCGTTATAATTTCCAAAACTCATGAATAATTCAAGTTTAACAACGTATATATATGATTTTGTAACGTTATCGAATACTAAACAATGTATGAACTAAGATACTTCGGTCCGAGTTCGGTTTCGACATAATTAATATTTACTAACAAGATAACTAAATTTTACATTATTTAAATATTACCAAATCTTGAGTTGACGGAGCTACTGTTGACTATTGTTGGCCAATCCGAAACCCGAACCAGGCTGAACACAACTGACCCGAACCGAAACTGAGACTGGTTGATTATAGTTGACTCGACAAGAAACCGAGCAAATCTGAGACGAGAGCAACCGCCACCCCTGCCGTGAATCTGAACTGAAACGTCCCCAGGTGAACCGCGTGAACCGCAACTCAAATCAAGACCGAACCAACTTGAACCCGGACTGAACCCGAGCTGAGACTCTGCATGATCGGAGCCAATCGACACCGAACCACCCGAGTCGATCGGAACCGGTCGGAGCTGGAACGAGGGGCCACCTCTGTCGTCGCTGCCGTTCGTACGGCCACAGCTGCCGTGTATCGTTAAAAACTCGTACCCTCACCAACGAGTACATGTAACACCTCAATAAAAACTCGTCCTGAAAAATTCCGACATGTGTCCTAATGATACTCGTATGCCACGTGCTAAAACGAGAGGGACCAAATGCATCGTTATGTTAATTATAACCTTTGAACGATAAATTAATAAGATAAGGGACTAAAAGTGTCAACATGCTCAAACTAAGCCTCTGAGTGACCTTTTAACGAACCGAGAGTCGTATAATATTGTTCATACTCTTATTTGTGCCTATTATATGCCAATGAAGGCCTTACGCACTAATTATGACATTTTACGCAAGTTTGGAAGTCCAGGGACTATTCCTGACAAACTGCGGAAACTTGTCGATTCTCATATTTTAATATACAGATCCAATATATAGATACAAATATATTGCATACAATAAAATATTATGCTTTATTGATAAGGATTCAAGGATGTCCATCGTTGCGAAATTTCGATCGTTTTTGTGTCCGTTTAAGCGTTTTATGCATTTTAGCGAAACGCGCAACCGTATAACCGAACAAACCGACATCCGGGGTATTTCCAGACATAATCCAAGTCACTTATGCCTTAACACCTTTATTGAGCCTTGTAATCAAGTTAAAAGGGGTTACGGGTGACAAAACGCGATGAAACAAGTCCAGGGGCCAAAACTGCAAATAAGTGAAAGTTGGGTGGCTGACCTGGGTCCATACGGGACCGTATGGCTGGACCCTTGCGGTCCGTAAGCCCATTTTCAGGTCCAAAATTGCTTAGTCATCTTGAATCAGCTCACAACTCGACACCTGCCTCAGTTTGCCACTTTTAACCTGGTTTTGACACCTCTAAGACACATGTGAACATCCTATGATGCCTCTAACACCTGTGAATCATCTACAAACCCTTCAAACATTATGATTATGAGATGAACATATGGGTTTAAGTTTGGGCATTTTCTAATCCTTACATATATGATCAATTCTGGAGGTTCCTCATCATTTAAGAGTTTTTCCTTGAGTTTATTCAGCCCATAAGACACATGTAAGTGTTCTTTCATTTATTTGTTCTTTGATTTAGGCTTTTCAAGCCCAAAAGTCAAACGTTTTCGATAAACGTTTTGACTTTTGGTTAAAACCGTTATGGACCAGCCATGGATCAATCCGAATGTGGCTACGTGATCGTAAATAGGTAGGTGTTAATCCCTCAAAAGGGCACCTCCTAATCACCATGTTTGCTAGATCAATTGACGAGTCAAAATATATATTTTTAAATGTCAAAGGGTCAGATTTTAGAAATATTCATAAACTAAGTTTAAAGGCTTTCTAAAATATGTTTTAACACATAAACAATTTAGTAATAATTATTAGAACTTGTGTAAACATGTTCGGCTCGTCAATTTCAGTTTTAGGATCGGTTCGCAATCGAAAGTAGCGAAGTTTGACTTCTGCGTTGACTTTCGATTATGAGTCCGAATCAAATTAGTATGCTACTGATTTAGGGTCCCATTATGATCATATTATGATGTAGCATAACTTTCTGAGGTTATATTACATGAACATAATAGTAATCCGAGTTTTATGCGAGTTTCCGCAAATATGCCATACTTTGACTATTTTGCCATTTTATTCAAAAATGAGGTTTTAAACACTAATGAACTTACAAATGAATTAGTTACTGATATAATATCATGTTAACATATTTTTATGTTACAAATATAATCATAAATCAAGTTTTTATAATATATCGTAAATAAAGCTTTAAAGTGACCGTAAAGCCCTTTCGGCGTGTAGAATGGTTTTAAATATAAATTTTCATACCAAACTTATTTCCTACTGATGTAATATCATAATTAGGATATTTTGGGATATCATTTCAGGTTATAAACTGAGTTTATGCACAAGTCCTTGTATTACGCTCTTAAATAAAGATAACGCCCTTACGGCACCTAAAAGGGATTTTTAATCATGATTTCATACAAAACCTTTTACATACTAATGTGTTATATTAAATAACATATTTTAACTATTTAAACATGTTCAAAACATCAGATTATACGCAAGTACCTTTTATACGTCGCTAAATGACCAAAGCGCCCTTCTGAGGCATTGTTTGATTTTAAAACTATAATTGGCATACAAGTTGATATCCTATGGATATTATAAGTGTTTAAAGTATATTGGCATATGGAACTCGTTCATAACTCATCCAGTTGCCGGTATCGCTTATATGCGTACGGTTAAGCCTACGAGGCTAGTTTACGTAATTTAACCTTATCATTTTTATCTCAAAATCCAGAATGTTAGTAGTTTACCCATATTATACAAGTCTTAGTACTTGTTGGGTCTAAATTACATTCTGTTCCGATCATCGCTTAATCAAGCGTACCGTACCGTTCTTAATACTTTAAACTAGCCGATCCAAGTCAATGACTTAAATAAAGATCCGCTAGCATTCTAATTGTTATTTATACCATCATTCCAGACTAGGGCCTTCCGGTAAATTATACCTACGCTTAATTAATTGGATACGGCTGTGCTTATTATATTTCTTATATTAAAAGGATTGCTAAGCTCAGGTAAATACTCTTAACCTATTTTCCCTTATACGGGCTTGGTCTACGGTAAAATATTTATCGCATGGTCGGGTATGAGATTAAAAGACCTATGTGTCGGGAAATTCAAATAACCCGTTTTAATTCTTATTGCTTGAACAAAACATTGGGGGTTAATGCGACCGTCTCCTGGATATCCTTGACTCATTTAATTGTAAGTGGCCACGACCTAAGCACGCGGTGTAGGCATACACCTGACAGATGCGAAACGCTTTAAATAAATGAAATATACCCAATATGGGTGTTCCTAACAAAGGAATGAATTATATATTTACAACCCAGTGTGGTATTCCCAATAAGGGAATAGGTGGTGTGTCGGTTAATCATGAACCGGTATAGATTCTGTAACATTCGTCGAAAAACGGGTTTCAAAACCCGCTTCGTCTATTAATCAAATATTCAGTTATATGTTCGTTGCTATTTATTGTTCAGTTTATTTTAAATATTACATAATTAATGAATATTTAGAATTTAAAAACCAAAAATCATAACTAACAATAATAAGTATCAAAAAAATAAATATTGGGGCAGCCGGGTTTCGAACCCGGGTCTCCCGCAAAGTCAAACACACACCACACCACTCCGCCACACGCCTCTTTTGTGTTGAATACTAAAACGAATAACATTTATAATAAAAACCGAAACTCAAATCTGTAAATCAGCGCCCAGAACCCGCAATCACCGGAAAAACCTAAACACCGCGATTTTGGCTGTTTTTCCTTTGACTGAAACGCACAAACTGAATTCGACATCAGTTATAACCGTTACCGGCAATCAATTTAGTAAAAAACAGTCGGAAATCTTTAATCGTGATTGTTGACCTTAATTCAAATCCAAATCAACTGTTCCTCCTTATAAATACCCACTCCAACCTCCTGTAAACCTTTCGCTCAGAACCGCGCTCACTTCCTGAAGCTTTAGTCCACTCAGAACACATCGCCGGAAATTCTCGCACTCGCCGGAATATCACCGGAGAACCGAACCTGATCGGTACAATCATCTAAACCTTTCTTGCTATCTCTTGATTAGTAATCTAATTGCTCAACACAATTATCGAAACTGTTAAACAGTTCACTCAGCCGGAAATCGCAAATCAGAGCCGACGAAATCTTGCCGGAAATCTGAAGCAAACTCGTTGTTTTGGTATACCATATCACTTAATCTTCTTTCCATTTCAATCAAGTATAAGTTGTGGTAGATTAAACAGAACAGTCGGATTTCACTGTTCTGTATTTTTGTAAGTGAAGAAGATGAAGATGAAAATGTGTATTAGTATAATTAAAAACGGATATTTAACCGGGTTAGACACACAATCCAGCGGTGGACTGTGTGAAAATACAATACACACGTCTCGAGTTCGAATCGCACATGTTACCGACTTTCTGAAATAAAACCAACGTTTTTAAACCTATTCAGATCAATCCACAGAATGTATATAAGAGGAATATAATCCAGTAGTTAAGCAGATTAGACACACAGCCCAACTGGTTAGGCTGTGCGCACTCGAACCGAAGGTTCCGAGTTCGACTCCGGGTCTCTGCAACCGGTTCGGCCATATTAAATCATTTTTAATAAAAACTAAATAAGGTTAAAGTTAATTAGTATATTTCGAGTTAGACACGTAGCTCAGTTGGTAGAGCTGCGTGCACACAAACGAAAGGTCCCGAGTTCGATCCCACGCACCGCATGGAATAAACACAGTCTGACCGGTCAGACCCGGTCAACTGTCAGAAAGTCAACCCATTTTTTTATTATGTTTACTCATTTATTTAATTGAAAAATTATTTAAAAATACTTAAAAATAAGATTTTAAAGTTAGAAAATTTCATTAAACTCACAAAAAATAAATCTAAAAATCCCACTAAAGAGCACTAATTAAAAATATTTATCTCAAATAAAATTTATTTATTTATCGAATCATTTCGTTATTATTTAGGTTAGTTTTTCCCTCGTGGTTGAATCATAAATTCGTGCGCATTCATCGTCATCAAAGAACGCATCCACTGTGAGTGAATCTCTACCAATTCCCCGTTTTAATCATGTTTTGGAGAGTATCATGTGTCGTATAATTCTTTTATTTTATTTAAACACTTGTGCATACATCATATCCGTGATCAAATGTATATCAAATGTTTATCAATTGTTGTGTGAATTATATGTAGATTGGATTTATCATTTTCAGTGCACGCATTTCATTAGGCCCATCAGTTCCCCGTGGGATACGGGTTGAGCATCAGGAGCCTCATTAGATCGGCTCCGTTTGATTGAGCCTTGATCTCACATACATCATCATTCATGTCATATACTCATCCAAAGTGGTTTGTGATTGCTTATCTATATATGTTTGCTCACATGTGATTATTGCACGAATTTTCTTTATTAAATAAGACAAGAAATTAGTATGAAAAATGTTTTATCAAGGTTCACTCGCCAACTTTTGTTGACCCAAAATTTCCCCCGTTTTACACATGATACAGGTGATCCAGCTGAGACAGGAAACACTTAGGAAGGACTAGAAGAATAAACAAGTTTATGCTTTGGAATAATTATGTAGTTTCATTTTCTTGTAATTGTATGAATTTTGTTTTGGATATTTAAGTTTGTAATTTGAATTTAATATATATGAAACATCTTAGTAAACATCATGAGCTTTGGTGATAACCCAATTATGCCCCGACTTTTATTCCGCTGCGGGTCGGGGTGTGACAGATTAGTATCAGAGCTTGTGACTATAGGGATATAGGATAGGTTATTAGACCCTTAGAGCCTATACTATAGTTGTTTAAATTTTAAATTGTTTATGCGTTACATACAAAATTCATGATGTTTATATGCTTTATGTTTATTTTCACACTCAATGTTATGCAAGCATGCTCACAAATACATGTTATTATGCAATGCTCATCATGAATCATATCCTCATAACATATCATATCCATGAGAGCACACACCTCACGATTCCCATGATTTTTGCAATGATTTTTGTATTTTTCAAATCACATCAAAGTGAGTTCTCATGACGGACATGTAGTAACTGGAAGGGTACGAGTACCGGTAGTCGGAACGTCCTATCTAGGCTTGGCATTCGTATAAATCCAAAATAAAGGACCAGTTTGCCTACCTGGGGACTAACGATGAGAGTACGAAGGACCTATTAGGCCAAAGCATGCTATACCAAACGTCGTGTGAGCTAACCCCACTTTGAGTTGTCATTGTGTCTACACCTGGACACCCTCCTACCATACATCTCGCAATCATATTTTACGATTTTCATTCGGGTGATGCGAGTGTTAATCTGCCAACGCCAATGTGAATCCTACCAAGCCCAATAGTCATGGGGGCCCACATGACTACACATGCGATGGTATGGGGGACATTGGAGGCCCAAACATGAGCAAACCCAAGACATCCTATGGATGTAGTTAAACTATTGCCAATTATGTTGTTTTTCATTTTTTTACGACACATGACACCTAGAAAATTCTTAAACTCACAATCTTCCTATGTATGTTCCTGTAGATGTCGGCTAGGCAACTACGTGGAGGTAGAAAGTCAGGAAGATCAAATGAACGCTTAGCCACACAAATTGCTAAACAAATGGCCGCAGTGCTTCCTGACATCGTGATTCAAGTTCAACAAGCTCTCACCGCAAATCCCATCAACCCTCCCAATCAAGAAGACCAGAGCGTCGCCAACCCTCCTTCCAAAAAGTGCTCCTACAAACACTTCAAATCTTGCAATCCCCCAAAATATGAAGGGACCGAAGGTGTTACCGCCCTCCTTCACTGGTTTGAAGAAATGAAAAACACTTTCCTCAATTGCGATTGTCCCGAGGATCGCAAGGTACGTTATGCAACTGGAAGACTGTTTGGGGTAGCCCTTACCTGGTGGAACACGGAAAAGGGTAAGCGAGGAGTTGAAGATGCCATGGCCTTAACATGGGAAGAGTTAAGAGAACTCATGACAAGACGCTTCTGTCCAAGAAGCGAAATTAAAAAGTTGGAAGATGAATTCCACGCGCTGAAACAAAAGGAAGGAGACCACACTTCATATAATAAGAGATTTCTCGAACTGAACCAGATGATCCCAAATTTGTTCACCCCTTTGTACCGCTTAGTTGAACATTACATTCGAGGTCTCCCCTCGAAAATCCAAGACTCGGTTTTAAGCACTTCGCCTGCAACACTTGAAGCCGCAATGGAATTAGCTACAGAACTCACTGAGAATCGCATTCGAAACGGCAAATTCAAATATGAGAAAAAGAAAGCAACCATTGAGGCCCCAACTCCAAACCACCCCATATCCTCCTCGAAGTTTGCTGGTAAGAGGAAACGAAACAGCAAGAATTTTGATGTCACTCAAACCAACTCTCCTATCACTGCTACACCAATACCTAAATTGCTCCTTCAGCTGCACCATTCAAAAAGCCATACACCGGCCCACACCCAAAATGCAACCGTTGTCAATACCATCACCCTCCTGAAAACCCCTGCCAACATTGCACAAGCTGTGGCCGTGCGGGTCACACCATCCAAACATGTCGTACCCTTCAACGAACGAACCGCAATCAACCTCCAACCCAAACCCACAATCAGATAGTGGGTCAAGCCCAACAACCCTTACTTCTACCACCTGCACCACACGCAGCCCAAACTTACTACTAACCGAACTACCCCATGATGCAACCCATGCGAGCTTGTTTCAACTGTGGGGACCCAAACCACTTCAGGAACACATGCCCACGCCTAGTGAACATCATTCATGCCCAAGCTCACGCAAACCCAGTAAACAAAGCTAACCAAGCTCCCCCACCTGCCAGAGGGAGAGCTTTCAATATCAATGCCAACCAAGCCAGGGCTGACAATAACGTGGTCAACGGTACGTTTCTCATCAATGGTAGTTATGCATCCATATTATTCGATACTGGTGCGGATAAGAGCTTTGTGTCCTTAGAATTTGAACCTATCCTCGACCAACCTCGTGTTAATCTCATCGAGTCTCTAACACCCGTTTCACTAGATTCTATTATATGCAATTGTACTCTCACCCTAAACGATCACGATTTTCCAATTGACCTTATTCCTATGAAGTTGGGAAGTTTCGATGTTATAATTGGTATGGACTAGCTCAGCCAGCATCACGCTGAAGTGGTGTGCCACGAAAAGTTCATTCGCATTCCTCTCGCAGACGATCAGACACTACGTATTTTTGGGGAAACCCCTTCGAAAGGACTCAAATTAATGTCCTGTCTCCAAGCCCGAAGATATCTCCGCAAGAACTATGTCGCATTCCTAACCCACGTCGTCAAAAAGGGAAACAAGGAAAGAAAACTTGAAGATATCCCAGTTGTGAAAGAATTCCCACAAGTCTTTCCCAACGACATTTCAGGACTTCCTCTGGTGAGAGAAGTCGAATTTCGCATCGATCTTGTACCTGGCGCTACACCAGTCGCAAAATCTCCTTATAGGTTAGCCCCATCCGAAATGCAAGAGCTGGCCAGTCACCTGCAAGAGCTGACTGACAAAGGATTCATACGTCCTAGCTCATCGCCCTGGGGTGCACCTGTTCTCTTTGATTATAGAGAACTCAACAAGTTAACGGTTTAAAAATCGCTATCCACTGCCTCGCATTGATGACCTCGTAGACCAACTTCAAGGTGCCACCTGCTTTTCAAAAATCGACCTTCGTTCTGGTTATCATCAGCTCAGAGTGCACGAAAGATATCCCAAAAACCGCCTTACGGACTCGTTATGGTCATTACGAGTTCATGGTCATGCCTTTCGGTTTAACCAACGCCCCCGCTGTCTTCATGGATTTAATGAATAGGGTATCCAAACCCTACCTCTACCGTTTCGTCATAGTCTTCATCGACGACATCCTTATCTACTCCAAGTCTAAATCCGATCATGAGCGACACCTTCGACTCATCCTTACACTCTTAAGGACTGAAAAGCTTTACGCTAAGTTCTCAAAATGCGAATTCTGGTTAGGAGAAGTACAATTCCTTGGACATGTCGTCAATGACAAGGGAATTCATGTCGATCCTTCAAAAATCAAGGCAGTACAGGAATGGCAAGCGCCACGTACCCCTACCGAAGTTAGGTCATTTCTTGGTTTGGCTGGTTACTATCGACGTTTCATCGCCAATTTTTCCCGTATTGCTGTACCACTCACGGCTTTGACTCATAAAGGAAAACCCTTCATATGGGGACCTAAGCAAGAGGAGGCATTCCAAACTCTAAAGCAAAAATTTTGTGACGCACCTATCCTCACACTCCCTGAGGGTTGCGATGACTTCGTAGTATATTGCGACGCATCAGGACTAGGGCTAGGCTGTGTATTGATGCAAAGAGGAAAAGTGATAGCCTATGCCTCTAGGCAACTCAAGGTTCACGAGAAGAATTACACCACCCACGACCTGGAACTTGGAGCCGTTGTGTTCGCTCTCAAGATATGGAGACATTACCTCTACGGTACTAAGTGTGAAATATACACTGACCACAAGAGTTTCCAACATATCTTCAGCCAAAAGGAGTTGAATATGAGGCAACGAAGATGGGTCGAACTTCTCAACGACTACGACTGTGAAATTCGGTATCATCTGGGCAAGGCAAACGTGGTGGCCGATGCGCTCAGTCGAAAAGGTTATGCGAACTCCATTCGTCTTCTATGTTCGCAAATCATAACCGACATCAAAGATCGAATCCGGGCAGCTCAACATGTTTCTGTAACAGAAAATGACGTACGCGATGAGCTGTCATGTGGAGCTGAACTCAAAATCGAAACCAAATCCGACGGTATTCTATACTATTTAAACCGCATATGGATTCCTGATCGCGATAACCTTCGTGATTTCCTCATGAATGAGGCGCACAAAACACGATACTCTGTACACCCAGCAGCCGACAAGATGTATCAAGACCTACGATACACCTATTGGTGGCCTGGCATGAAAAAGGATATCGCTGTTTTTGTTTCCAAGTGCCTTACCTGTTCCAAAGTAAAAGCTGAACATCAAAGACCTTCAGGACTTCTAGTCCAACCCGAAATACCTGTATGGAAGTGGGAAAACATAACCATGGATTTCATTACCGGGTTACCTCGCACCTCCAGTGGGTATGACACCATATGGGTAATAATCGATTGTCTTACAAGGTCATCTCACTTCGTTCCGATTCACGAGGATTTCAAGAACAAGAATTTAGCTCGTATCTACATCAGCGAGATCGTGAGCCGTCATGGTGTACCATTAAGCATCATTTCAGACTGTGATGGTCGTTTCACTTCACGAACATGGCGAGCCGTATAAACCGCTTTGGGTACACGATTAGACCTTAACACCGCCTTTCACCCTCAAACTGACGGTCAATCTGAACGCACCATCCAAACCCTTGAAGACATGCTGCGAGCATGTGTCATAGACTTCAAAGGGAACTGGGACGCTCACCTACCATTAGTTGAATTTTCGTACAACAATAGCTATCATTCAAGTATCGGCATGGCTCCTTTCGAAGCTTTATATGGTCGCAAGTGCCGATCTCCAGTATGTTGGCACGAGATTGGGGAAGCGCAAATCACCGGTCCAGAATTAATTCAAGAAACAACCGACAAGATCCTTCAAATTCGAAACAATCTTCTAGCGGCTCAAAGTCGTCAAAAGAGTTATGCTGACAAACGACGAAAGCCCATGGAGTTTGACATTGGTGATCAAGTACTTTTAAAAGTATCACCGTGGAAGGGAGTGGTTCGTTTTGGCCAGAAGGGCAAGCTAGCACCACGCTACGTAGGACCTTTCAAGATACTCGAAAGAGTAGGTCCTGTAGCATACAAGCTTGACCTACCAGAAGAGCTCAACGGAATTCATCCCACATTCCACGTATCAAACTTGAAAAAGTGTCTCGCCGATGAAAACCTCCATATTCCTCTAGAAGACATTCAAGTCGATGAATCTATGCACTTCGTTGAAAGACCAGTAGAAATCATGGATTTCGGAGAGAAGCGTTTAAGGCGAAGTTGTATTCCAATTGTCAGGGTACGTTGGAAGTCAAAACGAGGACCCGAGTTTACTTGGGAACGTGAAGACTCAATGCGCGAAAAATACCCGCATCTTTTTTCAGTTACCACTACTACTTAAATTTCGGGACGAAATGTATAAAAGTAGGGGATACTGTAACATTCGTCGAAAAACGAGTTTCAAAACCCGCTTCGTTTATTAATCAAATATTCAGTTATATGTTCGTTGCGTATTTATTGTTCAGTTTATTTTAAATATTACATAATTAATGAATATTTAGAATTTAAAAACCAAAAATCATATCTAACAATAATAAGTATCAAAAAAATAAATATTGGGGCAGCCGGGTTTCGGACCCGGGTCTCCCGCAAAGTCAAACACACACCACACCACTCCGCCACACGCCTCTTTTGTGTTTAATACTGAAATACTGAAATGAATAACATTTATAATAAAAACCGAAACTCAAATCTGTAAATCAGCGCCCAGAACCCGCAATCATCGGAAAAACCTAAACACCGCGATTTTGGCTATTTTTCCTTTGACTGAAACGCACAAACTGAATTCGACATCAGTTATAACTGTTGCCGGCAATCAATTTAGCCAAAAACCGTCGGAAATCTTTAATCGCGATTGTTGACCTTAATTCAAACCCAAATCAACTGTTCCTCCTTATAAATACCCACTCCAACCTCCTGTAAACCTTTCGCTCAGAACCGCGCTCACTTCCTGAAGCTTTAGTCCACTCAGAACACATTGCCGGAAATTCTCGCACTCGCCGGAATATCACCGGAGAACCGAAGCCTTACTCCTAATCGGTACAATCATCTAAACCTTTCTTGCTATCTCTTGATTAGTAATCTAATTGCTCAACACAATAATCGAAACTGTTAAACAGTTCACTCAGCCGGAAATCGCAAATCAGAGCCGACGAAATCTTGCCGGAAATCTGAAGCAAACTCGCTGTTTTGGTATACCATATCACTTAATCTTCTTTCCATTTCAATCAAGTATAAGTTGTGGTCGATTAAACAGAACAGTCGGATTTCACTGTTCTGTATTTTTGTAAGTGAAGAAGATGAAGATGAAAATGTGTATTAGTATAATTAAAAATGGATATTTAACCGGTTTAGACACAGTCCAGCGGTGGACTGTGTGCAAATACAATACACACGTCTCGAGTTCGAATCGCACATGTTACCGACTTTCTGACATAAAACCAACTTTTTTAAAACCTATTCAGATCAATCCACATAATGTATATAAGAGGAATATAATCCAGTAGTTAAGCAGATTAGACACACAGCCCAACTGGTTGGGCTGTGCGCACTCGAACCGAAGGTTCCGAGTTCGACTCCGGGTCTCTGCAACCGGTTCGGCCATATTAAATCATTTTTAATAAAAACTAAATAAGGTTAAAGTTAATTAGTATATATATATATAATTAAAACAGAGAATATTTCGGGTTAGACACGTAGCTCAGTTGGTAGAGCTGCGTGCACACAAACGAAAGGTCCCGAGTTCGATCTCACGCACCGCATGGAATAAACACAGTCTGACCGGTCAGACCCGGCCAACTGTCAGAAAGTCAACCCATTTTTTATTATGTTTATTTATTTATTTATTTGAAAAAATTATTTAAAAATACTTAAAAATAAGATTTTAAAGTTATAAAATTTCATTAAACTCACAAAAATAAATCTAAAAATTCCACTAAAGAGCACTAATTAAAAATATTAATCTCAAATAAAATTTACTTATTTATCGAATCATTTCGTTATTATTTAGGTTAGTTTTCCCTCGTCGGTTGAATCATAAATTCGTGCGCATTTATCGTCATCAAAGAACGCACCCACTGTGAGTGAATCTCTACCAATTCCCCGTTTTAATCATGTTTTGGGGAGTATCATGTGTCGTATAATTCTTTTATTTTATTTAAACACTTGTGCATACATCATATCTGTGATCAAATGTATATCAAATGTGTATCAATTGTTGTGTGAATTATATGTAGATTGGATTTATCATTTTTAGTGCACGCATTTCATTAGGCCCATCAGTTCCCCGTAGGATACGGGTTGAGCATCAGGAGCCTCATTAGATCGGCTCCGTTTGATTGAGCCTTGATCTCACATACATCATCATTCATGTTATATACTCATCCAAAGTGGTTTGTGATTGCTTATCTATATATGTTTGCTCACATGTGATTATTGCACGAATTTTCTTTATTAAATAAGACAAGAAATTAGTAAGAAAAATGTTTTATCAAGGTTCACTCGCCAACTTTTGTTGACCCAAAATTTCCCCCGTTTTACACATGATACAGGTGATCCAGCTGAGACAGGAAACACTTAGGAAGGCTTTGAAGAATAAACAAGTTTATGCTTTGGAATAATTATGTAGTTTCATTTTCTTGTAATTGTATGAATTTTGTTTTGGATATTTAAGTTTGTAATTTGAATTTAATATATATGAAACATCTTAGTAAACATCATGAGCTTTGGTGATAACCCAATTATGCCCCGACTTTTATTTCGCTGCGGGTCGGGGTGTGACAGATTCCGGTCCCCGTATGTATGTCAAGTTATGTAAAATTGATAACATGAGATATAGTTTGTCCCAAGTTAAATATTTAACAAATGTACCAATCTGTACATAAAATGATTTTGAAATGTTTTCAAAATGTGTCGGTTGATTGTATTTACCAGTGAAAACTGACGTATTTTCAAAATAATTAAACTAGAGGTACAAATATGTAAATAGGCTGGAAGCTGCTCAGTAGCATCATAGAGGATATTGCAAGTCCTTAAATGTGCCAAGTCTGTTAATCATCTTTTGGATATATTTTCGATCCGCTTGTGGATCTTCGTGACAAACCATTGTTGTTATATTTTGAACTTTGAATATTTCGGTTTGTAATGATATTTTAATTCCAATACTTCCGCTGTGCTATTATGTGTTATTTAGTTATGATGATATCAATATACGTCACAATACTCCCCACCGGGCCCACCGGATTACACGTGGAAATCGGGGTGTGACAGGTTGGTATCAGAGCCAACGTTTGAGTGAATTAAACACTAGCCTTTTGTGTTTAATCTCAAATGACATAGTAGCATATTCCTTATACCTTCCGAGTCTAGACTTACATAGGAATGCTCTCATCCCCATTAAGTATCTTGTTTACGATTCTATATATTTCAGAAACAAGTCGCCAAGCAAAGAAGCCGTTGATGGAGATTATTCTAATCCAAAGCCATGGAATGCTATGCTTCGTACTACGGCAAAGATAAGCATGCGATCGGTTTGGAGGAAAGACCTTTATAAACTTATTACTAAACCCAAACCTATTAAAACCTTTAACCAGACTTCCGAGTCCATACCGGAGGTCCCTAAGGCTCAAATTTTAAAGTTTGTATCTGTGGAGTCCATACCAGAGGTCCCTGAGTCTCCAACTTCAAAGATAATACCGATGGATACTTATGACCCATATTTCTTACATCTAAATTCTTGGAATTCCAAACTTGGATTATGCTTGCCAAACTCCAATCCGTGAACCATTTTATTCTTTAACCATTGAATCTTTAGATTCTACTTTTACAATAAAACGCGACTCGAAGTTATTACACTATCTATTAAAAACCTTTGTGACAAATGCCATACGTGGCAAGCCAAGAAGAGGAACAACAAAGAATGGATTAAGAAGCTTCAGAGGAATCCTTCATTTTCATTGTATTTCATTTTCCTTTGAGTCCTTATGTGGACATTTGTTTATTAAAGTCCCTAGGTGGACATATTCTTCGACTTAAGTTCCTTTGTGAACATGTTGTCTTATTATTGTTTCTTTGTGAACATACTATTTCAATATAGTCCCTTGTGGACATGTTATTTTAGTCCTTATATGGACATATATATTCTTTTAGTCCCTGTGCGGACTTGTGTGCTTTTAAAAGTACCTGCTTGGACAAGTTAGATATTAAAAGTCCTGTATAAGGCACTATAGTAATTTACTAATGATTATGGAAATATTTGGAACTATTATCGTTAATATATATATATATATATATGTATTCCGTTTCATCCTTTGTTCAAGAGATCGTCTCGATTTTAACTCGAAATTTATGATCAGCTATAATAAATTCAAAAGATCTTCTTGATGGTTTACCCCAGCCAAGTGGCAAGACCACATTAATTGGCAATTTTGGTAGTTAAGGATGATTAGCCATTCTACCATGATAGTTAAGGTTGATGATTCCTTCTATCCAGAGGTGGTGAACTACGTTCTAAGCCTCCTAGTCTATGACTACATTGTTAAACCATTTTAAGACAAATATTCTTTATTAACATTCAAGTAATGTTAATACTTCTGGCAGTATGACTTGAGGAACCACACTAGCCGTCTGGGTGAAGGACTATGTCCAAACGTTATAGCCTATGTGATCGAATTTGATCCCGGCTTATATCATCAATACGATGACCATGATTTAACATCCATTAGTGATGTAGTGCCTACGGGCCATTATTATTTAAGCATCCATTAGTGATGTAGTGCTTACGGGCAGTGAATTAACATCCGTTGGTGGTGTTTCGCCTACGGGCTATTTCGTCAATAAGACAATGATAGTTGTGACCATTATGGTTCCCTGTCCAAGGTGGTGGGCTATGCCCAAGCCTCTTAAACAATATGATCAGTACGATCGTGACTACTATCATCAGTGTGATTATTATTATTTTAACATCCTTTTGAGATGTCAATTGTTTTGCTTACGGGCCATATAATATCGTCAATTATGACAACGACAGTTGTGGTCTACGACCCCCTGTCCAAAGGTAATGAACTATGTTCAAGCATTAAAGCCTGTTGATCAATAAGATCGCGACTTAATATATATATATATATATATTTAAAACGTCCTTGTGACAAGGCCTCGTGCCGTATTTTGACGTCCTTTGTGACCAGGCCTTTTGTGCCATATCTTATAATGTCCCTTATTGACAGGGCCTTTAGTGCCAAACTTATATGTCCATTAGTGACGAGGCCATTTGTGTCATATTTTAAATCTTTTGTGACAAGCTTACAAGCTACTTAAATTGTCATTATGACAAAGGCAGATATGACTTTATGATCCACTGCCTGATATTTCAGGACTATGTACACTCTTTTAAAATACATGTGATGGTCCTATGAGACCTAGGTTATATATATATAAATATTGGACTTTCATTTAAAAGTTAAAGCCTGACAGTTGTGACATCAAGCACACTGATCCAAAAGGGGCAAGGGATTTATATATCCAACTTAAAGCCAATATGGTTTAATAATATCATGACATTTATACAATGAGTCATCAAATGCGATTGACCAACTAACAAATATAAATTGGTGTTTTGAATCAAGCAGCTGAATATGGCAAATTCTGGGGAGATTAACAGTAAGCAAAATGACAATAATGTTGATGACAACATTGTCATAAGTAAGAAGGATTTACAAGCTTTAATTGCCACGGAGATTGGAAAGGCTATAAACGCCTATACTGAGAAACAACAGGAGTCGAGCGCTTCTTACTCCAAGCATTTATCGAAACAATCATCAATACCTCGTTCGAATCCTAGGGATAGTGAGGTACACTCCTCAAATATGAGGAGTAAGACTGAGAGACAGGAACATCATGATAAGATGCATTCCAATAAGGATGGGTGTTCATACAAGTATTTCGTATCCTGAAAGCCCCGTGATTTCAATGGGGAATAAGGGGCAGTTGAAGCCCTTAGATGGTTAGATGAAATAGAAACCGTAGTCGAGATTAGCGGTTGCACTGACAAGGATATTGTGAAATTTGTTTCACAATCATTTAAGGGCGATGCCCTAATACGGTGGAAGGCTATGGTACAGTCTGTTAGAAAGGTGTATCTGTATAATTTGAATTGGTCCAAGTTTGTGGACCTGATTAAAGAAACATATTGTCCACCTCATGAGTTGGAAAGGATAGAGACGGATTTCTTATCTCTGTCAATGAAGAATTTAGATTGTCAGAAGTATGTGACCAACTACAACTCCTTGTCTAGGTTAGTGCCATACCTAGTTTCCCCTGAACCAAAACGGATTACTCATTTTATTGGTGGCTTAGCACCAGAAATTAAGGGAAATGTTAGGGCTTCAAGGCCCAGCACGTATAGGTCTGCTGTAGACCTAGGTCTGACTCTCACTCAGGATTTAGTGAGACAGAAATCGGTCAAAGCTAAGACTGATGGGAAAAGAGAAAGGGAGAAGGATAACTCCCAGAAATCTACGAAAAAGGGGAAATTTGGGTTCAATAAGAAGCAGCAAGATTCAGAGGAAAAGTCTACGTGCAAGACCTGTAACAAAAGGCACTGGGGACAGTGTCGAACAGACCAAAAGCCAAAGCAATGTGGTATCTGTAAAAGAACTGGTCATCAGTCCCATGAATATAGGGACATAGAGAATGCGGTCTGTTGTGGCGAGAAAGGCCACATCAGTACTAGCTGCCCTAAAGCTACAAAGGATAATGCAGCAAAGCCTGGAAGGTTAAGAAAGGAACCGCTTAATAAAGTCATCAGGTGCATACCCTACCTTTGATCAAGGATATATATATATATATATATATTTGTTAAGAGTCCTGTTAATTTCAGGCACTAATAAGTTTTCACAAACCATAAGTCTAGTAAACTCTCGAATATGTTCATGATAACTCCGGATATTAAAGTATAAGATAGAACCTACCGATAAACCATAGAAAATATCTCCTTTCGATGGATACTCTAAAATCAGTCATGCTCTTCCTTCGCATTGCTTGAAAAGAACATTGGGGGTTAATGCGACTGTGTCATGGATATCCTTGACTCATTTAATTGTAAGTGGCCACGACCTAAGCACAGGGTGTAGGCATACACCTGACAAATGCGAAACGGTTTAAATAAATGAAATATACCCAATATGGGTGTTCCTAATAAAGGAACAAATTATATATTTACAACCCAGTGTGGGTTTTCCCAATAAGGGAATAGGTGGTGTGTCGGTTAATCATGAACCGGCATAGATTCTGGTCCCTGTATGTATGTCAAGTTATGTAAAACTGATAACATGAGATATAGTTTGTCCAAATGTACCAATGTGTAGATAAAATGATTTTGAAATGTTTTCAAAATGTGTCGGTTGATTGTATTTACCAGTGAAAACTGACGTATTTTCAAAATAATTAAACTACAGGTACAAATACGTAAATAGGTTGGAAGCTGCTCAGTAGCAACATAGAGGATCTTGCAAGTCCTTAGATGTGCCAAGTCTGTTAATCATCTTTTGGATATATTTTCGATCCGCTTGTGGATCTTCGTTACAAACCATTTTCGTTATATTTTGAACTTTGAATATTTCGGTTTGTAATGATATTTTAATTCCAATACTTCCGCTGTGCTATTATGTGTTATTTGGTTATGATGATATCAATATACGTCACAATACTCCCCACCGGCCCACCGGTTACACGTGGAAATCGGGGTGTGACAGTACATCACAGCCTTTGACTCCTGTTGATATTCTGCCTCTCACTGATCCTACTAAATATCGTTCGTTGGTGCCATGCATTATGTTTGTCTTTCCCGACCAGACATTTCTTATGCGGTCAATAAAGTTTGCCACTTCATGCAGACACCAAATTGATAACCACTAGTGAGTTGTCAAAAGGATCTTATGTTATATTAAGTGTACTTCTTGCTATGGTTTGTTTATTCGACATCTCCACAAATGATTAAATAGCTGATGTGTTCACCACCGTCCCAAAGGTTTCTACCGCTAAGGTCCAAGTTGCAGGTCGTTACCCGCCCTCAAATTGCGAGGGATGTTAGACAATATATTTAGTCAATTGTTTACATATAGTATTTGTTAAAAAGGAAATTGATATTTTCAAGGATCGGTTATATCTCTTCTTTTTTAACTCCTGATTTAGCTCCTAAATTGCTGCTCCATTCGTTTGTGTGTTTCTCTATTTAATGCGGCTTTCTTTTCATTGTTTATATACTAGAAAATTTCAAAACAATAATTTCTTCTTCATGTTTTCACCCCTGTTTACCAACATGGTATCAGAGCAACGTGATCGATCCTAGGATCACAAAGCTCATCAAACTGTACTTGTCCAGGTTGTCATGTCTGGACAGACGGAGACATGACCATGGCAAATAACGACCTAGCAACCAAATTCGCCAATCTTCTCAGAAACATACCCTCAACCCAAAACAATCTGATAGCCTTTCCATTAATCTCAAACTTCATAGCCAAAACTACGCCCTATGGGCTCGAATGATTCGAGTTGCAACCGGAGGGAAGTCGAAGGATCTACTGAACCATTTAACAACAGATCCACCAGCGAAAACGAATAGCAAGTACGAACAAGGGAAACGATCTGGACCACCGTCTCGACAGGATAGATCTTGCCTGAAGTGTGAACATTGTGGGATGGCAAAACACACTAAAGAAGAATGTTTTCAACTGGTTGGATTTCCAGAATGGTGGAGTAAAAGTCGTAACCGAACCAGCAAACAGAATGGGACCGAGGGTAAAGCGGCTGCTGCGATGGGCGGTGGCCATGCCAGAAACGCAGAATGGGAAACTTCTGAAAAGGGCCTAGGGTTTGGAGGAATTGCATCAGGGGGAGGAGATGGTGAAGCAGGTAACGGGTTTGGGGTTTCTACCTCAGATCCTTCTATTTGTAATCCTAAATTCTTTACCCCCAAAATTTATGAGTCGCTAAAAACCCCCCTCAAAATGTTGGGAAAGCTCACTTAGCATCACAAATATATAATAAAGCCAGTACCCCTTGGATCTTTGATTGCGGGGCTACCGACACTATGACGTTTGAATCGTCCGATTTTATTTCTACCAAGAAACCGAGAAAGTCCCATATCAAAACTGCAAATGGGGAGATTATTCCCATAAGAGGGGGTGGGACAGTGGAAATATTGCCCACTCTAAAACTATCAAATTGCTTGTTTATTCCTTCATTATCACACAAATTATTGTCTATAAGTCATGTGACAAAAGAACTCAACTGCACGGTCCTAATGTACCCTACTTTCTGTATCTTACAGGACATCAGGACTAAGATGATAATTGGGTATGGCACTGAACGACAAGGATTATACTATGTGGATGACGTGACTCAATCAGGGAATGCAATGCTTGCTCATGGAACAAAGAATAGAGAAGCATGGCTTTGGCATAGGAGGTTAGGGCATCCATCCTCTAGCTATTTACACCTTCTATTCCCTAAATTTTCCCCTTCAAATAGTAAACCAGATTGTGAAACTTGTGTCGTGGCCAAAAGCCATCGAAAAACGTTTAAACCAAGTAACACTAGAGTTGATAATCCTTTCTCTTTGATTCATTCTGATGTTTGGGGGCCTGCTGAAATTAATGGAGGACAAAACTTTTGTTTTTTCTTACTTTTGTTGATGATTGTACTCGCATAACTTGGGTTTATTTTTTAAAACACAAGTCTGAAGTTTTCGACAAGTTCACAATGTTTTACACCATGGTTCAAACCCAATTCAAAACCAACATTCAAATATTACGATCAGATAATGGGGGAGAGTTCGTTAATAACTCTATGAAACAATTCATCCAAACCAAAGGGATGATTCACCAAACCACTTGTCCAAAACATTCAGAACAGAATGGGGTTGTTAAGAGAAAAAATCGCATTCTCTTAGAAATAACTCGGGCACTTATGCTTGAGTCCAAAGTCCCAAAATCCTTTTGGCCTGAAGCTCTTGCAACAGCTGTATACCTTCTTAATCGATTACCAACCAAAGCCCTTGCACTCAAAACACCTCTAGATACCCAATCCACTTTTGCAAAAATACCACCTCCTCTTACCTTACCACCTCGAATATTTGGTTGCACTGTTTTCCCCCACATACCCAAAAGTGATCGGACCAAACTCGATCGTGTGCCGAAAAGTGTGTTTTTCTCGGTTATGGAGCAAACCAAAAGGGCTATCGGTGTTATAGCCCTACAAGGCAACACATAATCACAACGATGAACTGTGATTCCTCGAAACCGAGTATTTTTACAACTTCCTACACGTGGTCAGGGGGAGAGGGATCAAGAGGACCCATTGAGTTGGTTGAGGTGGGTTCCACCCTCGAGTAAATACGAATCACCTCACAGGTCTACACAAATTGGGGAGCCCCCAAATCCATCGAACAGTGTCCCCCAAGAATCTCCCATTCTGGTGAATGAGGTAAGTGATTCTCCTGTGAATAATCCTCAACTCGATCCTATTATTGCTGATAATTGTGAACATCATGAAATATTAGAACAGGGGGAGACAGAGGAACCAGTTGAACCAGTAGGTGAGACAGGTGAACGGCAAGATAACGGCTCCACCACGGCATCTACGACATATATCCTTCCCCCTAGAGCTAATAGAGGTGTCCCTCCAAAACGGTATTCTCCAGACAGGCATACAAATGGTTCTAGGTATCCTATGGCCAATATGGCCATAGGAAGCCTACCTGAAGATGCAAAAGCGTTCGTCGCTACCTTATACTCTGAACAGATACCAAGCTCTGTTGAAGAAGCCCAGAATGAAAAAAAGTTGGAGAGATGTCATGGAAACTGAAATGCAGGCACTGGAAAGAAATAACACGTGGGAAAAATGCACTCTTTCGCAAGGGAAGAAGACAGTGGGATGTCGTTGGGTTTTCTCCATCAAGTATAAACTAGACGGTACCATTGAAAAGTACAAGGCTCGGCTGGTTGCCCAGGGCTACACTCAAACTTGTGGAATTGACTACTCCGAGACGTTTTCTCCGGTCGCAAAAATTGACACTATTCGGGTCCAATTTTCTGTGGCAGCAAATAAGGGATGGCCCCTTCACCAGTTTGATGTGAAGAATGCCTTCCCTGTCATGGGGATTTGGAAGAAGAAGTCTACATGGAAGCCCCTCCAGGCTTCTCAGAGGGCTTTCAGGAAAGGGAAGTGTGTCGGTTGAGGAAATCTCTCTATGGGTTAAAGCAGTCCCCCAGGCATGGTTCGGTAAATTCACTCTTGCAATGAAAGAGCATGGGTATAAACAGAGTAATGCTGATCATACCTTGTTCCTGAAACGAAGAAAATGCCGTGTAACTTACTTAATCATATACGTAGATGATATGATTATTATCGGGGATGACGAGGAAGAAATGGCGCACCTAAAGGAAAATCTTTTTTCAAAGTTCGAAATGAAAGACTTAGGAGACCTTAAGTACTTTCTTGGAATTGAGGTTCTCAGGACTAAACAAGGAATCTTCATTTGCCTGAAAAATATGTCCTTGATCTCTTAGCAGAAACAGGGCTAATTGACTGTAAACCAGCAGAAACCCCTATGATGGTTAACCATAATCTCCATATGGAACTAAACGGAAAGCCAGCCAACAAAGAGAGATACCAACGTCTCGTTGGTAAACTGATCTATATGTCTCATACTCGGTCTGATATTGCCTACGCCGTAGGAGTGGTAAGCCAGTTCAGGCATCAACCTCAAGCAGCCCACATGGAAGCTGTCCAGAGAATTCTAAGGTATCTCAAGGGCACACCAGGTTATGGCGTGTCGTTCAAAGTGAATGGGCATCTAAGTATTGAAATCTACACGGATGCAGATTGGGCTGGAAGTAAGGGAATCGAAGGTCAACATCAGGGTATTTTTCTTTGGTTGGTGGGAATCTCGTCACTTGGAGAAGCAAGAAACAAAAGGTTGCTGCTTTATCTAGTGCAGAAGCTAAATTTAGAGGAATAGCTCGGGCCCTAAGTGAGGTATTGTGGATTCGGAAGTTATTAACAGACATTGGTCTTTTAAAAAAGGAGGCCAACGGGATTATGTGTGATCATACCGCTGCAATTCAAATTTCAGAAAACCCAGTGCAACATGATCGGACGAAGCACGTGGAGGTTGACCGACACTTCATCAAGGAAAAACTAGAAGGAGGGGGTATAAAGCTTTCTTTTGTGCCGTCGAAAGGACAACTTGCTGATATTCTCACGAAGGCGGTAAGTGGAAGTGATTTCAATAGATGTCCGAGCAAGTTAAGGATTGATGAACCCACTACTCAACTTGAGGAGGAGTGTTAAAAAGGAAATTGAGATTTTCAAGGATCGGTTATATCTCTTCTTTTTTATCTCCTGATTTAGCTCCTAAATTGCTGCTCCTTCTGTTTGTGTGTTTCTCTGTTTAATGTGGCTTTCTTTTCATTGTTTATATACCAGAAAATATCAATACAATAATTTTCTCTTCATGTTTTCACCTCTGTTTACCAACATATTTAGGTGGTACTTAAGTGTAATATTGTCTATTAGTTATATCTCCTTTTATAATATGTTATTATTCATTATAATCTATTACAAAATATTTATACAGTTTATCTCATAGCCTCTAATTCTACTTTTAGATGATATTTTGTTTACAAAACGATTTGACCTTCAACAGTTATGTAGAGACAACTTTTTCCAAACACTATTATAGCACCAGTGCAGATCCTTTGGTAACTAAATCCAAACTAAACATTATTTTGAGGATATAAAAAATATATTAGTGGGGTGGTAATGATTATACGATTAATAATAACACATGAAATGGATTTTTGTCTTGCAATTGGTCAAGTAAAGATTCAACTTGATGTTACTAAATATTAAATATATGTCTTTTAATCAACTTGCTCATGTTATTAGGTTGGGTGTTGTCCACTTTTCTCCAATTTCCACAAATGAATATTCTACGTAACTTCTTCAGTCTTGTTTAAGATAGAAATGATTAATTTCATATATACATTTAATCTAACTAAATTATATAAACAAGTTATTAAACATTTATATTATTTTATTAAAAGTTTTTGTAAAATGATTAATTGATATTCATGAACACAAATATACGAATTGGATTACATATTATTATATTATTTTAATCACGTGATGATAAATATTTTAAAAATAATTTCCACTATTCTATCTTTTTTTATAAAGCATATTGTAGAAAGTGTTTTATACATGATACAATATTAAAAAGTTAGATAGAAACTATAAGATAAACCCCTTAGTGTTATCCATCAACTTCCCTATATAAGGAGATGAAGGGATAAAACAAAACACACAAAACCTCTTCTTACACATCTCTCTTCAATTTCAAATGAAGTCACCAATCTCTTTTGTTATCTTTGTCATCTTTCTCTTCTTCTTAGTGTCATCGGCCCATCCGGGCATGAAAAGACAACGCTACCCATGTAAAAACTTAGTGTTTTATTTCCATGACGTGATTTACAATGGCAAAAATGCGGATAATGCAACTGCTGCTATTGTAGGTGCACCCGAATGGGGAAACCTTACAATATTAGCAGATAAGTTCCATTTTGGGAATATAGCGGTTTTTGATGATCCTATCACTTTAGACAATAATTTTCATTCAACTCCAGTGGGTCGGGCTCAAGGGATGTATATGTATGACACAAAGAACACATTCACCGCATGGCTAGCGTTTTCGTTTGTGTTTAACAGTGCAAAACATAAAGGAACCATAAATTTCATTGGTGCTGACCCGATTATGGTTAAAAGTAGGGATATATCGGTGGTTGGTGGTACCGGAGACTTTTTCATGCATCGTGGGATCGCAACTATCCAGACCGATTCTTACGAAGGAGACGTGTATTTTAGGCTTCGTGTTGATATTAAGTTCTATGAATGTTGGTGATTAACTCATCATGAGAGTGTCATAGAGGCTAAATGTAATTGTTGTTGATCTTGTTTTACTTCTTTAAGTGTGATGCAAAATAAAACATCTTTTTTTATGAATTTGACACCACCCATAAGAATGCTATGATTGCTATCTCAAATATATAAATATTTTATGGTAGTTGTATCAAAAATGTTTATTTGTCAGTGTGGTAAACTTTTGTAGCATGCTAGCAATTACTAAAAAATACCTTAAATTATTTAAACTTCATATTGTTAAAATAAACTTAATATTGACATATTATATAATCGAGCAACCAACCCCACTCCACTTACTTGACATTAGGTTTCTCCCTAACAATCTTATAAACTCATAGTTGATTAACCGAAACTAAATGTGCCCACAATATAAGTAAGTTATTCGGTTAAGGGTTTTAACCGATCTGTATGTGTTAAAAGATATGTATTTGTTTTTAACCGAAACAAACTATACAATAGGTAAAATTAAAATGGTCTTTCCGTAAACTTTTGGTTTGTGATCATACATGCTTAAGTTGTACTCATGTTTGTTTAATACACAACATGAAATACGAGAGAAAATTGTATTATTGTTGCAAACATTCATGATATAACATCTTTTTCATATTTTATTCTCGTATAAACACTACCTCACTTCTTGTGGTCGATATACAATCATGTTCCATGTAAATATTATTACACAATCAAAACCATGCTTAACAAATAAGACAATGAAGATAGAGACTAATCTGTACATTTTATGGACACTTTATTTCACATTATTTACGTTATACATGTATTGATGTGTATTGATGGTGTTATAAAATATATTACTTTAGTTGGTTTTGTTAATGGTAGGTCACAAAGAAAATGAGCTACAAAATAGGTGGATTTATAATAATAAAATGAATAGAATGTGACCACATACAATTAGAAAGTCAAGTTTATAAACATTAAATGTTGTTAGTGATTAAATGAGATTAAATGGTTTTGGACAAGGGAAGAAACAAATATATATATATATATATATATATATATATATATAGGTTCGTTTGAGAAGAAAATTTAATGTTAGAAGAAAAAGAAGAAATGGCATAATGATAAAACATTAAATAGTTTATAACTCCTCTCATTAAATATTAAATATTAAATATGTTATCTCTCATTAATAAAGCAAAAGCATTTTATCCTACATATTTCAAAATTTATCCTACATATGTCTTACACTTTCCGAAATTTACCCTACACACATGTAAATTTACCTTACACATTTCAAAATTTAACCTACACATAATAAAATTTATCCTACACATGTCGAAAATTGTCCTTCACCATATATTATTTTATCTTGGAAGAGTATATTCAAAATGAGTTACAAGTTTAATTAATTAGCTAATTAATGACAATTATAGATTTACCTACATGCCCTTTTTCATAACATTAAATACACACATTAAATGAAGTAAATAGAGAATTTCTATTGGTTTAAAAGTAATTCTTTTTATTCTTACAATTTTTTTCTTCTCATTTGAACCCTCCACTATATATATATATATATATATATATATATATATAGGATGGATCATGAGAAAACTAGTTTAAATGAGAAAACCAAAAAACTAATTAAAAAAGCAAAAAAACTAACTAAAAAAGCCAAAAAAACATACAATTTTTTTTATAAAAAAATCGCTACATATATTATATAAAAAAACTTTTGTTTAAAAAAACCATATAATGCACATGTGCAACATATACATATAATGCACATGTATAGTATACATATAGTGCACATGTGCAGTACAAGTTTTTTTTTTTGAAAAAAGGTTTTTTTTATACATAAAAAACAACGATTTTTTATAAAAAATTGTAAAAAAAAATTGTATGTTTTTATGCTTTTTTTTTCTTTTTAGTTAGTTTTCTAGTTTTCTCACATTTAAGTAGTTTTCTAATGATTCTCTTCCTATATATATATATATATATATATATATATATATAACACGATTAATTTGTTTATTGTTGCCTAATAGGGTGATGGTCCATTGGCAAAGATAATGTTTTTAAATACTTTGAGAGGAGTAGGTCTTAGGTTGAGTCCCATAGGAAATTAAAAAAAAATTGTCATTAAAAGAAATTGCAATTAACTCCCACAGGAAATTTTAAAAAAAATTATCATTAAAAGAAATTGCAATTAACTAAATTGGATTTTGGGCTCACACTTCAGCCCAATACCTTGCATATTTGAGGAAGTAAAAGGCTAATTTGAGGAAAATATGCAATATGGTACCATGGTGGTGTGCTTCTGTTGGGCCTTACGACTGAGCTGCCACACGAAAAATAAATTCTTATTACAATGTATTACATATTACAAAAAATACATATAATCTATAATATGAATATTGATTATTAACGAATATTCACACAAAACGATATGATATAAACAATAAATTCAAACAAACTTTCAACCAAAAAGATATGATATGATCCATAAAAATCTAACAATCGTTTAACCAAAAACATCAACTATTGAAAAATGTGAAAAGTCCAAAATCAAACAAAGAGTTTACTACATGTTGGCTCGGTTCAATTATGGTGGGTATGGAATCATTGGTAACCACAACCAACCCGTTACTTTCGGTTTTCAAAAAGAAAACAATTAACCAACTCACCGGTTTTCTATTTGGTTCGTTTTTCTGTTCAGTTTTGTCGGTTAATTTGGTTATGAGTCGGTTAACTCGTTTTTTGCTCACCCCTAGTAATTTGTATTGTCTTAGTACACAACTACACATTTATGTTTAGTTTTATTGACTGTACTGATATCGACTGAACAACATCGGTACGGTATTCATTTTTATTTTTATTTTTTTTGTTTCGGTTGGCTTCGGTATATTTTTCAGTATGCTTGCATTACCAGTACCAAACCGATACGTAATTTTATTATTTTGTGTATATACCAAATTTTGCCGCAACGCGGTAGGTGGGAAGGCCATGAATAATAAGATACTCAATTTTGTCATTTGGTCTAATAAATATTCAACTTGGTGTTCTTTAATATGTGTTTTTAATCAAGTTGCCCATGTAATTAAGTTGGTTGTCTTCCCCGATTTCAATTTCCGCACATGTTATTTCTTGCAACTTCTTTTGTCTTTTTTAAAAGATGATAATGACTGATTGATACTCATGAACACAAGTATATACATAAAAATTGAAGTTTACTTTTCAAAAAAAAAGGTTTATACATAATTAGGACAATGTAGTTAATAAGAAATATTTATAACTGCAACACAAACTTTAATAGAAAAGAAAATGTTAGAAAACGGCTTCTGTGAGAACTCAGTAATTGATATTCAGAAACACAAATATACATTATTAGATGAACTTAGCTTTTAAATAATCACAACTATTCGTCTTTGGCCGCCAACAGTTTTAACTTCAAAAATAACCACTGGTAGTCTCAACTATGAACATATTGGCCTCCAATGGACCCTGACTAACAGAACCATAACGACGTTAGTTTCCAGTCGCTGGAAAAACGTTTTTGGCCAGAAAAAGCTTCCTAAAGGTCCGATCTAAGATTACAAAGAAGTTTTGGACGAAAATATTGAGTTTTCCAGCTAAAAAGAAGTTTTTCGGCTAAAAGGAAGTTTTCCCGAAAAAAGGGAGTTTTCGGGCGACCTCGATAATTCGTAATAAGGTTACAAAGAAGTTTGAGATGAAAAGGTTGAGTTTTCCGGCCAAAAACGTTTTTCCGGCGTCCGGACACTAACGACGTTAGGGTTCTGTTAGTAAGGGTTCATTGGAGGCCAGTATGTTAATAGTTGGGACTGCCAGCATTGGCGCAGCATAGTGGGGGCGGAGAGGGCACCCAACCCCCCGAACTTTTCGCTCAGTAATGCCCGGTATGTAGTTTTCGTATAGAATTTTTTAGATATATGCGTTTTCCACCCCCCGCTTTTATAAATTTTTTAGGTATATACGTTTTCGACCCTCCGATCGGAAATCTCAAGCTTCACCACTGACTGCCAGTGGGTATTTTTTAAGTTGGAACTGTTGGCGGCCAATGAAGAATAGTTAGAATTATTAAAATCCAATATTCCTTAATAAATATTATTGTTGTTGTGAAACATAGTATTTTTTATATTGGACGGTAATTATTATAAATGATGTTTTCCATTAATGTTATTCAAATTAAGGTTTATAAAACACATTGTACAAGGTTTTTATACATAATATAATACTAAAAAGTTATATAGCAATTATAAGATCATCCACTTGGTTGTCCATCAACTGCCCTATATAAGGAGATGAAATGAAGAAAGAAAAACCCACAAAAACTCTTACACACCTCTTTTAGCTCCTACTTCCATTTCAAAATGAAATTCCAAACCATTTTTGCAATCCTTTTTCTCTTCCTCTCCTTAGTGTCATCATCCTATCCCGGGGTGAAGAGACAATACTACCCATGTAAAAACTTAGTGTTCATGACGTAATTTACAATGGCCAAAACGGTGATAATGCAACTTCTGCTATTGTAGGTGCACCCCAATGGGGAAACCTTACGACTTTTGCAGATAAATTCCGTTTTGGTGATATAGTGGTTTTTGATGATCCTATCACTTTAGACAATAATTTTCATTCAGTTCCGCTGTGTCCGGCTCAAGGGATGTATATATGACACCAAGAACACATACACCGCGTGGCTTGGGTTTTTGTTTGTGTTGAATAGTGCACATCATAAAGGAACCATACATCTTATTGGGGTTGACCCTACTTTGGTTAAAAGTAGGGATATATCGATGGTTGATGGGACTTGAGACTTTTTTATGCACCATGGAATTGCAAGTCTTAAGACTGATTCTTACGAAGGGAATGTGTATTTTAGGCTTTGCGTCGATATTAAGTTGTATGAATGTTGGTGATATCATAACCATGCGAGTATTTTAGTATTCTAAGTGTGATTGCTTTTGTGAAAGTTCTATGAATGTTGGTGATATCAAAATCATGCGAGTATTTTAATAGGCTAAGTGTGATTGCTTTTGTGAAATGGTTTTACGCATTGAAGTGTGATGCAAAACAATAATACTATTTTATGTATTTGGATCTAGTGTATAAGAGTGTTATCTTGCATGAATAAGTGTATGAGAGTGTTATCTTGCATGAATAAATATCTTGATGAAATAACATGTAGGGTAAATTATACTTTTCGTCCTTTATATTTGTATCGGATTACGATGAGTGTCCTTTAACTTCAATAATTACGGTCACAATCATTTCTTTATAAAAACCATTACCCCGTAGGTCCTTTAGCACTAACCAGGTTAAAATTTTTAGTTAAGTTTGGCATGTGCCTTATACATAAGGGTAGTTTAGTAATTTTACTCATTTATTCCGGCCTATAAAATTGCTTTGAATTTTCTTTTTCTTGAGGCAACACAGCCCAAGCCCATTAACAATGAACAAAGTTAACAAACCGAATAACTGAACCGAAACTCACATATAACCGATTAGCTGATCTTTTCATACAATGAGAATTATTGATGAATAAAAGATGAAAAATGATTTAAGATATATTTTTCCACTAATACGTACATAGGTAAAATGGCAAAAATACATTTTTAAATCTAGTTTATGTCTAGTTCTCTTTTATTTTAATTTTTTTTTTAAACTTAAAACAATTACAACTTATTTGACCAATCATTGTGATATATTACTATGGTTAAAACACAAAAATCATAAATAGATTAAAACTTTCTAGTAAATAAGCTACAATTTATACATATATATAGAGAGAGAGAGAGATAGAGAATAATTGTAACGGTAACACGTTTGCTTAAATAAGTTGTAGCATATCACATAAACAATCATGCAACATCCATATATTATTATTACACAACTGCAAATGTGCACAAATTAGACAATGAAGATAGTTAGCAAAAGCGTCTAATGGCATGAAACACCAAACACAAAACTAAATAGAGCATCATTAAAAGAGGAAACATGTTATCGGGATTTTTTCCCACAATAGTCACATAAAAAGGTCACTGGTACTATCAACAACATAGAAAGGCCTTTGACTTGAAACTAGAGAAATCAACTCTTCGTTGCCACATATATACTAATAGAGAAAGAGATCTTGATATGAGGAGGAAGATGAATGAGATGATGGCAATAACCGATATGAAAAAGAAATTGATTTCGTTTTCGTCGAATCGTAAAGGAAGGGAATATGGAAGAAAAAGGTTTATAAGAATGCATCTAGGTTCAATGAGATACCTCATTTTTCTTTCTTGTTACCAAGTTAACCTGACAAAATACAAAGTGGGTAAGATTTAAATTAGGCTTTGGTTTATATAGGGTCAGAATTTTCCTCTTTTGGCATATAGGAAGGATCCGGGTCACTTTCTTTAGAGGAGTTCAAATAAGCATCTTTCATCATTAAGTGTGTTTTGAGGGTTCAAATAAGGTCTCCTTTAAATATTATTATTTATTGTTTTCTTTTATTTTTAAATTATTATTTATTGTTTTCTTTTATTTTTAGAGTATAAGTTTGTTTTTCTTTTGTATCTTCATTTTTAGAGTATAAGTTTGTTTTTCTTTTGTATCTGGGTCGTGCGTTGTGGCGGGACACCTTAGTTGTTTATAGTAGACAACATGTTATGTGATGCGTTAACCATGTGAAAATGGGTGGTTCGTTTAGTGACGGTTCCTTCTAACCATTACACCACCCTCACCTTTGCATCAAGACTTAACGACGTCAAAACATACAGTAATTTGAGTTTATACCGTCGAATGAAACATATTATATTCGATCCGGCTCGCTTCCGAACACAGTTTACGTCAAAGCATAGATCAACCGAAGACGTACGTATGCAAAAAAACCATGAAAGTGTATTATATTTGACCAGGCTTACATTGAAACACGAATTTATACCAACACGTACATTAGAATGTCAAAACGTAGACCAATTGAAACGCATATAAAAATAAGCATGAAAAAAGCATTATATATGACCCGGCTCATTTTCTAAAAAAATTATTTAAAAACGTGATACCAACACATACATAAAAATAACCACGTAAAAATAGTTTTTTACCTTTACGCTAAAAAAGTAAAATATGGGAGGTAAATTTGAAAAGTTAGAACCCAAAAGGAAAAAATGGTAATTATAAAGTTTTTAGAAAATTTTCTAAAGTCTGAGGGCTATATTTGTCAATTTAGAAAGTTGAATGTATATATATTTTTTTTGTAATTTTTGTTCTTTTATGCACTGACCATGAAATTTAACATATAGGGTAATTTTTCTTTTTATTTTATGTATATCTTAATATCATTTTTTTCTTTATTTTATGTGAATCTTAATTTCATTTTTTCTTTATTTTATTTACATGTTAATATAAATTTCAGGAAATAAATTTAGCAAATATGAATTTAATAATGACCTCTAGTTATTTAAGTTCGTGTTTCAATGAACTGTTATTACTTATGATTCTTATCTTTGAAAAATCCAAGTAAATATGAAATTGCTTATCAATTGGGTTACAAAACAATTTAGGCTGTGGGGTAAGGGGCGGGGGTTGGGGCGTGGGTCGGAGGGCAACGTCGGTGTTACCATCCGGGTGGGCATGGCTTATGGCGTGGGCGTTGCCTTTTGGGACGGGCTTTGGCACCCGGCGTTGGGCGGGCTACCCAGCTGAGGTGGCGGGTTTTAATTGGCCAATATTATAGGCGGGTTGACCGGTTAAATTTTAAAAACCAACCGTTGGGTTGGCCAAGCCCAGCGGTTATTTAAAGCCCACTGGTCCCCCTTTGCTACCCCAAACAACCATCCTTCACAACCGAACCCCACCCTTACTGTCCTCTTCGCTACCCCAAACCTGCCATCCTTCACAACCGACACCCATGGCTTCCTGGACTAACGAAGAAGAGATCGCACTCGTAACTGGCGTCGTGGACACCATGACAGCTCGACAACCCGGTGAAACCCGGTACTGGCCAACGGCTTTCGCAAGTTATCAACACAACGTTGGTAACAACCGCCACAACCTCAATGCGTGCCAGCACAAGTGGCTCGAACTACGCCCGAAACTAGATCGCTCAAGGCCTACTACGAAAGCGTCCCGGGCGGGGACATTAGCCCCGACGAGGCAAATATCGAGTACCGATCTAAGGAGAGGCGCACGTTCGAAAAGCTCGCCCTCTTCGAGATTTATTTAACCCTTTAGGTTTTTTTTAAGTTTTAGTATGTTTATGTTTAATATTTGTAATGGTTTTTTTATGTAGGTTTTTTCTTTAATTTTAGTATGTTTATGTTTAATATTAATGTTTTTTTATGTATTTTGTAATTTTTAGGAGTTATTAATAATATTTTTAGGTTTGTTTATAAAAAAAGGAAAATAAATAAATATACACGTGGCCTAGCCACGCCCCACCATATCCACCAAATTGTGGTGTGACCGGCGGTGCCCCTCCATTAACACGTGTCGACCTACGCCCCCAACCTCCGTTCCACCATACCCCACGGTCTAACGGAGAAGTTGAATAATGAATTTAGAACATAGGGAGATTTACGATAAGGGCTTAATTTCATTAGTTAAAATCCCAAATCGAGTACATTCACTATTTTTTTCATCCATTTGGAATATTTAAGAAATTATATTTTTTGATTTCTAATAAACTAAAAAATCAATGGGTTATGTATGCTTTGTAATTAATCTCCTCTTAACAGATCTTTGATAATGATTTTTGGCTATATACTTGTTTTGAACGGTAAACTTTTTTAATCTTATTGTCTGTGGGACTTATAACCAAGACCTTCAAATTGTGATGTTTATAAAGGTTTTATCTTTGTCAATGAGTCACCATCTCCATTGGTTCTGACTATATACCTAACTATTAATCATGTTATATTTTGATAATCTTTATACGTTTTTAGAACGGACAATCTTTATACACATAAAACAAAGAAAGCCGCCAATGTGGGGCTAGCCTACTTGGTAGAGGCTTATGCTTCTTATAAAAGGAAGGTCTTGGGTTCAATCTTAAGCATGGTATAGTTTAGGATTTATTTGGTGTAATTTAAAGGTGTAAGCATTACCATTCAAAAAAATAAAATAAAAAAAACAAAGAAAGAAAGCCATAGAACTTACCAATATAAACAAAAATTCAACATAAATTTTAAAATTCACAAAAATTCAACAAAAATTTTAAAATTCTAACAATATTAGTTACTAAAAAAAAGTCCTTAGGGGTTAAGTGGTGTACTTCATAATCAAATGGTTATGATTTATTTATCTTAGAAAATCTATAAAATGTTTTTAAAATTGTTAATTACTAAAAAAGGTGACTAGTGCAAAAAGAAATGGAAAGATAATAGTGAGGAGGTGATTGACAGCTTCTGAATGGTTAAGTGCTGAACCAGTAAGATGTCTGAATCATTAAGTGTTGAACCATTAAGAGCCAGTATAATGTTTAACCGTTCAGAAGCAAATGTCTGACCAATTCAGATTAGAGGGCTTAACCATTCAGAGGCAAATGTGTGAACCATTCAGACATTCGCTCGTGAAACAAACAGTCTGAACCATTAAATGTTGAACCAGTAAGAGGTCTAAACCATTAAAAACATCATTAACAGGTAAAGAAACAGCCGCTGTCCGCTGAGTGTTCCAATTTATGGGGTGCAATAAAACCATGTCTTTAAAATGAAGGTTTTTTTTAAACATTCTTGACTTCTTCAGCATAAGATAAATCCATCCCTGTCTAGAAGAATACTTTTATATGGTTGGAAAATTAACATTCATATTGAGATAGTGATTTAACATAATATATATTATAAATTGACATTTAAGAACTATAGAATTAGCCAGATTGACACAAATTGTAACCAAATTTAAATGGTACCTTTCTATCCACAAAAAAAAAAGATGTATAAATGTCCTCTGTTTAAAACAAGGCTCACTAAGCAAGAAAGTGAAGCCATAAAAATATAAGATCAATGTCAAAATTACAAAACTTGTACCATATAGAAAATCTACTTTGAAACCTTGTTAACCCTACTAAACAAAATCGACACCGGTTTTTCTAAAACCGACACATTAATGTTGTTCCAAACATCCGATATCGTGGGAAGCGTAGCAATTTTCTCTGCAATTTCCATGTCCTCAGGAAGAACATATCCAAAAACCGTGTATGTGTTTTTCCACTCTTCGTGATTCGCTAAACTGATGAAGAATTCTGGGCCCGAATCGATCCATGCAACCGAGCCCCTTTGGATGACTGGACATCTTTGGTTGGTATTTTTTAAATGCGACACCTTCGGCTTCAAGTGTTCCTTGAACCAATGCGAATGGAGGTCCAAAAGAAGCCTGCAAAAATGTTGTATCTCACAATTAATAATTTAATGTCGCCCTTGTTACAAAGAAAATGAAACCACCAACAAGGTTGACTTTTTTGGTCAAAGCTGTAAAAGTGACATACAGATTTAAAAGAGGGTTAGAGAAGCCTTACGGATTTTATGTGATTTCCTTTTGAATCCCAAGACTCACCACGTCCTTCGGCTCGATAAAACTGGCAACCCGCACAATGACGCATGGTCAACAACTCAAGAATGTACATAACTGAACGCGGGGCACATTCGGGGAGAAGCTGCATGAAAATTGTGTGTTTTTAGAATAATGTAGAGAAAAAAGTAAATGAAAAAAAATGCAACAGATTATAGAACAAAGGGTTCCATTTATCATTCTTTATTTAGAAGAGTATCCGATTCATATTAGGAGATACATGTTGACTCTTTTAAGTCAAATGTACAAATATTTGAGCTTGTAAAATTGACGAGTTTCTCCTATTTTTTCTATAAAAACTAAAATAAAACAAGTACTGGATTATACTCTGTACCTTATAAGCCTCAGTATTGGAGTTAAATTCACAATAAACTATATAAAATATGAATTTACGAAATACAAAGTTTGACCTTAACAGTCGCCACTTACTTTTATGTGAAGAGTGCCATGTTGTGTTTTCATTTTCACGATGCCCTGCGAAAAGGAAAATGAAAAAGAACAATGTCAGCACATTTTGTTAATCACAGGAACTAATCTATAACAAGATACACTTGTTGTAATCAAATGTAACGTTAAGACGCATGTATGTGCAAATCAAAAGCGAAAGCTGAAAATCTTTATGGAATCGCGTAAGTAATTCAATATTTCAATTTTCTTTCTCGTTTATAGTATATCAGTAACAAGAAAATATCAGAAGACATCAGACTTAGAGGTCAAACCGTCTGCTAGTCAACTCCAATATTGATTCAGCGTGTTTAAACTTTCCACAGAAAAAGTGATAAACAAGTTGAATTAATAACATGACTACACATTCATATATTTTTGCCATCGAAGTTGTGAGAAATCTTTTATCTAATTCAAATTTGAGAACTCAAAGGTTTGACATCAGAAGTCAAAAATCCAGAATCATTCTGTATTTTACCAAAAGGATACATGGAAACTATGCAGTTAATATCGGTGATATATCGGTCCCCTAGTAAAATATTGGTGTCAAACATCGGTCCGAATATCAGTACTGATATTATCGGCGATATTGACCGATACATCACCGATATTTGACCGATTTATCACCGATATATGACTGATATAGTAGAATATCACTGAATTATTGGTGTTAAATTGCTATATATATAAATTTCTGCGTTAACTGCGTAGCATGGAAAACCTGTTCTTAAACACCGAGATAACCTATATCTCAAATATCATTCGTTGACCGATATCCGATATTTTACCGCATTAACTGCATAGCATGGAAAACCTGTTCTTAAACGCACTGTAACTGTACAAAAATATGACAAAGACCCGTTTCACTCAGAGGTCAAACTGTCTACTTTTCAAGTTACCACACATTGATAGATTACCTCGCCTTTTCCGTAGACAAGACCAGAAGTCCAAATTGTGTTGTCTCCTGCTTCTTGCTTATCGGGAGCCAAAGGATCGCTTTGTTTCTTCAACCAACACTGAACCAAGAAAATGTAACAATCACTTTCAAATATCAATATATCGTACCATTTACCTTTATGGGTCTCGTCACGATTCTCTTCAAATCAAGTAACTGAGACCGAATGCACGTTTTTATGATCGAATTATCTCACACAAAATCTCATTGCAAGAAACTATAAGGCTGAACTTGATATTTACTTATTTAACGCTAGGCTTTGTTAGATGATGTTTAAATTCCGATATAAAGTACAATTATTTGCAAAATTTGCAGTTGGGTGAAGAATATAAAACGATATAACAGAACACCAATCATGGTCAACTAAGTTCTTAATCATAGACAGCTTCTTAAACAACAACCCTATTAGTTGACTTTACATCAACAACCCTATTAGTTGACTTTAAAGCAACAATCAACAACCATACCTAGTAGAATCCCACCCGTAGCCCGGTTATTGGTGGGGTCTGGGGAGGGTGAGATGTAGGCAAGCCTTACCCCTATCCCGGCTCCAAAGTCATTTTCCTATATAAATGTCAAATTAAAACATACATAACTACTCAAAAACTCTACACAGCAGAAAAACCTAAGAGTACTAGAAAATATCCTTAGTAAGCTAACATGTAAGAAGGGACAGATAACACATCATGTAGACACACAGACAAGCGATAACATGTAAAGGCCACCGATATAAGCTAAGAAACTAAGCTCCTATAGCGAGAATAAAACACAAATCCGTACCAACCTCCTAAAGGTCCTTAACCTTAATCCTACGTCCCTACTAAGTACTAACTCCTACCATGCTACCAGCGACCATATCCTCATAGAGGTGCAAGTCTAGCAAAACCTGCCTAATCCGTTCCTCCCAAGTCAGTTCCGGTCTACCCATACTCCTCCGTCCACGATAAGCGTTTCCACGATTCTAATTGTGGTCATTACCATTGGCGAAGCTTGAGATTTCCGGCCGGGGGTCGAAAACGTATATACAAAAATTTCTATAAAACCGGGGGTCGAAAACGTATATACCCAAAAATTTCTATACGAAAACTACATATTTTCCACTACTGAGCGAAAAGTTCGGGGGGTCGACCGCCCCCACTATCCTACGCCCCTAGTCATTACCATCCCCCCCCCTCCTTTACCTAATTTGATATACTAGCCACTCCCAATCTTTCCCTAAAAACCTCATTTCTTATCCTATCTAACCTACTCGGCATCCTCATCTTTGTTACCTACGTTTTACGCGCTTGTGTCTTCAAGAAACCTAAATATCAAATTTGTTGACTTGCATCAACAAAAAGTGTAACGGCAAAACAATAACCAAATTCAACTACTACTTTACAATCTAACCTAACAAATAACAACAATCTCAATCCAATAAAAGTCAAACATCAAGATCAAAACAACAACTCACCTCCCCAAATTTCGACCCACAAGCTTCCGGATCCCCACAAAACACCCAAGAATCACACAAACAAGGCCCACCTTTACCACTACACATCCCTTACACGCATCACAACACTCAACAGACGAATTAAACTTAAAATCCGAACCCCATTTCACAGCAGACCCCCAAAGCTCAAGCTTATCAATCCCCCTACAACACCCGCCATCACTCCCCACCAGCTCCACAGATTCAGCATCCAAAATTAACGAACTTTTACTTTCTTGAACAGGTCTCACAGACATGAACATATACACAATTGAACAAGAAAACACACCCATTAAAAGAAGGATCACAGAGACCCAACGGGTGGGTTCTGAGTCGATCTGCCTCCGACCCATTAGGGTTTGATCAGTGAAGAACAAAACCCAGAAAAAAAGATTTGAAATTGGTTAACAAAACCCTGTAAAGATTGTAAATTTATTTGGGTTTGTTGTCGAAGTTTGGAGGGGGGTGCATTGGGGTCAAATAAGATCATAAATACAATTGAATTTAGGGAAGTTGGTGAGTGTGTGCAGAGACATGGAGGATTCTGAATTTGTGATACAAAAATAATATTAAATTTATTCAGAAAGAGAAGAAATGGTGGACGATGATGGCTGTTTTTTGAGATTTTGTCGAGATGTAAATGGAAAAATGGAAAATGGAATGGCATGATGTAAGAACCTACGTACCTACACAATTATTGGGTTTTTGGTCAACGGAGATGTGAGATATGTTTAGCAAAAGTAGCTGGTGGTTAATTGGCTGAAGGCTGAAAGCTGTTAGCTGTAGTTGGTACTGATAACTGTAGCTTTTTAGAATATTTAGATGTTTGGCAGAGCAGTTGGAGCTTTTAATAAAATATATAAAATGATCAAAATGGACATTAAAAGGTTTGTACATTAAAAAGTTTATTATCTTTATAGGTTAAAATGGTCATTTTTTCCTAAAAGCTTGTAGCTCCTTCTAAACGCTACTAGTAGGAGCTTTAACCAAAAGCTCCAAGCTTCTAACCTAAGGATTCAAGCTCCTTCAACCAAACATGACTTTTTATTGATTATGAGCTTTTTCTTAAAAGCTTAAAGTTAGAAACCCTTAAAAGCTCCTAAAAGCTCCTTGCCAAACATACCCGTGATGTATCAAGCCCTAATCAAAAAAAAAATTTTTGAACGGCAAAACTCTATATTAAAAATATAGAAACCGGGACAGCAAGAAATTAAAATCCGAATGATTACAAAATAAGTCTCGAATGTTAAAATCTAGCCATCTAGCCCATTCGATATTACCTGATCACAATTAGTTGTGCATGTTGGTAAGACTTATTTTTGTAGAGAAAATGTTATATTTTTTATAACAACAAGATAAGTGATAATATAAAGAGTAAAAGAACTAGTACGTGGCGTGGTGGGGCTTCAATAGGTGTCGGTTTGCTATGGTATGACACCGAAAAAAATCTAACATTTTCAGGGTTGTGGGGCTCTTAGAAAATGTTTTGTTTTTAAATACGCAGACGTCAATGTGTCGAACTGACGTTGGGTGTTGGTGGGATTCGAATGCGAGTTTCTTGGCAAAGGTATAGCCAGACCAATAGGCCTATAGTTCTGCTTGTTTTACATTTAATATATACCCTTAAAATTCAAAAAAAAAAAGAAGTTAGTGGGTCCATGCGCACCAATGAAAGGATGGCAAGTAGATCAATTGGTTCAAATCATTCTAAACCTCAATGGTGAATGTTAGTATTTGTAGTTTCATATTGAAAAATAAATACAAAGATTTAGAATAGCTAATTTTCCTATAAGCTTGTTACATTTTTCAGGATTAGGTCAAATTAGTTTGATGATAGAATGATTTTAAACCATCTATTGGTTATGACCCACGGTTGAACTGGTTAGATTTTTTAATTTTTTTAAATCTTTTCTAATTTTTATTTATTGGTTCATTTACTTTTTCAGACTTCATATTTTTTGTTTATATAAACTCCATATGTTAAAGTTGTGAATGCATGTCAAAGATAAATTAGCTCAATAATTTTTATATTTGGGTATCAAAACAATGATTTCATAGAGAGTATAAGAACTTTAGAGGTGTTTAAACCGATTTAAAATGAGTTTTAATTGGGGTGTTGACGTTTTATGACCTTTTTTTTTAAATTTCAGATTAGGTTTATTAATATATAATGATAGCGATAAATGAGCAAGGACTAAAGATGAACACTAATAAATTATACATTTATTACACATCATGAAGTAGAAATCCAGTTTTGTGAATCATATCCCTTCTCTCACAAATTTTCTAACTTTGTTACCGAGTTGTAAATCTATTAGGCTACCCGATGTGGTTTGGCTATGAATCCCCCCCCCCCCCCCCCCCTCCATTGGCTGATGTGAAGGTGGGGTGCCATTCCACACCACCCAGCCTTACACGTGTGTTTTAAAATGGTCATAATTACGTTTTCTTTTTCAAAGGATTGTGATGCGATAATAAATTAAATAATTTGAGTTATAGAAGTTTTATATAAGAATGTATATATGATAAATTGATGATAATAATAATAATAAAAATCTATAGTTAAGCGTTGTAAAAATAACTGTATAAAGACTAAAAAGTCCATAAAAACCTAAAAAAAATATTTGGTTCAAAGTGTGACGGTTTGAACGTTAACAAGGCAACAATTGTCCTTACTTTAAGCATACATATTTTTAGTGTGGATTTCTATTGGGTTTTTTCATATTTAAAAATGTGGAAATTCGGATTTAACTTTTTATGACATATTTTCCATGTTTCTCTTCAATTCTACTCACATATAAGCGCTGACATTTAAGTCATTTGTTACACTCGCTATGATATATAGGTTAACAGGTCATACATATATTGGTAGGTCAACATGTCTAAATACAATATTTCACTTAAACATGTGTTTTAACCCCAAAAACAATTAAAGGGCAAAAGAAATATAACTCGCATTAACCTCTTATATTGATAACAAGCTATCAATTTTTTTACTTTAACAATTGTCAACCCTTTACTATTATGACACCCTATAAGTTTAGATTTTTTCATAATATACAAATGAGTATGGTTATCCATATTGAAATCATAATCGTGTGGTTGAGTCTGTAACACTTGTTATTCATTTATGAAACCAAAACTTTACATGTAATTCTTCAATTTAGTTCAATTGCATTGCCATAAAGTTTCTATACAATTTAATTACGGTACTCGTATTTTCTAAAAATATATAAGTGACAATTAACATAACCCTAGTAATCTGGCTACTTAGACGTCGTTGATAACCTTTGTAGCTTAAAGTGCATAGGGTGTTGATAACCTTCTTTATTCTTATATAAATAAAGAGTCAATTACGCTTTTCATCCCTCCATCGCCTCAATTTTGCCTTCCTCATCTTCGGTTCCAAACGCGATGGTGCTATGCTTCGATGAACTCTCCTCACGCTCTACCACTCGAATAAGCTCTAAACTGTTCTCTTAGTTGTCAAGTCATCGCCGAATGAGCAATTGGTATTACATCAATTTGTGAAGAACCATCTGATTTTCATGAAGTTTGGGAATGTGGTGATGATCACTAAATTGTTTCTACATGTAACTAAGTCATGTTCATATTCATACTCTGAAATGAATTTTTTTAGAAATTATAAAACTAGGAATTACGATTTAGGGTGCTCTTAAATGTCGGTTCACATTATCATAATTCATCCAACACATATGACAAAAATATAAAATTGGATGAATGAACACATATGCCTTCAGATAAAACACAACACCACTTTAAATCACTATCATACCTTTAATACAATTGGCTTATCCTTTTAGTACCATAATTTTGGTAAATATGAAACATGAATTCACATTATTGGGAGATTTATTAATCAAATATTAAAACATGAAAATCGGTCCACAATCAAAGAGCTTAAAAGACATCATAAAACATGCGTAAAAATCATACACTCAATTGATGAAGCAACCATGGACTGACCACAAAAAAGTTGGCCAAGTTGCCTTAGCAAAATCACGTTCGGTACTGTGATAAGCCATAAAACAATCATCACGTGGTTAGACAACATTACTAGCAATGAAGCAAGACGACTCATCCACATTTTTTTCTACAATTTTCACCAAGAAAATAGATCAAGGTTCTACCTACGGATTTCGAAGAGACAAAATTAGGCCAAATTCTTCAGTCGATTCTCATCCATGTAATGAGTCCTAAGACATACGTCTCATCCTCCTTCCCCAACTATAATTCCATTTTTTTTCTTTCTATTCACACGACAATCACATCTTCTTTATTCCTTTATGTTTTCTTAATCCTCTAGTTTTAACTATATCTTCCAAGCCTTGTTTTCTTAATCTCTATTTCCAAATGTTACATGGCTACAATATACAACTCATATAATTCATTTATTACAACATATCAACCCGTTCAAACATTACAACTATACAAACTTGCCGTTGACATAATAAATCATAATCACTAAACATCCATTTAGTACCCAATTCAGTGTCAATCATACACTACTTTAACAACTAAATACCAATCAAATTCAACCAATAACCCATATCCACACAATTAAATCATAAATGTTCAACAAAAATCCACTTTAGTGAATACCAAAACACAAGGCCAAAATAAACTTACATAACACCATATAATATTCTAGTTCTAGTGATCAAGCAGTAGGTTGAATATTGCTGGCAGCTTATTACATTTTTTCTCACCTCAAAGGCTTTGGTATTCTCAATCCAATTCATCATCTTCTGTATCCATTCATCACAATATCTTCAATCATTAAATTCAATCTGAATTTTTTTTATTTTGACAAGAACAAAGATTTAAGGGCAAAAGGTGGAAAATTATCTTTATTTTTTCTATTTAATGCTATTCTTATTATTATCATTATTTTTTTATATTATTTTTGTAATTTGGGATTTTGATTTTGATAATGGTGTTAATTAAACGAGCTGATCCGTTTTCAAAGAAGGATTGGTATATATATAAAGCTCCATCATTGTTTAGCATAGAAATTTGGCAAGATCTTGTCACACGTACTCAGGGTCCAAGTAATTTTAATTCATTTATTAAATTTTTAGTGATTTTTTTAGTAGTTTAATTTCATTCTGGGAGGTTTATGATTTAATTTTTGGTTACTGTTTAAGAATTTTGAGTACTTTTGCTGAATAAATGTTTTTTTTTTGGTATATGTGTTGGTTAAATTATATATAGGACATTGGTTTTCTAATTTTTAAGTTATTTGATTGTGTTTGAAGAGGATTACGATAATATTGTAATCTTCATTTTATTAATTTTATGATTTTTTAGTATTTTTAGTATTTTTTAGTAGTTTATATATTTTGGGGGTTATGTTTAAGATTTTGGAGTAGCTTTTGGCTGAAAAAATGTTTTTTTTTGGTATATGTGTTGGTTAACACATTATATAAGGACATTGGTTTCTAATTTTAAGTTATATGATTGTGTTTGAAGAGGATTGGGCTATATTGAAAGTTACTAGGAATGTTGATTTATGTAAAGGAATGTAGAATGACTGTACAATGTTATTAGTTTGGTTTAAAAAGCGGGAAGCGCACAAAAACCGATTTTTAAAAAGCGAAGCGCCAAAACAGTGAGCTTTTTGTATGCAAAGCACAAAGTGATTATATAACTTATTTTATATATCCCATAAGTGTTTAGCATCCAATATCTATGATTTATCTATAATTAAGCTTTATATATGTTTTAAAATGAAGAAAACATAAATCTGCAGCATAAAAAGCCTGTTGTACAACACTATGCAGCTGAAAAACAGCCCATGTACATAAGGCGCGCGCCTCACCTGCGCCTCAGGTCAAATTTTAGCCTAAAAAGCGCGCCTCACCTGCGCCTTTTGTACACTGTGCGCCTCATGTCACATAAGGCGTTTTGTTTTGCGCCTCAGGTCGCCTCGCGCGTAAGCGCGCTTTTTTAAACCAAGTTTATTAGTTAAAGTTTGAAGCTTTGAATTTATAGTGGAAGTACTATAGCTGCAGACTTGAGTGAATCTAGTGCCCAGCAATTTGTATGTGGTGATGGTTTTAATGTGGTTACAATGAGTTGGACATAGGCTTTATGCAAGGTTTAAAAGAATGGAATCGACCCTCGAGCCGTTTTCCTTTTGACTCAAGTGGCATGAGCCTCAAGGCAAACCGAGGTGTAATCCTGAGGCGGAATTAAAAAAATAAATTAAAAAATATATATCTTAAAGAAAATAATTGTCACAGAAAGTGTAAAACATCAAAAACACATATAACCCCATGAGGTGCACGTTTTCTTACCGCGTCGGCCCTTAGAGCCATACGTACAAATGTAACCCTTTGAGGCGCGTCTCATACACTTTTTTGAACTATGGGCTTGTGAACTTTGCTGCATTAGTTTGTAGTAATAAGGCTGCAATCTTCCACATTTCAGAACTATAAATACAATAAGTAGTGGTAAAGTTTAAAAATATATGCATTTAAATCCATACAAGGTCCAATAGGTGAACAAGTTCTTATGTTTTTTTTTGTTGGAGAAAATGCACTTATTGGAATTTATATTTTAGAGGAATGTGCAGATGAGATTTGGCCATAAATAACATTATGCCTTATTATGAGACAACGTTGCTCTTTGAGACTCTAAAACTATATATTTTTGTTTCAAAGATTTTCATGGGTATTTTTCTGTCAGATTGCCTCAGAAGGTCTCAAACACCGTGTGTTTGAAGTGTCCCTAGCTGACCTTCAAAATGACGAGGATCACGCCTACAGAAAAATCCGTTTGAGAGCTGAGGATGTTCAAGGAAAGAACGTCTTGACAAATTTCTGGGTATATTACAGTTGCTGAAGACAATTTTTTTCTTTACCTTATAGTTAATTTTGCTAATTCATAACTTTTTACATAATTTTAGGGCATGGACTTCACTACCGACAAATTGAGATCACTCGTGAAGAAATGGCAGTCTTTGATCGAGGCCCATGTTGACGTGAAAACTACCGACAACTACACTCTACGAATGTTCTGCATCGGCTTTACCAAGAAGCGTGCCAACCAAGTGAAAAGAACTTGCTACGCACAATCTAGTCAGATCCGACAGGTAAATATCTAAAGATCATAAAGTTACATTTCTTTTTATCTAAATGTGTTTTCTTAATGTATTTTATGTTTATGATTGCAACATATGGTAATAAAGATTTCATCTTTTTTCAGATCCGTCGCAAGATGAGGGAGATAATGGTCACACAAGCACAATCTTGCGACCTAAAAGAGCTGGTACAAAAATTCATTCCCGAGTCAATTGGGAGAGAAATCGAGAAGGCTACATCTAGCATCTACCCTCTACAAAATGTCTTCATTCGCAAGGTTAAGATCTTGAAGGCACCAAAGTTCGACATTGGCAAACTAATGGAGGTAAGTTACTATCTTATCTAACAATCAAAAGTTCTGTTATCATCTGATTTAAGTTTCGTGCAAGCATTTTGACGTTTCTTTTTATATTGACAAATTACAACTTTTTTTGTGTACAGGTTCATGGTGATTATTCGGAAGATGTCGGTGTAAAGATGGAGAGACCTGCAGAGGAAGCAGTGCCAGAAACAACTGAGGTAATTGGTGCGTAAATAAGAGTTATGTAGCTCCTCGGTTTTCTTAATCCTGGACATGAAATCTTGGTGATGTTTTTTCGGAGATTAGTGATGAGTTTTGTTTTTAAAGTTGATGTGGGATTTTGTAGCAGTTATGTATTTTGTGGATTTTTGCATATTTGAAGTTTTTGTCATGCTTTTTAATTTAAAAGTTTTTGCAGTTTGTGGAGACCAGCTCTGTTTGGTTTTAGATATCCAAACAATTTATTTGTTTTATAACACACTAGGCTAATGCCCGCGTTAAACGCGGCTTCAACAAAAAACCAATTATTTATGTTCAAATTTAACATTTTGTAAAAACACAATTATAGTATGTAAGTTAGATGTAATCAAACGAACTAATCATGGAAACAACATATTATAAGAAAGATAGAAACTATACTTGTCCACCTACCAGATTAGGAAGGCAATGGAAGATCTTGGGTGCTGGAGATTCAGAATCAGCGGTGAGAACAAAGAGTTTGTGAAGTGAGAAAATCTTAGAAGGTAAGAAAAAAGAAAATAGTTTAACAATTTAAATGATCAAAGTAATGTAAAAATTTCTGAAATTTTGTGATTTCAAATTATAGGCACACACTTGAACATAAACTTATGTGTTTAAAGGTTCCATTGATACAGTCTAACATACAAAGACAGAAAAATCAAGTTACTCCCAAAGCTATATATATGGTTCAAGCTTCAATTTAATCCATTATTTGTGAAATCTCAAATCAATTATGCACTTCTTTACAAAATCAATCACAATGTTCTCCTGACCCCATAGATGATCTGATCTTGAGAGTTCAGTAAGATCAGTTAATTTAGAAAAAAAGAACCTAGGTGTAAAGGCAATACCAAATCAAACACATTATATGCTCATGACACGCAAAGGAATGTAGCAATATTGGTGCAACCTCCTATGATTAGACATTAGAGCCCATGTTTACTTTAAGCAATCAAAATAAGAGCATAAAAACTGAACACCTTATTGTCAAATCAAACCAAATTAAAATACAGGACCAGACCCTTTTATCCATCAACCTAATGTTTTTTGAACAACCAACATAAACTTTATTCAAATTCTAGCAAGGCGCTAGCGCCAAACATACATCCACCAAACGGAAACTTACACCAACCTGAAAACAAAAACAGAAGCTTACAATAAACAAAACCCCGGCCAACACAAGCTACCCATTGTCCCTAAAGATGTCAAACCTGCACCAATCTTCCCAGTTGAGCGATTGATCCATTTCTCGGGCTTTTATCCTGAGAAAGCTCATTCTTTTAACCTTCTCGACTATGTTCCCTACCGATGCTTGAAGACCTCTAAAGACAGCGTTATTCCTAGCCTATTCATTTGACTTGTCAATAACAAAAAAGTAACAAATTAATTGTATAAACATCTGAATATTAAGATAATTGACATAGTTTCAGTTTGACCTACACATATCTTATTACTCTGATTCAAAAACCATCTATATATGGAAAATGTCAGAACCTATTCACAGCAAAACCAAGTAATTTACAGTTCTATAATGATGGTATTAGAAGGAATGACTAAATTACTTACTATAATGAGTGCTACAATTCCAGCCGATCACTATGTGTTGACACAAATACAACAATTAAACTTCGATTAATAGAAAATAAAGCCAAAAATCGAATTCTAAGGCGTTTTTGGTTCTTTTACCGACGTTTTTGAGTTGACCCTAGCCTATTTTGGCCCATACTAAAAAAACCGTTTACCCGTTACTCAACCTACCCATTTTACCAGCCCATTCGATGAAACTAATTAAAAACAAAATACACTGAAGCTCTAAACCATACTAAAAGATAAATTTTGAAATTCTTAGTCAAAAATACTTTCACACAGCAAAGAAAGTCAACACCTTTACTCGAAATTGGATCTTCGTTTGCAAATCTTTGATTTAGGGGTGTGGTGTTTCAGTCTTTTCCTTTTTTTCCACCGAATGATAAACAGCAAGTAACGACATCATTCATGCTTTGGCCTTACATCAACAAAACCATAAATGGAATTCACTTAATTAAATGATTTTTAACAAATTAATCATATAACTTGATAAAATAAACATAATAAAATGGATTATTTATATGATTTGTCCTCACATCTTCCAATTTACTTGACATATATAATTGATTTGTACAAACATGCAATTTTATATATGGTTAACCAACGCTTTTTACCACATCAAAGAGCACTTTCAGGCCAAAAACTTGGCCAGTCACTGAAAACCATGATATCAAGTATTGCTCGGCCCTATTTTCGCCTTTTGAATTCTCACCGGCAAGAAGTAGCTTCATTCACTCGCTTGTTCCACGTGGATGTAGCATGTACCATGGTTTATTCAAGTAGGGGTGCTTTTACAGTTGAAAATATTCACAAGTAAACATCAAATCATCATGTGAAATAGAGTTTGTTATACTACATGTAAAGAATCAATGAACTTAAGAAAGAAAAGAATTTACTTCTTGAGTTATGAAGCTCCATTTAGATTCTGTTAGCACCTTAGTGGATTATGTTGGTAAATTCTTTTCAATTTCATTCGGGTTCAAAGATTGTCCATCTATACATTTGACAGACATCAGCTTTGGAAATCATAAAGGCAAAAATTTAACTAATTTTGAATATAAATACAGATCACATAACTAAGTTACCATTACAAATCATGCCAATTAGTTTAAAACAAAAAGAAACCAAAAACAAAATTATGATTCAGGAAGCAATTTAAGAACCCATGAATTGAAGACCCATTCTGGCATGTACGACAAAATGACCCGTTACAACTCGAACCCAAGCTACCCGACCCACTCATTTTGCCACATGTACAAATCAATTCACATACATAAGAGATTAACATACAACTACTATGTGCGCGAAAGTAGAGCACTGAAACACTGTATAAAGAGTTGTAGCGCATATAATAACATAAGAGATTAGCTCGGATGCAAACATAAATAAGAACAAAACTTCAACAATATATCGAATAACTAACCATGAGGTTTTATGTAGAAATGCAACCATGGTTCCCATAACAGTTGCTGCACAGTGAACACACCTCCCCAGCTGATCAAATTTTGCAAACTTTTTACAAAATCACGACCTGAACAACACAATGGTCATGATCCATCATTTTCGAGCAAAAAGCATAATTGTTCCATACTTTATTCTCATGGATGCATCTAGGATCATAGAATGCTTCCCATACAAATTTTAAGTTTTTTTAATGTTATGTATATACAAACGTGTATATACACATGTACCGGTCGCTGGCGTTGCTCTAATCTTAGCTTCTCTACATTTGTTATTTCATACTCGCCGTTCTAAACCCCTTTGGTCTGAACTTAGCCTTGAATAAGTTGGTGGGAGCTTCTCATGAAAAAGATATAAACCAACAAACTACTAAAAGAATCATAAATAGAAAAAAAAATTTATTTTTCAAAAATATAGGGTAATAGAAAAGCAACCAGTCTCCGTTAACAATATACCTGCTTTCGTCCCATTTACCAATTAAAGTTATTGCAGTTTTTCCAATTCTATCTTGAACAATGCCATGTACCTACATCAAGATTAGGCTTTAAGTTCAAGATGAAATGACATGATGTGAACATGTTTCTACACACGGATTTTCAATTCTACCAACTTTTCCATAGAATAACATATATTGAGGTGAACCTTTGCACCAATAAAAATAGTAATAAATAACATCAATTAAAGTAGGATGGAGTGTACATTATGTGACATATTACAACTCCAAATTTCAATGGAATGTACATTATGCGAATCATCTAAACTTAAAAAAAAACACCTGATGAAGAGTTAGGGTTTGGGAACTCACCAAATTGAAATGTCAGATTCAAATCAGATCCAAATAGAAAATTAAGATTTTCCACAACCTCCTAGACATCCTGCACAATAACAGGACTGTATGAACATACACATATCTTCAAGAAAACCTTAATGGTATATAAAATTATATAAAATAATACAGAGTTATAGCATATAAAATTATATAAAATAAGATGAAATAATAGTTGAACAATAAGATCGTGATTTGTTGAAGATTTTATAAGATTACAAGCTACATTATTGAATTACCATTGTTCTTCATAGATGACTCTAGGAATCACTTCAAATGAGTATGCCCTAGCCCTAACTCTCTTACCAAATCCATCACCACCACTACCGCTACATGGGTTGAAAACAAAAGATTCTTGAAACCCTAAATCGAAATTAAGCAATGATTATACCAGAATCAAAGAATAAAGGAGAATAATCCCTAACCCAGATAAGAACATTAACGAAAGCAGACATTACCGTCGATTTAGGGTCTTCGTATCCGATGAATCAAAGAATAAAGACGAATAATCCCTAACAAGATAATTCCTTGCTGTGTTCGCCAGAAAGAGAGCGAGAGAGAGAAAGAACACTCAATATATAAGAAATCAAAAATACAGGACACGATTAAAACAAAATCAAACACTAAGAAGATCAACGAAATCAGAGTTTACCGTCAATGATAGTGTTCTCCGATTTGATGATGGATTGTCATTGTCGCAGAGTATTCACAGAGATTAGGGGCAGAGGATTTTTGTTCTAGGGTTTTCTAAAGAGTGAGAGAAGTAAACGATTTTTGTTTAGGAAAGTTGAAAAACAAACTGGGTCATGGATCAAGTAAATGGGTCTTTGGTCAATTGTACACCTGTCAAACATTTGTGTTTTGATTAAGAAGGTATTTTCCATTTGTGTGAAGCCATTGGGTGACATGTGTCTCCCAATGATTTCATTTATTAAATATATAGATTTCAGTCAGTAAAAATTCTTGAAAATTTAGACACTTAAACTTTATTTCATTATGTTATTAGGTTTATTAGTTAATCCTTAGAGTTAAAAGCTGAAACTTACCTTCCTGAACCTAACCATGTTTTGATGATGTTTTAAAGTAGGGTCGCAAATGAACCAAAACCGAATAAACGTGATTGGGGCTTGTTTGTGCTCGCTTGTTTATTCTTAAATTAATTTTTCTGATCGTGTTTGTTTGTTAGAAAAAGAAATGTCTTTCTTTTCGTATATAATACTCTATACTAATGTAAACGAATGAGCATAAACGAAGTACATGAACATAAACAAAAAAAATGAACTTTTTTTAATTACCAAAGGTTGGTTTTAAAATACAATTTTAAATGATAGCTGATGAATGAATCCGTTCATATTCATGTAAATGAATCTATTCATGTATTAATTTTTAACATTTTGATGAATATTACATATTTTTGTCTTTTGTGGTTTTTTTGAGACTCAAGGGTTTTTATTTATTTATTTTTGTTTTACAAGTTTGATTTTCATTTTATAACTTTTCCATACAAAGTTAAAGAAGTTTAGTTTTTATTAGTTTTTGTTGTACGTTTTTTAGGATTTGGTTGTCGTTCGATTGTTATTTAACACGATGTTTGGTAGTTTTTATGTCACGTATGTTACTTGATGTTAAAAATTCGTTTTTTTGTATTATGTTATTTCCCCGTCTTTTATCGTAATTCAGTTGTTACTTAGCACAGTTTACGCCCCAGCCCGACAACAATGGTAACACAATTTTACGCCCCCCGCCCCGCAACGCGAGGGGCGTAAGACTCATTTACTATTAACTCGAATGTAAACAAGCAAAAAGATATGCATGTAAACAAACATGATCGAATTGACACATACGATCATTTGTGAACGCAAATGTACGAACGAGATGTGTTTATTTCGTTTAATTAAATAAATGAACAGAAAATATTTGTTCATGTGCGTTTATTTATTAAATAAACAGATAAAAACGAACTTCTTGACAAACCGCTCACGAACAACTCACCAAACATTCATTTGTTTACACTTTCACCTTAAAGGTCTGTAGTTAATGAATTTTCTTTTGAAGTTTCACTAAATTAAATAGAACAAAATTAACAATCAAAAAGCAATGATTAACTATAAAGTTCTCGCCATCACCACTTTGGTGAGGTGGTAGAGGCTTTGTGCCTCTTGGAGAGAGATCAGTGTTCATTTCCTGGCACATAATTAATATGATGTAATTTATAAGGGGGATCATATAACATTTGCCGTTAAAAATTAATAATAATGTGTTCATACATGTGAAATAGATTAAAAAATTATGTGTTTACATTCTTATTAGTTAATGAGAACTTCTCAATGGTACAATGTGAACTAGAAATAGTTGCTCAATAATAAGGTGTTTGAAAATTCAAATTGATTGTGATCAAAATAATTGATTGAAATTTTCACTTTAACCAAATGAAATGTCAATTCTTTGTACAAATCGGTAACCATAATCATTGTAAGTCATAAATAGTCTCAATGCAATGACTATTATTAAATGGTGTATTAATTACAACTAAAACTATTATTTTAGCTATAAAATAAATTGGTCTTTCATTTCACTGGTAGAGAATTCTATATATAGAACTAGACACACATATATTTATAAAAATTCAACTAGACACATATTCATAAAAGAAATCGCTATACTATAAAATAAACTCGGTGTTTCATTTTTTTTCAGAGAATTTTATATATAGAACTAGACATACATATTATAAAAAAATTCGCTATACTAAAATATCATACACAGATGACTCATAATATATTTCATAAAGGATAATTATACTTTAAGAATCCATGAGACTGTGATCACTTGATCATTACCAACATCCCCTTTGTTCTTTCTTTTTCACATCATATCATAGAAACATCCAAACCTAGGACTCGTGAATTCAGTTCCCGCAATAATCTACTACTTCGATGGTTGTATCGTGGGGGACAAACCACATTGTTTGACTGGATGTACCATCTGTCTAAACAAATCATGTCAAACACACGATCCTAGTCGAATGTAACTTTGTAGACTGTATAAATCTTGTCATATTCCCTTTGTGATTATGTAAATATGTAATGTATACATCCTATGGTTATATATGTTATGGCTAGGTGTTGGTTAGAAAGTCCAAAATTCCTAAAAGGTATAAGAAGTCATAAAACACCATAATGTCAACCATAAAACACAAAAACAAACCCACAAATCACATCATCACCATATCTGTGGGTTTTGTTTTGTGTTTTGGATAATTAGCCTTTGATTATCGATGAATAACATTATATGTTTTATGTTGATTATCATGTTGTGTTATATATATATATATATATTATATATATATATATATATATTCATAGTTCTACAATAGTGTTTTGAAATTCTTTATGAACAACTAGGCTTTGGATATAGTGTTTTAGTATTCTTCAATATGTTATTGTGGGTTTTGGTTGTGTTTTAGGGCTGAAATTATGGTGTTTTATAACTTTGTATACTTTTTAGAGATTTAGACTTTGTAGCCAAACCCACCCTGTTATATCAACGTTACTATATAAATTGTTTCACACAAAACAAAAGAAATTCATTATTTTGTTTCTAAAAGATAATTAGACATTTCACCTAATGTATAACACTTTAGTAAATTTGGATCCAAACACGATTACACCGTTGAGTGCTCCAACAATTCAACGCGCCTAGACGTCAATTCTACAACCGAGACCCAATTCACAGTGTCTAGACACCAGTTCTTTGGATCAAGATCTGGTCCAACACGTCTAAACACCTACTCTTTAAATCAAACCCGATACAACACATCTAAACATCAATTATTTGGATCAAGATCCAACCACATCAACATATTTGGATGCCAAATGTTAGACCCAAACCTAGTCACATGATTAACAAAAGCCACTGTCCCCATCAAATCACAACCAAAACCACACCCATGAACCTACAGTGAGCACAGACACACAATATTATTATTATTATTATTATTATTATTATTATTATTATTATTATTATTATTATTATTATTATTATTATTTCCCAAACCTTCACATGCACCACCCTTCTATCTCGTTCGCATTACCCACCAAATCATTTCAGTAATACTTTCTCCAATCACCATTTTCACAGAAAACCCTAATCTTGAAAATCGTAAATTAGGGTTTTTTTTTTGGGAACAGAAATAGGATGTACAGGGAGAAAGGTGGAGGAGGATCCAAGGGTAAAATGGACCGATCTTTAACACCCACAAGTTCGAAAGGATTGAATTCGAATGGTAAAGATGTTAGTAAAGATCGTTCGTTACCTGGAAGTTCAAAGATTCCTTCTTTTTCTAGGTCTTCTTATCCCAATAAGAAACCCTCAAAAGGTTCTTTTTTTTTTTTAATTTTGAAATTTATGTTGTATGTCGTGAATTGGGTTTTGGGTGTTCTTGTCGACATTCTTGCTTTTGACTTATTTTATGCTTATTAGGTCTGTAATTTATGAGGGTTTTTTTTTAAATGATGGAGAAGATTAGGGGAGGTGTGTGGTTTGTGATAATGGATGTTGAGCTCACCCGAATTGTGAGCTAGTAGTTACTTCTTGTTGTGGTTATGATTGGTAGAAGATAATCACTATGAGAGTGTGAGTGTAACAACCTAGGCAAATCCCGCGTCGGTTGTAGACAAGAAAGATGTTGGGTTCATAAGACATGACCCGCCTCAAATATTGCTAACGTGTTTTGGGTGCATTGGCTGTGGCCTGTGGATAAGATGAAACTTTACAGTTAAGCGTGCTCAGGTGGGACTGGAGTCCGGGGAAACCAAAAACAAATCCGTGAGCTTTTTGGGGCGTAGCGGACAATATCGGTGGTATGAGGGGCCGGATGCTATAGTGAGCTTGGTATTAAAATGCGCGCATCAAGATGAAAACTCCACCTGAGCACGTGGAGAAGATGAAAACTCCACACTTAAGCGTGCTCAGGTGGGGGCATAGTGTTAATAGCGATCGCTATAGCATGGTGTATAGGTCCATGCTCGCTATATGGTCTGTAGCGATAGATAGTGAGTGGCCTTTAATTATTATTTTTTTTGGTTTTTTTAATACAACTAGCAATTAAATATAGCTATAAAATAGTTGGATTTTAGGATTTTGTTAAATATACATGTAAAATAGCGTATATACCAGGGTATTTTGATACACTATACATATAAAAAAAATTCTTGTGTATCACTATTTATAAAATAGTGCCCGCTATTCGCTATGTAGCGTATAGGTAGCTTATCGCTATTTGCCACTATTCACCATTAACAACTATGGGTGGGGGCAGTTTCATCTGGGCAGCCAAAAAACAAATCTGTGAGCTATTTGGGGTGAAGCAAACAATATTGGTGGTACGAGGGGCCGGATGTTATAGTGAGAATGTTAGCTTTCGTGTTTTTCTTGGTGCATTCATTATTTAGCTTAGTAATGGTGTAAAACCGTGTTCGTTCTTTACGGTTTGGTTTGCTGATTTTTTTAATCTCGGATTTGTGATCTTGTTTGTCTAACAAAGGCTTTCTTTTTGTGTGTATTAGAGGAAAATGTGGTAGAGGAATCTGAAACCGATAGTGAGGAATCGGATGTTAGTGGGTCTGACGAGGAGGACACATCGTGGATATCATGGTTTTGCAACCTACGCGGAAACGAGTTTTTCTGTGAAGTTGATGAGAATTACATCCAAGATGATTTTAATCTTTGTGGCTTGAGCAGCCAAGTTCCCTATTATGAATATGCTCTTGATTTGATCCTAGACGTTGAATCTTCTCATGGTAAAACCTTCTTGTTCTTTATTTCATTTGGAGCCTATACTAGTTGTGCTTGAACTTCCAATTTTGCATGTACTACTTTATGCTGAAAAACCGGAAATATGGAATACCGGACCGTTTCAAAGGAACCACCATTCGATTTATGGATTTTCGAAAACCGGTTGTCCAGTTTGTTTTGGTTTTATGCGTTTAAACGAAAAATAAAAACAAGTGAAGTGAACCAATATTACGAAACTGTGTAGGCGAGGGTTAATAGTAACCGGTTACTAATTGATTTACTTTCTTAATCTATGTTGATGAATCAAGTTTACGACCTTATGCTGATGATTGATGAATCATGTTACTTTTTAAGTTATTTTTTATGCAATCATGTTCATATATATATATATGTATATTATTTTTGAACCAGTCATGTTCCTATGTTGGGAGTCATAAATTAGAGGAATAAGAACTGTTAAAATAATGTTTTCTTTTGTTGATGGACTGTTTAGAAGCGTATCAGATCAAGTCGGTTGTCGCCATAAGCATTTTATCATGCAATTCTGTTGATGTTTTTAAACTGTTTGTTTGAACCATAATTATTAAAGGCGCCAGGCGCACTCAAGGCGTGTAGGCCTTGCTTGCCTGGGGCCTAGGCGCAAGGCCCCAAAAAAGCGAGGGCCTGAGGAAAAAAAGCGCACAATGAAAAAAACTAAAAAAATATTTTGTATTAGAAAAATAATAATATTCTTCAGATACAATAAATAAAAGCTATTATATAACATTTAATATCATCTATTTAGTACCAAAATTTCTAAAACATTAGTGTAGTATTGGTGTAGAAAAGTAGTTTCCCTTAGATAAAAGTAGAAATCTGGTTGTAATCTTGCCGGAAATTAGAAAAATTGATCGGAAATTCTCCGGAATCTAGGAATCTCGCCGGAATCTGCGACTGAACTATCACCTGGAGAATTAAAGCGCAATTGCCTCGCCTCGCTTGGAAAATGGGCATAGGCGCAAGAGGCGATTGCTTTTAACAACTATGGTTTGAACCATGCTTTATTCATGTTCCATGTGTGTATTGGAATGTTAGATGCTAACATCATGTTTGAATTATACCTTTTTCGGTTCTCTTTTATTTTATGTGCAGCTCAACTTGTTCTAATATACGCAGGCGATATGTTTTCAGAAGAACAAAACGAGATATTCGAATCAGCAGCAGAGATGCTTTACGGTCTTATTCACGTGCGATATATCTTAACAACCAAAGGATTAGCAGCCATGGTAAAATATCCTTTAATCTCAAATTAGTAATCTAACGTTTTTGTGAAAATTAAAAATTGGGGCAAATAATTCCTTCACAGCTCGAGAAATACAAGAACGCAGAATTTGGTAGATGCCCAAGAGTTTTATGCTGCGGTCAACCCTGTCTTCCCGTTGGTCAATCAGACATTTCTCGACAAAGCAACGTAAAAATATTCTGTCCAAAATGCGAAGATATCTATACCCACAATCCCGGTTTCAAGACAGTATCCTTTTTCTTACATCTTATCACTAGTAGCATTAAAATGCATTTATCGCATAATCACATTTTTCTGCAATTTATTGTTTTTATTAAACTATAAGTTAAGTTTATTGAAGTTTAACATAACATTCAAAATGTAAAGTGGCCATCTTTCTTGGAACACAAGAAACACTAGGGGTGTGAATTCTGACACGACCTGTAAAAACGATACGAACCTAACACGCAATTTCGCGGGTATGGGTTTAATCTAAATGGGTTCTGGTCAGTTTCAGGTTGAACCCGCGAACCCGTTTAGCTAAACGGGTTTGGGTCAACACGTTTAACCCATTTATATTATATTATATTTTTTTACAATATATTTTATGTCATAAATTAAATTGAGTGTGTATTTTATGTCATTATTATAATTTATAAAGAGAAATTGAAATAAGATTTAACAACTTAAACGTAATTGCATTGTAATATGTACATTTGTGTTTTTTAGTAAATTCTAAGTTTAATATATTAGTTTGCGGGAAAAATAAAAAAATCGTGTTGAACGGGCCGTGTTTGGTCGACCCACGATTGTTCGGGTCGTGTTCGGGTTCGTCTTAGTTTTTCGGGTTCGGGTCGGGTTGGGTTGAACCCGCCAACCCACGAACACGACCCATTTAGCACCCCTAAGAAACACCTGTAGTTTTACATATGTGGGCCCTACATTATTTTCTTAACAACATCTAGATCTTGATGGAGCCTATTTCGGGTCAACATTTCCGCACTTGTTCCTGATGACTTACGGACACCTCAAACCACAAAAAACATCACAAGATTACATACCTCGAGTCTTCGGCTTCAAGGTCCACAAGCCATGACATGACCTCAAGTCCCGGATCCATAAATGTGCGTTTGGGCTGGTTTCTCCAGGCCTGTGTGCTATTGGGTTCCGTCTTTGGCCCGTTTTGCTCTCAAGATGTGCAAAGTTCGTCGAGATTTATGACTTCTGCTCAAAGGCTTGATGTGAAATCACATCACAACTGTAGGATCCTTCATATATGATTATGATTAAACATCTAATTGGAAGAAAAAAGATTGTGTTTTGCTGCTTGTTTTCATTATTTTGTATGAGTACTGATTTTGTAAGTTAGGAACATTTATTTTCTCTAAATGCTTTCAACTTTGATTTTTGCTGAAGAACTAAAAGCAAACTTGCATTTGTTTCGGTCCGATAACTAGGGGTGTTAAAAAAAACTGGATCTAAAACCGAATCCTAAAATCGGTATACGGGTAATCTGAATTTTTTTATTCGGATATAAATTCTAAAAATTTTGGATAATCTGATTATCCGATATCCAAAACCAAAAAGAAATAGTAAGTATATGTATTATATAAGTACCATTTTTAGTTTAAATATAGTAAAAATAGTAAATAACTTGATACAAATGGATTTTTGTTTTCAACTAGTAGAGGTACATCGCGCTTTACGGCGGGAATTCGGTTGGTATCATTTCGCTCCTTTAAGGGTTCGAAAGAAAAAAATCAGGCTGGAGTATTTTTGGATAAAAACAATAAACAAATAAATAAAAAACAGTTTTATATATAAATATAAATTTTTACTTAATAAAATTTATCTAGATTTAAATAAGAAGAATAAAGTATCTTTGATTCAGAATTAGATAATATGAAGAATACAATTTTAATAAATCAAATTTGATTTAAAATCTAGTACATCAAGAGAAGAGATGACAAAATTGTAATTAGTGGCAAATTGTTGTCCAATTGTTTTACTATTCATAAGGTCCTTCATATCATAATTTGTTATTATATCGTAGAATGTTGGAAATTTGGATAATCCCCGAATACAGGTTGATTTTTAATTTATGCACGAAACGGATCTTTTGAATTTTTATTATAAATATCCAACCCGTATCCGAAATTTCGGATACGCATTTGGATATTAACACACTATGTGAAATTTTCGAATATCTGAAAACCGGATAATCTGATCTTAAACGACCTACGGCGATATCTAAGGCTAAACCGGTTTAGTATAATCTGGTCTTAGGTTTTATCATTTCATTTATTTTTTTCGCTTTGGGTTTGGTCCAGATTAACATCCCAATTGGATATCATTGAACATTTAAAATCTAAAAGGGGAGCATTGAGCCATTGAGCAATTATGTTTTGTTAGTTAAACTTATAGGTGTCAATCCTTTATTCATGTTTAAAAGACATCTTTTCATAACACGTATAAAACTACCTAATCTGTGCACAATTCATGTAACCTGTTTATCGAAATAGAAACGGTTTGGTTGATAAAAACGGGTTGATATGTTGGAAACATGTTGGTGGGTTAATCAAACATGTGGCAACAAAAATGTGTCGTAAACAGGTTTATGAGTTTAATTTATAAATTGTTTTTTTTTTTTAATTTCTATGTTCTAACTTGAACATGTACAGCTTAAACATGATTATGTATTGAAGAGCTAAAATTGTATATTATTAGTAAATGGATTAAACTGGTGTGATCAATATATGTTTCGCCCCTCCGGTTTTCGAGGGCAAGCTTCGCCACTGCCTATTAATGATATTGTTCGATGTAAGTAACAATAATTAGAGTTAGCATAATCAAATGAATCGTTGATATAATTAATTTATTTGGATTTATGATGAATTACAATGTCAACGCATTAAGAAAGCGGGATTCTACTTTAATATAAAAGAATGAGAATGAGGATAATAAATGTGTAAAAAGGAATATTGTGAATAATGTATGGTGTACACTTTTATTATTAGTATTTTTTTGAGGGGTAATTGGATTTAAAAATTCCAATTTTCACTAACTGGCTGATAGCGCTCTAACTTTCGATTTGTTCCATACCACCCCCAAACTAACTGAACCCTAACCCAGTTACTTTTTATTTGTTGACGCGGCATCGGACGTGGAGTTTTTTGATATTGTGGCAGTTGAGGTGGCCGCCGACGTGGCATCTAATTTGGCTTTTTGATGAGGTGGCAACTGACATGGCTTTTTGACGTGGCACTAGTTTGGTGATGTGGCAGCTGATATCAGCAAACCGGGTTAGTGTTAGGTTAGTTTGAGAGTGTTATCGGCCAATAAGTTGACAGTTAGGAGTGGTGTGGTACAAATCGAAAGTTAAGAGTGCTATTGCCAATTAGTGAAAGTTGGGGTTATTTAAATCCAAAATATTTTTTATAACAAAGTTTATTTTACTTAAAATTTCTTGTGAAAGATGCCATTTTTTTACATAACAAATCGAATGTAAATTTTTATTTTTATGTAGAAGTCAAATGCTTTTTAGCTTAATCCAAGATTCAAGAATTATATGACCTGTCATTTGGATAATTAAATCTGTCTCTAAAAAATAGTTTCTTACTATATAAATATTTAAAAAAGACCTCACTTCAATGCAACAAATTGAACATTAGACAACTATAATAATCATTTAGTATTTATCCGTATTTAAATTTTGTATCAAGAAATCATTTGATGTGTTTCTTGTTTGTCAAGAAAATAATTTGCACTTAAGCGACTCATTAATGCAACTCCTTCATATTATCCTCCAGTTTGCCACTTAAAGCCGCTATTAAAGATTTATTTATATAGTGTTTATTCTTTTAGAATAAATCCATAAAAAATCATATGCATATTCATTTTTCATGAAAAAAAAACAACAGCTCATGTTTGTCATATTAAGCTGCGTTAACTTATTTAAAAAATACACGTAATTATAACTTTTTCAATAAAAATAACATTTTTGTCGCTTAAGCAAATCAAGCCACGATAAGACATTAAAAGTGTTGATGTAGATGATTTTTTTTATTATACAATAAAGATATAAATTTTATATAATGGTTCAGTGGTCAAAAGGCATGCTATTGCTAGTGGAGAGGTAAGTTCGATTTCCGCTTGGGTCATTTTTAAGGACATCAGGGTGAAGGGATGAATCGGAGCTTTAATCTCAGGTTCGCACCTGACAGGGGCGAGGGTTTTACAGATTCCATCCGGTTCTCACGCATTAAGGAGACACAGTCTTATGGCGATCGAGGAGTCGATCTTGATATTGCCTCGAGTAGGATCAGTTTACACGTGAAATTTTTTGGTTAAAAAAATTGGTATTTGTATGTAGAACGGCTAAACTGATAAAGTGATGTTTCACTTCATTAAAAGAATATACATGACATTAAATTGTATACATAGCTTCGAATTAACTAATGATTGTGTTAGTAATTAGTGTTTCTAAACATTTCAATACATAGCTTCGAATTAACTAATGTTTGTGTTAGTAATTAGTGTTTCTAAACATTTCACAATATTTGTATTTTAATGGTTTAATATATTAATATTAGTTTAAGGGACCTGTTCATACAAAATAATAAATTACATTAGTTTTTCATAATATTTAACCTTTTACTTCTATTTTGGTTAAATTACAAATTATTGTAAAATATTACTCCAACACAAGAGCTATTAAGAGATATTAGGCAATTAATGATCATAATGTTGCCAATGACCTCTAGCTCAAATGATAGGCGCGTTTGAGTTCTTCTATAAAGACTCAAGTTTAATTCTCACTTGGTGCAAAAAGAGTGAGACACTGATGGACAATGATAGGAGACCCAGGAAATCCTGTGTTCGATTCTTGAGCCAAGCGGGTTTTACCGATAATTTCACCGTCGTGCCTACGGGCGGGTGGGTTACCGAGTTTTCCCCGAAAGTGGTGGTGACGACTCGAGTTACTCTCGGAGTACTCTGTTTGTCCAGTGGGTGCCCCGAGAGTACTGTGGATTGATTTGTTGGCCGTTCAAAAAAAATGATCATAATGTTCAAACTACGATAGACATGATTCAAGCCATCCGCCAATCATTGATAAGGGTTATGCTATCCGGTGTGGGGGCCTGAAGAGGGTCATGGGACTACCAAGTGGGTAGTGGAGGGTCGTGCGCATTACCCTCCACCGGACTGGTGCGTCAAGATCGTGGGCATGGTCACAGTTATCATGGGCCTCTCTTTCTCTCTTAAGTTATGTTAATGGTGTGCTGGTGGCCTCCACTCTATAACCATCCTCTAATATGGCTGGATGGAGAGGGTCGTTTGATTACCAAGTGAGCAGTGGAGGGACGTGGGCACAGCCCCCACAGGCTTGGGCGCATCAAGATCGTGAGCAAGGCCACGCTTGTCACGGGCCTCTCTTTCTCTATTCATATACACGTCCCACCACACTAAATAACCTTATTGCTTTTAATATAGTGACGAAGGATGCGGTGATGTGAAAGATCATCATCACACCTCATAGGATGGTGACAGAGGATGATGATGAGTGGAGGCTATCACCACATCCATTCTATAACGAAGTAGGAAGAGGCAAAATAAATTTGATGACTATATTAATAAGATTAAGTTTATTTTGAATATATAATTAAATACACCAAAATAAAGATTAAAAAGAAAAGAATATAAAAAAGATAAGTTTATTGCTTGAAAGCAAGGTTCCTTGTATAATGAATCAAAAGATAATATATTTGAAGTAGCCAAGGATCCACATCTTACTTCAAATTGGATGGCTTACTCCTTATTGTGTGCTTATCCATTTTGTCTCCTTATCCCTCGTATCAATCAGACATAATAACAATAAATAAATACATTATAAACATTCATTGTAATTTAATCAAATTAGTATTAATATATATGTATTAACATATATATACTCATATAGCGATGTACGACGTTATCTGTCACATGTGGTGAACATAGGCACAACCAGATTGTTTTCTATCACCTAGGCCAACTTCTAAATTTTATTATTCAAAAACCGACTAATTATTTATTAAATATAATATATCTAATTAACCTATAATAAAAAGACTCTAAGTAACTTCACATGGCAATATGACATTCTCTTCTTCAACATTACAAATTTTATTTATATTTGTTTAATAATTTTTTTAATATTAATAACTATATATAGATATCACTTATCTTTATTTTATCTTTAACTAAAATGGGTCTTTCTATTTATACCCAATCTTTTACTATTTACATCAAGTGATGTGACATTAGAATTAAAATTTGTGTTTTTCTTTTATAACTTCTGATATATAATTTTTATAAAAACGAATATGGTTTTGCAATGTGCTTATTTTTATCTCCGTTTTATTAAGCTTTATAAAAAACGGAGCCATATCAAATATAATGTTTTATAAGTCGTTATAAATTTTTATATTCTGTTTTTAATAAAATTTATATCAATACGTAGATATAAATAAGCACATCACAAAACCGTATTCGTTTTTTATAAAACATTATATATCGAAGTTATAAAAAAACACAAATTTGAATTTATTAATGTCAAATCACTTTGTGTAAATAGCAAAAGATTTGGTATGAATAGAATCATCCAACTAAAATTAATAATAATTTGTATTTCTAACTCAAAAGTTTTATTCTTTTGCAATTTAGACCTTTGTTATTTTTTACTTTTAAGTCAAATTTTACAATTTAACCACAACTCTTTTTATTTTAAATTTTGGTCCACCATACTTTCATCTTTCTAAATTTCCCAAGTTTTTTCGTTTTGTTCTAAATTTTATGAGTTAATACACCGCAGCGTGCGTGTGGGGTTCAACATTTTTTTCGTATATTTTTCCGTTTGACTGACCCATTTGCAACATATCTATTCCGTTTGACAAGTCCGTCGCAACGCGCGGATCCTAGATTGTCTTAGTTATTTTTTCTATATTTTACGTTTCGGTTTAATCTCCCTGCAACGAGCGTGCGTAATTCAAAGTTTTTACGTCTGCTTTTCGCTCGCGTTATTTTTTTCCGGTTTTATTTATTTTGTTTTAAGAGTTTTTGCAGTGTTGGTGGTCGCTGACAATGGTATAGCATTGATACTACTTGACACTGTTTTACGACAACCACTGCAACGCAGGGCTTAATACTAGTTTAATAAATATATACAAACCTGCTAAATCATATATAAAGTACAATATATTTAATAAATATATACAATATAGTTAATAACACGCTATAATCTTATAATCTCAAAATATGTATGGTTCTATGTATTTGTTCTATCAACGTGACATTTAAAGTAAACCACTTAAAAGTGTGATAATCATAATATTTTTTATTCATTACAAATGAAAGAAAAAAACATAAAAATCTTGTTTTGGATGTATAAATGATGGCTATTATTATCATTATCATTATTATCAAACTTCACTTTCAACAGGATATTAAGATAAAACGTTAGCAAATTTGACAAGGAAGTATGCGAGTCCAAAAAAATTAAGATGAGAGCGAATACTTGGCACAATATATTACTTTCATATCTTTTCAGTTATGCCTATCAACAAATACACTTACAAAAAAATTATATTTCTTCGATTTAACTTTAGGTAGTTAAAAGAAATTAACAAAAATTATACATGCTTATCAGTGGAGGGTCATCATCATCTTTTACTTCAATGTCACGTCAACATTTTTTCTATCATCCTCCTCCCAAGAGTGTAGTTCGCTATCCCCTCTTTTTTTATTCAAATTCCGACCACTAACGGCTATATGCCTTTCTCTTTCCCTCGTGACAATTGTGGAAATTTCCATGAGCTTCACGACCACTAATGAGAGGGGTGGTGTTCCACCAGTGGCTATGAATGCTAACTTAGCCCACAAAGCCTTTCATTATTACGATAACACATAGCCTAAAAGGTGCTTAGAGCTTACATAATAAGATGTTTTTGAAGGAGAGAGAGAGTGGGGTGCACGTTATGTTTTTGGACAAAAACATCTAAAAACAATAATGTGAGTGTGATTAGGAAAAAGAAAAGAGAAGTGACGTTTTTATATGTTGTGTTAAACATAAAAACACTCCTAAAAACACATCTAGTGAGGGTGCTCTTATAACTTTAGGGGGAAGAGGCATCCAAGGGTAGTAACTAGTACCCTTGCTCAACCAATCAAACAAAAATCCTAAAAACTACTCTTATAAGCTATAAAACATTTGTTGCGTCTTACCCTTGTGGCCTTGTCTTAAACTTTTTTTTAATATTAATAAAGTCAAATGCCCAGCCAATCAATGTCACACCCCGACCCGCAGCGGAAATAAGAGTCGGGGCATAATTGGGTTATCACCAAAGCACATGACATTTACTATTATGTTTCATAATTAATAAAGTCAAAGTTACATTTTCAAACATCCAAACATGTTCATTCAATACAAAGGAAATAACCAAACATAACAATCCCAATACTAAATCGTTTTATTCTTCTAATCCAGGTCCTATGTGTTCCTAGCTGCTGCTGGTTCACCTGTATCATGTGTAAAATGGGAGTTTTTGGGTCAACATAAGTTGGCGAGTGAACCTTATTAGATAAACATTTGATAATGATTTTATGGTTAGTTTATCAATGAAATATTGTGCATAATCATAGATGAGCAAATGTAAGTAATCAAGTAATGGCAAATAGCAGTCTCAACTATAACATACAATAACACATGGCAGCATACATGAACATACCAATATCATACGATAACTAACATAAATGAACTGTGCGATCAAGGCTCAATCAAACGGAGCTGATCGTATTGCATGTACTGAAAATGTAAAATGAACTGTGCGATCAAGGCTCAATCAAACGGAGCCGCAGCGGAAATAAGGGTCGGGGTGTGACAATCAAAACCCACAACCAACCCAAGGTCAACACCCTCCTCGAACAACAACATTGCCATGCGGGTACTCCTTAAGGTTGTGTCACACCCCGATTTCCACGTGTAACCCGGTGGGCCCGGTGAGGAATATTGTGACGTATGTTAATATCATCATAACCAAACAACACAGAATAGCACAGCGGAAGTCTTGGAATTTAAAATATAATTACAAACCGAAATATTCAAAGTTCAAAATATAACAACAACGGTTTGTAACGAAGATCCATAGGCGGATCGAAATATATCCAAAAGATGATTAACAGACTTCGCACATTTAAGGATTTGCAAGATCCTCTATGTTGCTACTGAGCAGCTTCCAGCCTATTTACGTATTTGTACATGTAGTTTAATTATTTTAAAAATACGTCAGTTTTCACTGGTAAAGACACTCAACCGACACATTTTGAAAACATTTCGTAATCATTTTCTGTACACATTGGTACATTTGTTTTATAAATAACTTGGGACAAACTATATCTCATGTTATCAGTTTTACATAACTTGACATACATACGGGGACCGGAATCTATGTCGTTTCATGATTGACCGACACACCACCCATTCCCTTATTGGGAAAAACCACACTGGGTTGTAAATATATAATTCTTTCCTTTATTAAGAACACCCATATTGGGTATATTTCATTTATTTAAACCGTTTCGCATCTGTCAGGTGTATGCCTACACCCCGTGCTTAGGTCGTGGCCACTTACAATTAAATGAGTCAAGGATATCCAGGACACGGTCGAACTAATCCCCAATGTTTAAGTGAAGCAATACGAATCAAAACGGGTTATTTGAATTTCCCGACACATAGGTCTTCGAATCCCATACCCGACCATGCGGTAAATATTTTATCGTATCCCAAGCTCGTATAAGGAAAATAGGTTAAGAGTATTTACCTGAGCTTAGCAAGTCCTTTTAATATAAGAAATATAATAAGCACAGTCGTATCCAAGTAATTAAGCGTAGGTACAATTTACCGGAAGGCCCTAGTCTGGAATGATGGTATAAATAACCAATTAGAATGCTAGCCGATCTTATTTAAGTTGTAGACTTAGACAGGCTAACTTTAAGTATAAAAAACGGTACGACGCGCTTGATTAAGCGATGACCGGAAAGAATGTAGTTTAAACCCGACAAGTACAATGACTTGTATAATATGGGTAAACATATAACATTCTGGTTTTTGAAATGAAAATGACAAGGTTAACCCGTTTCGGTTAAATTACGTAAATTAGCCTCGCAGGCTTAACCGTAACCTATATAAGCGATACCGGGGGATGAGTCATGAACGAGTTCCATATGCCAATATACTTTAAACAAGTTATAATATCAGTAGGATATCAACTTGTATACTCGTTAAGGTTTTAAAATCAAATTATGCCTCATAAGGGCGTTTTGGTCATTTAGCGACGTATAAAAGGAACTTGCGTATAATCTGATGTTACGACCATAATGATTCTGTAAAAATACCTTATTTATGATATACTATCCGTAGGATATCAAACATATGTGTGTTTTATAGTTTAAGACCAAACGATGCATCGTATGGGCATTTTGGTAATTTCACACATAGTTTCGAAAGCTTATTTGGGATTCTGAGTTTATAACATGTACCTACTGTAAAACATTTTGAATGATTTATAATATCAGTAGGTAACAAGTCTTAGTTGGTAAATGTGGTTTAAAACCATACTACGCGCCGAAAAGGCGTAAAAGTTGTTAAATACGATATTTGCGATATTTTATAAAAAACTGATGTTATGACCTGGTTTGTAAGATCAAAATATGTTATTTAATATAATACATCAGTGAGAAAAAGGTTTTATATGATAATCATGCTTTAAATCCTTTTTATGTGCCATAAGGGCATTATCGTCGTTTAAGAGCGTAATACAAGAACTTGTGCATAAACTCGGTTTATAAACTGAAATGATATCCCAAAATGTTCTAATTATGATATTATATCAATAAACAATAAGTTTGGTATGAAAAATTATGTTAAAAACCGTTCTACGCGCCGAAAGGGCTTTACGGTCATTTTAAGCTTAATTTACGATATATTACGAAAATCCGATTTATGACAAGATTTGTAACACCAAAATATGTTAAACATGTTAACACATCAGTAACTAACTTATTTTAAAGTTCAATGGCATTTAAAACCTCATTTTTTTAAATAAAATGGCGAAATAGTCAAAGTATGGCATATTTGCGGAAACTCGCATAAAACTTGGAAACTATTATTACCGTGTAATATAACCTCATAGGGTTGTGCTAGGTCATAATATGATCATAACGAGACCTTAAAACAGTAGCATACTAATCTAATTAATTCATAATCAAAAGTCAACAGCAGAAGTCAAACTTCCGACTTTCGGTTGCGAATCGATCCTAAAACAGAAATTGACGAGCCGAACTTGTTTACACATGTTCTAATATTTATTTTTAGGCTGTTAAGGCATCAAAACATATTTTATAACATCTAGATTGTTAGTTATGAATTTTTACAAAACTGGACAATTTGACTTTCTTTGACTTTTCGTTTGACTCGTCAATTGGTCATGAATTTGTGGTAATCTGGAGATGCCCTCTTGAGGGATTAACACCTCCATCATTACAATCACGTAGGAGCTTTCATTATGCACAATGGATTAGTTATCAAAGCCCTAGCTCAAAGTCAATACGTATTTACGACAAGACTTTGACTTAGCTTAGATCCTAATGAAATAACTTAGCATGAAGATGGAACACTTACAACCAGAGGTTGCTAAGAACTCATAGGAATGCTCAAGATTGCCTGGAACTTCTCTAAAGTGTGGTGACAAGCTTCAAGTGTGATGAATCTTGTTGCAACACAAGAATGCACTCATATATGAGTCATTTGAGAAGTGTGGAGGAGGTGCCATGTGTTGGGGAGACCTCTAAGGTGTTCACAAGTGTTTTAGAGGTGTCAAACAATGAGCATAAGGTGGCAAAATCGCAAGATAGGTGGCACAAATTCGTAAGAGTAGTGTCCAAAGTGCAAGCTGGCAGCCAACAAAAATTTTCTGCCTAGATAGGGGCCCGGTGTCGCGCGACGGGTATCCCCCCAGGGCGTCGCGCTACGCCACGCTCCCCTACGAAGTTTCAAAATGTGGCAGAACAGGCCCCTGCACATATTTTGATATTTTTGAGGTTTTTAACACCCGTTAACCCAATTTTTAAGATCTATAAGGACGTTAAAGTATAGGGATCTTAAAATATGTTCAAAAATATCTCAGAGGTCGGTTCGTTCAGTTGTACGGTTGCGAATTTCGTTAAAAATGCGTAAAACGGTTAAACGACACGAAAGCGATCGAAATTTCGCAACGATGGACATCCTTGCATCCTCATCAATAAAACATAATATTTTATTGTATGTAATATATTTAGATCCATATAGGGTTTGTAAATCAAAATACGATAATCGACAAGTTTCTGCAGTTTGTCAGAAATATTCCCTGGACTTCCAAACTTGCATGAAACGTTATAATTAGTGCGTAAAGCCTCCATTGGCATATAATAGGCACACATAAGAGTAGGAATATTATTTTAAGATCCTTGGTTCATTAAAAGGTCACTCAGAGGCTTAGTTTAGCATGTTGACACTTTTAGTCCCTTAACTATTAATTTATCGTTCAGAGGTTATAAAATAACATAACGATGCATTTGGTCCCTCTCGTTTTAGCATGTGGCATTCGAGAATTAGTGGTACACGTGTCAGAATTTTACAGAACGGGTTTTTACGAGGTGTTACAGGTTGAACCAACCCGCCTTGCCTCCCTTATGGGTGGCGGCGATGTAGTGACACAAGAACCAACCCGGAAAGGGTACCCATGAGATGGTCCGTCCCCCTTAGTTTAAAAAATATATTCTTTACCTCTGAGTTGTGAGTCTTTTATTTTTTACTATATGAATTTAAAGAAAAAAAAAACTATTTGCTGCTCATTTAGTTGGATTTTATATGAAAAGAACTTCAAACTAGTTTATTATATGCTACGTGTATAATACCCCTCCCCTATTAGAACACAAAAGATAATCCTTTAGTCAACCAATTGAAACTCCAAAACAAAAATTCAAAATACACGAAAACAAAAGTTCAAATTGGATTTATGAGTGATCTTTTTTGTCAAAAAATAAAAATAAAAATTCTTTCATCTATTTTATCTTGTGCATATGTTTAATTATCGATATTTGTTTCTTCACTTGCTTTCTTAGGTCCCATCTTATCAATGGATTTTATTGAATATGAGTGATTGATATATATATTTTATATTAATATATTATATAACTTAAAATATTAAACTACAAACTCATCAAACAAATAATATTTATTGTCGTGAACTCATTCTGGCTCACATGTTATCCTCTTATCCCGTCATATTTATTTGAAGTTTATCCAGTCTCTCAAGAAGAAATTTAATAATGTTTTTAAGTTCATATTCAAAGTGTGACCATTCCTATGAATTATTTTTCAATGTTTACATTTTACTTTTTATTGTTTACCTAACTAGGACTTAGAGGGTCTTATATGCTTAGCATGCCAGACAAAGGTCTAAGGCTCTTAAAAAATAAAGGCCCCTGATTGTTTATTATTTTGTATATATTACATGTACATTTAGCTTGAATAAACAAATAAAATTAACGACATAATGGCCCAAACAAGTAAAACATTGTCGTCTACTTTCAACGCATCTTCCGCTCCTATTAAACAATTTTATAGTAATGCTTTTCGTCTTTTGAAATTAAATTGTTAAGAGATATGGCCTTGAACTCTCCGCAGGTCCGGGCGAAACCCATATCTAAACCAAAAAACAACCAACTGGCTCTGACATGTTACCCGTGGCTGCCACCCACCAGATGGTGACATGCTAGCACGGAGGAGACAAACCGTACACTATGAAAGCTAATTACAGCCTGCAGATTGCTATACTAGGTGATCTCCACTAGTGGTTAGCGCAGGGGGGAAACTGGAGGTACATGTGATGTTTGGCCAATCACATGTCGCAGATTCATATCCTTCTAAACCTCTACCAACGGTTGACACAAAAGAGACAACAAGGACATCCTGAAAGCGATGTATGTCCAATCAGAGCCGCAGATGTACACCTACCTCTGCAGACACTAACTGTTATAGCAGAGGAGACAAAATGGATTTTCCTGATATCAACGTCTTGTCCAATCCTCTTCCATCCTTCCCACTATAAATACCACATTCTATCAAGGTGAAATCATTCCATGCTCTCTACTCTCACTCTCACATACACTTATACTCTCTAAGGAGCAATACTTATTCTCACGCCGGATGGTGGTTACGAGAAGAACCCCAATCTCTCATTGTCGTAACAAGTTTCACGGTGTTGTTAGTTTTGAAAATTCATTCAAGGTCTTGAGCTTGTGAAGATCAGATTAGTCGCCACCTAGTTTAGCATTCGCCTAATCCTCTCGGATTAGACTTTTGTTTCTTCATATGCACAATTCCAAACACGTGTAGCCGAGTAGCAAAAATTAGAGAGTGTGTCGTTCTAAAATAAGTAGTTTAATGTTCAAAAGTTTGATGGACTTCCATGAAGTAAGTAAAAAATGTTTTTTTTTTTAATATGTAAAACCAACTAATAAACTAACCTAAAGTTTTCTCATCTATAATTCATGTTACATCTACATTACCTGTCTTGAAAAGTAATTATCAAGCCTTCATTAAACTTCATATGGGAACTACTTGCATTACTTTCACATTACACTACCCTAATGAAGGGCACCAATCTCAGGCAGCCAGGCCTTTGAAAATGAAGGGGTGATGAGTAATGGACCATGTCTGATGTGGAAATGAGAGGTATAGGGGTTGTACTTGCTTTTGTAGGTTCATGTCATTTGGACCCTTGTGTTTTTTTCTCATCAAACATTCCAAATTTTAGGGTGACCACTTTTTTCTTCTATCATTTCTTTATTTATTACCCTAGAAAAGAGTTGGATCGTTCAATTCAGACATTTTAAGTTATAAATTTACATCAAGAAAGATGGTAAACGGGTAACACCGTAACAAGCACAGACAAAATTAGAATTGTGAAAGTATTAGACTATTTTTAAAACTGTTGTTAGATATACTCATAAAGTTATTACTAAGAATTTACAGTAAGTAAAAACTTTTATCGTATATTAATAACTATTTTACTTAAGACAAATTGCATAGCCCAGTGGCCAGCTTCATTCATTCCAAACGGGAGGACGCGGGTTCGAGTCCAGCTCAGCCCGAATAATCCTGCTGGGTAGTAACCGCCAGGCAGCTATGGGGCTAAGCTAGCTTGGGGAGAGAGAACCCTCCCACATCAGAGGTACCGTGCATTTACCTTTTTTTAATAGAAGTTCTGTTTGATGTATGAATTTGTGTTTATTAACTAAACACGTCGAACATATTAAGTACGGATGGATATGACATCCAAGGCAATCCAAGTGTGAAATGCCACGTGGCACGTGAATTGTCACGTAAGTTATATGATTATGTGTATATATTATCCATGTATATAACAAGATGTCGATATATATATGTGTTATGAAATACACAAACATTTAACACTAGCAAGCATAATAATTTATTTTTTTAAATTCTTTCAAACAATATTATAATAAAAATAATCTTATTGTCCAATTAAAACAAATTATAATCTAATAAAAATATCAAAATAGTTCACACAACATTCCATCAGTTTGATTTGTGTATTCATAATTGTGGATCCAAAAATCTTTTTACCAGTATTCTTAGTAAAATATGTGTGATTACTCAAAAGTAAACTTCTCACGTCTTAATTGATCCCGTACCCAACTCTTTACTTTTTTACTATGTATGTATGTATATATGTATGTATGTAACTTTGTTGCATTTATAACCAAATTTTTCTAATTTACTTTTTGTTTAACCACAAATGTGTATCCACATAACTCGTTGCATCGATGACCAAGTTTTAAAATTTACATTTTGTTTAATCACTAATGACATACGGGGTTGTTTCCGGTACAAACCATATTTATCCTACAAACCGTAAGAACAATACTTATCACTTAAAAAAAATTAAATTAGCACATACCAAAACAATACATACATAAAAGTAACACTTTTGAATTATATTAGTACATGAAAATTAATCAAAATATTTTATTTTAGTACATATGTGAATGATATCAACACTATTCTTAATCAACACATTGAAAATAGAAGGAAGATCCAAAAAATAATTAATTTCTTGTTAGCATAATTATAGAGAATTCAATATAATTGATATTATTTAGGTTATTATTTTATCATTTATCTATAATTGATTGGATGTCACATGACATTTTTAAATGGTTTTTACAGTTTGTATGCAAAATGTGGTTTGTATTTGATCCTACTCTAGTGACATACTACTCGAATTAACTATTTTTCTATATAAGTCGTTTGATTTTTTTTATATCTCCGGTAGTTTTGATAATATCGTGTGAGGTTTAATTTTTCTAGTTAAGTTTAAAACTTTTAGGCTTAAGCCATACATTTTAAAACTTATTTTGACACCTTGACATGTATATTGTCCATATAGCTAGTTGTATACGAGCCATAGAAGATGTTAGTAAATGTCTTATATAACCCGTATATTACTTATACGAGTCCTAGTTTTCCAGAGAACGTCAACTATACAACTAGTATACACTTACGGTATTATTATACACCTTTACAGGTCGTATACATGTAATGTAATGCCATTTTTATCATGTGATGTGAATGTATACGAAGTGTATACTTGTATACAACAAGTATACATATAGCAAGACCTAATTTTTAAAGACAAATTTAAAGACAAATTAGAACGTTAATATGTACCTTATTGGATAAGCCTGACATTATAGCCTAGTGAAATTTTGGGGGTGAGATAAGTATTAGGGATCATTAGGTCATGGTTCGGTTTCCACAAAAGAGTTTTTCACAGGTTTATTGAGTTTTCTCCTGAATTGGTGTACAAGCATTATATCTTAGTGAAGATGGATGTGATCAAGTGATTCCGCTAGTAATACGATGATACTATACTGGTCCATCAGTAATCCAAATTTCAGGTAAAAAATACCTTATTGGATAAAAGGGTATGCCATATTAAAGCTGCCGAAAGTTAGTTTGCAATTATTCTCATAGCTCATCATTATTAGCTTATATCATTGACTTGTACCCCAAAACAACCTTCCTATCTCTACAATTTTCAAATAAACTACAAGACGTATAACATTTGTTATCTTACAAGTAAACAATTTTTAAAATGTGTTACTTTTTGCTAAAAGTTGTCTAACTCAAGAAACGTATTTTGAATTTGCAAAAAATAGTTCAACAATATCATTACTACCGTCAATGGTCAACAAATTACTTTTGTTTATGCTTATATTTCCCCTAAGAATTCTCGATATAGTTGGTTGATTAGAGTCAAATTGTATTATTTCATAAGTGTAACTTATTCAAAGAATTAGGTTGAATGTTCCTTATGGTTAATCGAATGGATATATTTAAGAATTGAAAATTTATGTTTTATGCAGGGTTGTAAAAGAACCGAACGTTCAGCGAACAGTCGTAAACCGTTCGGCGGTAATTTCATTTACGTCCGTTCGTTTATAAATGAACGAACACGAACAAGAAATTTCGTTCGCTTAGCTAAACAAACGAACATGAACAGAGGTCGTGTTCATTCGTTTATCTTCGTGAACATTCTGTAACGTATTCATTTATGTTTGTTCACTTAAAGATTTTTATATGTTACATTTTTATTTTGTTAGTTTTAGCTTTTTAAATGTTTGAAACACTATTTATATTATACGCTTTCATGAGCATTCCTCATTTAACAATTCCAACTTCAATTTGTTTAAAAGAAAATGGAAAACTATACCCCTAGCCTAGAAAAAAATTAAGGGTAGCATTATTTTTCTCCAAAAGATATTCTAAATTGTGAAAAACCATACCCTAGCTTAATAGAAAAAAATTAAGGGTAGCATTAATTTTTCTCCAAAAGATATTCTAAAATGCTAAACGTATCATTGCTAAGGTAGTGTTTGTTTTTCTAAAAAAGATCTGCGCAGACTCTTCTGTTTGCGTTGCGCAGTCCAAGCGCAGACATTGGTATCTGCAGACTGTTTTTTCGAAGTTTCATTATAAAACGTCTGTGTGAGCTCTTTTTGATGCAAAACCACTTTTAAGATCTTCTAAGGTCTGCAGATGAGTTAAACACCACCACCATCACCCATCACCATCATCCGTACACCACCACCAGTTTATTTTAGAAGTCTACATACGTTTAAAAACAAACAACCTTCTTCTTACAGACTACAGTGATTTGGTCTACATCTTTTTCTACATATGTCTCATGTCTGCAGATGTGATTTAGAGGGTGTTTGTTTTTTCTTCAAACATCTTCAAGGGAGTTGATGTCTGCAGGCGCGCAGACGTTACCCTTGAAGACTGGTTTTTTTTTTAAATAGATTTGAAAATGGCTTTTTTCAGCTTAAAAAAAAAAGCATGTCATCCTTTCTTCAAACATCTTCACAAGCTCCCTCTTCTCCTCCCTCAAACATCAGCCCCTCCCACCGCCAACCTCCCTCCTCTCCGGCGACCTCCCTCCTCCTCTGGCGACCTACCTCCTTCTCCGACCTCCCTCTTCTCCTCCGGTGGATCGAAGCGGAATGTGAATGTTTCTTCATTGTTTGTTGCGTTTCAGACCAGTATCAACTTATAAAAACAAACAGTCTTATATTTTCAACTTGCAGATCTTCAGACCACATCTTCAGTTGAAGACATGAAAACAGATGAAATCAGCTTGGAGACATAAGATGTCTGAAAAACAAAAAGCACCTTACAGACTGCATACATTGTACCTCTTAAAAACAATCTGAACCTAAGATTACATTGAACTTTATGGTATTGGCAAGAAACAAAAAAATAAATAAATAAAAGAATATATTTATTAATATATTTGTATTTTAAATCTAATCAATCGGAAATATCTAAGTTGATAATCAATATTAAAAATAGTTGTGTCGACTTCGAATCAAGCCTTGTAATTAACGACGGTTTTTGTAACATCCAACCTTGGAAGTCGTGTAAGATTTGGTCAAAAGGAAGAGAGTTTTATTTTTAAATTTATTAAAATACATAACAAAATATAGATAACAAAACAGCCTGCACAAAATATTTGTTATTAAGTCTTTCAATCCTTTTAGGTTGTTTCACTTATAATCTTTAAAAATAAGTATACGAATAAATATACTATTATCTATATTATATAGAATTTTAACTCTCAACTTTTTAATTGTAAAACACATTACTTAACCAGATGAAATCTAATGTTTCATTTGACACGTAACTTAAAATATATATTTATAAGTTTATAAATATAATATAGTAAATGTTCAAAGTATAAGTTTATAAATATAATATGGTAAATGTTCAAAGTGAGTTTTTCTTTGATTTCAAAATATCAATTTTTCATATTTAAATATATCATGTTATTTTTAATTTAACAATGAGTTGTTAAAACAACTGATTCTAGATGCCTTAATTTAATGGTTACCAACAACTCAATGGAGTTTGTTTCAGTTTTGAATGGCTTTAAATGGTTCAGACTTTTTACTGGTTTAGTATTTAGTAGCTGTTTGTTTAGCTCTTAATGAGGTTTTTAATAGTTCAAACCTCTTACTGGTTCAATAGTTAATGGTTCAGACTGTTTGTTTCACGAGCAGGTGTTTGAATGATTCATACATTCGCCTCTAAATGGTTAAGCATTATGCTGAGTCTGAACTGTTAAGACCTCTTATCTGAATTTGTCAGACATTTGCCTCTGAACGGTTAAACATTATACTGGCTCTTAATAGTTCAATACTTAATGGTTCAGATCTCTTACTAGTTCAGCACTTACCCACTCAGAAGTTGCCAAATAGACCCTTAATGGTTTAGATTGTCTGTTTCGCAAGCAGATGTCTGGATGGTTCAAACATTTGCCTCTGAATAGTTAAGCATGTTATTGAGTCTGAATGGTAAAGACCTCTTATCTGAATTGGTCAGGCATTCATCTCCGAATAGTTAAATATTATACTGAATCTTAATGATTTTGATATTTTACCGATTCAACACTTACCCAGTCAAAAATTATCAAACAGCCCATTAGATTATTTTCTATGATACAAACCACGGATCAAAGATATCAAAAGTGGAGTTTGCGTTCTAGTAACTTTCAACGCTCATAAATGCTACTTTAGTAATTATAATAATTGATTTAGGTAATTATAATAATTGATTTAGGTGAATGAGTTTGTTAATGTAAATTAAGTTCGGTTACCTAAATATTTAGAAAAAAAATGGGATTATAATAATTGATTTAGGTGAATGAGTTTGTTAATGTAAATTAAGTTCGGTTACCTAAATATTTAGAAAAAAAAAAAGGGATTTTTAAACATAAATATATTTGAATTTGGATTTTAGAAAAAAAATGGGATTTTTAACCATAAATTTATTTGAATTCGGATTCTAAATGAAATCCAGGTTTAAACTTTATCCAAATTGAATGAATCAAACACTTAAGTTTATTATCATATAAATCGAGTAAAAAATTACTGTGAGGGCATTGTAACGTAACAAACAATGAAAATTTATATAAAAAAGTAGTGCTATCAAAGATATATAATGGTAGATCCTAATACTATGTAGTGGAATCGATTAGGTAGAAAAGAACCCTTGTAGAAAAGTTACTTTAAACTATAATAAAAATGAAAATTTTAATGACATATAGTAATGAAATCATACAAATATATAACATACTATTTTAAAAAACATAACCAAATTAAGTCGACATGAATGTAAAATACGAATCAACTTGTATTTTAATATGATGATTGAGTTGAAAATAAAGAAAATTGAACGCTAATCATACGTAGTGGTTTTGATTATTATAATTTGAATTATTTGTTCAAATACATAAATAATATATAATAATTTGATGTAATTTGCTAAGTTTTTTTAGTAAAATAATCATTAAATAACACAGATAATAAAAAATTGAATTTTGGTAAAAAAAAATTACTCTCTCCGTCTCATTAAACGTGTCTTATTTTGAATTTTCAAAGTCTTTATTTATAAACTTTGACTTTAATTATATACTTTTTGTGGTATATAAAACTTGATGAACATTAACCCGATGAAAACACTTGTAAAAAACACACAAATCATATAACTTTGATCAACTATCATCTAACGCAAACAAAATTATTTAAGGTCAAAGTTTATAAATAGATACTTTGAAAATTCAAAATATGACACTTTTAATGGGACGGAGAGAGTATCAAATAACTAGGTTTACATATAGAAATATAATAAAATAACTAGTGTTATTTTAAATAAATAACTAGGTTAAAACCCAGTGTATTACACGGGTTAACTAAATAAAAAATCAAATAGTTAATAACAAAGATTTGACAATTATAAAACGATATTTTTATGACGCTTTTCTGACATCTAAACAAAATTTTGTGTCATGTATGATCAAAACTTGTGATGTTTGTCAAGTTTATAAATATATGTAAGCATTTGGACCATCTATTAGAAGACAAACTGTATCATCGACTTTCTCACGAGTTTTAACAGTCATGTGAACATACATTTAATAACCCAAGTTTTATTTAAATAACAGTGATCTTAATTTATTAGCTCTAAAAAAACTATTGAAATGTCCATATTAGGCATATAGCAATTAGCCAATTAGATAAACTTATAGCTACAAAATAACATTTAAATTAATTAGATAAGTATAAATTATCAGTAATTATTAAATTATATAACTTTAAAATTTTAATATCTAGACATGAGTTGCATCTTAAAAAGATTGTTGTTTTTAGATAAATTTATTAGTATGATAAATGTAATTATTATTATTCTTGCATTTTAAATATATTAAATAAATAATTTGTTAAGCAAGAAAATCGTTCCCTCCACCCCCGTTATGAAAATGCTTGATATTTGTTTTAATTACTAAGATATAATTTCTAACCTAGTAATTAATATAAATAAATAATAAGATATTTTATGGAACGTTATCCATAATTTCTTGTTAAATATTTGAAACATATATTAAATTTAATAATTTAAATTAAGAGTAAATTGCCAAAATAGTCCCTGAGTTTTGGGCATGTTTGCCATTTTCATCCAAAAAAAAAAGAGTTCTGTACCATATAGTCCTTCATATATGGGATTTTTTGTCATTTTCATCCAAACTTCTAATTTACTTTTTTTCTATCAAACATTTGGATGAAAATGACAAAAAATCCCAAATCTCAGGAACGATTTTGGCAAAAAAAAAAAAGTCAGACGTTTGGATGAAAATAAACAAAAAATCCAAAAGTGAAGGATTATATGGTACAAAAAAATTATTTTGATGAAAATGACAAACATGCCCAAACCTCAATTTTAACAATTTACTCTTAAATTAAATAATAATTATCTACAAGTAAGGAATTAATTATAATTAACCTAGTAACTAATATAAATAAATAATAAGATATTTTATGGAACCTTATCCGTAATTTTTTAAATGTTTGAAACATATATTAAATTTATTAATAATTAAATAAAATAATAATATCTACAATTAAGGGGGGTCTATAATAGTGACAAGTGTCACTTTATTGGTTTTTTTTATTACATAGTATAGATTTCACACTAAATTTACTAGCGTACTTTGTATCTAACTACTTGATGCCCCGTCCGCGTTGCGGGACGGTTGCCCGAATATTTTCAACCAAATAAAAAAAATTATCTTAGTTTTGCTAGAAAGAAAATTAAAACGGTGGTTAAACCGTAATTTTGAGCTCTGGACAAAACAATAATTTGTCACGACTGATGAGCGAGTGTTAGGCTACTCTTTGACACGAATAAAAAATTAAATCGAGTCAACCAATTAAAACAAAACAATTATATTGTTTTGCTAATAAAAACTAAAAAGATGGCTATCCTGTAATTTTGAACTGAGCGCAAAATTGTATTTTTTTTACCTCGGATAAAATCGTAATTTGTCAATTGGTGAGTACCAGACAACAACCTGACACTATTCCCCCACATTAGTGATGCCATTGACTGACCGTCCATCTCAACCAATAAAAAACGCAAACTATTCCCCTGTTATGAATGTAAATATAGGAAATATATAAACAGAGAATAACAACAAATGTTTTAATATTAAAACTTTCATCTAATACCTATAACTTTGACTACCTTTTACATTAAAACTCTCATCTAATACCTAAAACTTTGACTACCTTTTACATTAAAACTTTCATCTAATACCTATCACTTTTACAATTTACAACACAAACGTTTATGGTGTTTTCTAAACCAACGTGTATGTTGTTTTTCTACCCAAATGTTATTCTATAAGACCGTGTGTAGTGGTTTGAGTAAATAAAACCTCTATCTTTGGACGTTTTTCGTCATGTGGCAGTACAGTCAGCAAGGGGCATTATTAGGCGTTTTTTTTAAATGAGTGTAATGAGGATGTGAGCATTATTGGGCAAGCATAGGAAAGAATGCATGTGATTGGCCATGGGGGTGGGGGTTTGGCGTGAATTAAAAAACGCCAGGAGGCTTTTTTTTAAAAAAAAACGCTAGAAAACGCCCATGGGGTGGGGCGTGATTAGGGGAAAAAAGCGCAGGATCAAGCCCACTACGAATGGTCTAATAAAGAAGTTATAAATTGCTAGGCAAAGCTCATATAACTTGGTTTATGAATGAGATATAAATAAAGATATGTTTACAAATTGTTTGATTATTTATTTATTTTGTAGGTTGGTATAACCGTATAAGAATTATGATTGATAAATATTATTATTTTATAAGAAAAAAAGGAAAAGATAAGACACACCTAGTCACCTACTTATCTTGAATCCATCTAAATTAGTGATAGATTTTATACGACTCATAGACTCGCGTAGACCTACCGTAGTTGGAGGTGATATAACGCTGGAGGCCAAACATGGCACCCTATAGTGTCCCCCCCCCACACCACAGCTGGTGCGTTATATCATCAAAATCCGGATTCTCGCGAAGATTATCACAGCGCCAAACAAGAAAAGACTCACACACACATATATATACATAAATATATAATCCCACGTCTACATTACCCCCTACTACACATTTAAGTTATATAACCTTATTTTCTTACACATTTGCCACGTGTCGTATAACCCCCATTTACATAAATCATCACTACACATGACCTTATAGTTGTGTGTGAAATTATAAACATACCACCAGTGGCGTCTCTGAGAATTCATGTACCCTGTTTGAGCTCGAAAAACGTGCCCTTATGCCTTAACGATCTGTAAATGAGCCTTACTTGAAATTGGTATGGGTTTACTATTTTTAAAAAATTAACACACACACACACACACACATATATATATATATCAGATTTTTTTTAAACATATCCCTCGCGAAATCATGGGTCCTTTTGGTTTCCTATAACGAGTGCACCGAAACCGATCGACTTCCTATCATTTTCTTTTTTGTTTACCTTTGTTATTTACCTTATTTTTTTACCTTTGTTATTTACCTTTGCTTATTATTTTAATGTTCGGATGTGAGCCAACGCAAATAACATAACGCATTTAGATATCATTTTGTTTAATTTTATGAATTTATTTTTCGGTTGTCACAATGTGCGATATGTACCGAATCCGAATCGCATCCCGGTGCAAAGCGCGGGTAACTATGACTTTAGTTTAAATAATATTTATGATTTCGTAGTTTGTCAGTGATTCAAATTTGCCGTTAAAAAAGAGATGAAGTTTTAAAAACTATATTAGTTTTGCTTTGTAAAAAAAGATATGATTTTTTCAAAAACTATATTAGTTTAGTTTTGTTTTGTTTTGTTTATATTAGAAATAAAGGTAAGAGTTTTAAGGAGAGATGTTATTGTAACATCCGTAAAAAACCGGGTTAACCAAACCCGCTTCGTTTATTAACCGAACATCCAGTTAAAAATTTCGTTGCGCATTTAATGCTCAAATTAATTTTAAACGATACATAATTAATAAGTATATTAGAATATAAAATTTATATTTGAAAATATATTAAAAATAGTGAAATAAAAATTTAATGCTGATGCCGGGTTTCGAACCCGGGTCAGCCGGGAACACAAGGACTTAACATACCAACATTCCACCACTCCGCCACTAGTGTTACTTGTTAATTTATTGAAACAAATAATACATAAAATAAATCTGGAAATCAAACCCAGTCAACAGCGCGCCCAAATCCGCAGACGCCGGAAAATCCGACGATTTCGCCAATTATCGTCGGTTACTTTTGACTTAACGTACGTATTAACGACGCCATCGGTTATAACCGATGTCCAGTTCCGCGACATCCGTCGTAACCGCCGGAGAACGGCTGACCAATGAATCGAGACTAGAAACAGACCCAATTCAACTTGATTCTTCCCTATAAATGCACACCCTAGCCTCTGGTAAACTTTTCGCTCAAAATCGCACCGATTCTCGAATCAATTTCACTCGCCGGAATTCTCTGCAAGTCGCCGGAAAACCGAGACTTTCATCAACACGGTAAATACCTCGACTTTTTCTATTTCATTCCATTGTGAGACCAATTCTAACATCACTCCATCACCCAGAATCAACCCCAGACGACGTTGCCGGATTTTCTGTTTTCGCCGGAAAACTTCTGGAATTTCCAGAATCTCGCTGTTAATCGGTATGATCATCTAAACATCCTGATAATCGTTGCTCAGTAATTCAATTTTATATCTAATCAATCAAAACTGTTATTTGACCCGAACAGAGGAAGCTCACAAAACAGAGCCGACGATCCTTGCCGGAGTTCTGAAAAAGACGACCTGTTCCGGTACTTTCTTTCCCCAAACCCTTTCTGTTCAATACCTTTCAATTGCTCATAATATTCGTTAACCGAATTAAACAAGAAACAGTTGGTTTAACCGTTGTCTGCGTTTTGAACGAAGAAGATGAAGTCTATTATGATTATAAGATTTATTAAAATCGGTATTATAAACGGGTTAGGCACACAGTCCAGCGGTGGACTGTGTGCAAACAATACGCATACGTCCCGAGTTCGATCCTTGACACACGCACATTCTCGGTAATAAAAATGTCCCTTTTTAAACTGAACCGGATCCACTCGCAGTAAGATGTTAAGTATAATAAAAACCGGTATATTTACCAGGTTAGACACACAGTCCAGCGGTGGACTGTGTGCAACACTAAACCGCAGGTCCCGGGTTCGAGACCTGCTGACGGCACCGGTTCGATACAATTAAAGCCTTTTTAAATAAATGATTTTCAGATTAAATTAAACAGTGTATAAGTATAATTAAAAACAGAAATATTTCGGGTTAGACACGTAGCTCAGTTGGTAGAGCTGCGTGCACGCGTACGGGAGGTCACCGGTTCGAGTCTCACTCAGTGCAATAATATTCACAACCGAACCGGTCAACTGTCAACGGTCAACAGTCAACAGTCAACAGTCATGGTCAACGGTAAAAAAGTCAACATTTTTTTTTATTATTTTTATTTATTTATTTTATTTAAAAATCAATTAAAAATACTTAAAAATAACGTTTTTTAAGTTAGACAATAGCCTTAAACTCACAAAAATATATCCAATAATCCTACTAAAATTGATTAATAAAATCCGCTTATTTACCGAACCGTTATGTTATTATCTAGGTTAGTTTCTCTCGTGGTTAAATCCAAATTCGTGCACATTCATCATCAATCCAAGAAACGCAACCACTGTGAGTGAATTCTTACAAACTCCCCTTTTTAATTCATGTTTTGGGGTGTATCATGTGTCGCTTAAACTAATTCGTTATTCAAACTCGTGCTATACCATATTATGATCTAAACTCAGAATGTAAATATTGTTTGTTGTTATGTATTACATATTGTCAAGTTGTATGCAAACTATTTGTTAGGCCCATCAGTTCCTCGTGGGAGACGAGTTGAACAACGCGTGCCTTAAAACTCATTCATTAGGCCCATCAGTTCGTAGAACAACGCGTGCCTCAAAACTCATTCATTAGGCCCATCAGTTCCTCGTGGGAGACGAGTTGAACAACGCGTGCCTCAAAACAATCTATTGTTGTATGTGTGTGCAGTATTTAATATTAAGTGTTTTGTGAATATATTTACATTTACATTTACTCATATGTGGTTATGCAATTTATTTAATAATCAATTCAATAAACTTGTTTAAATGTTTTTCATAGGATTCACTCGCCAACTTTTTGTTGGCCCAAAAACCATTTTACACATGATACAGGTGAACAGGATGAAGCAAGGAAAACATAGGAAATTGCCTTAGAAGAAAAATAATGAAGTTTAGAAGGATGTATAGAACATGTTGTATTTGTTTGATTTGATTGTATGATTCCTTTTAAATTGTAATAATAAATATGAAACATTATAATAAATGTCATGAGTTTTGATGAAAACCCAATCATTCCCCGATCACCTTTTCCGCTGCGGGTCGGGGTGTGACAGATTGGTAACAGAGCTTTTGACTATAGGGATATAGGATAGGTTATTAGACCCTTAGAGCCTATACTATAGTTGATTAGATTTTAATTGTTTATGTGGTTGGATGCAAACTCATGATGTTTATTTCTTTCATATTTATTACATACACAAATGCATGCAAACACTTCCGATACTACATTTTGTGATACATAGTGAATTATACTTACAGATAAACATACATAATTACATACACATTCGTCATACATATTTCAAGGTTTACATATTCAAATCATCTTCATACTCCCGTTATTCAAGATTTTGTCGCATTTTTTTCCATTTTTCAAATCTCATCAAAGTGAGTTCTGCGACGGGCATGTAGTAACTGTAAGGGTACAAGTACCGGTAGTCGGAACGTCCTGTCTAGGTTGGCATTCGTATAAATCCAATATAACGGACCAGTTTGCCTACCTAGGGACCAACGATGAGAGTACGAAGCACCTATTAGGCCAAAGCATGCCACACCAAACGTCGTTCGAACTAACCCCACTTTGAGGCGTCACCGTGTCCACACCTGGATACATTCCGAATATCATACATTACATACATATTTCTCTATTTTCTCCGGATTTTAGTGTACGTAACCAGGCTAACACATGCGAACCATATGAAAAACCCGGTAATCATGGGGGCCCACATGATTACGAAGGTGAAGTATGGCGGCATGCAAGGCCCAATTACGAGCAAAGCCCAAGACATCCTATGGATGTAGTAGATTTATTATTCTATATTTATTTTATGAATGTTCATTCCTAAATACGACACATGATCCCTAAAACATCCAACTCATACTCTTGATATGTATTCCTTGTAGATGTCTTCTAGTCTCGCTCGTAGGAAGATGAGATCAGGAAAAGCCCGCGAGCGCATGGCTGTCCAAATCGCTCAACAAATGGCTGCCGTAATACCCAGCATTGTAGTTCAAGTCCAGCAAGCCCTTACCGCTAATCCCGTCAATCAAGAAGATCAAAATGTTGTCAACCCTCCCCCAAATACCACTAAATGCACCTTCAAGCATTTCAAATCTGTGACCCTCCAAAATACGAAGGGACTGAAGGTGTCACCGCTCTCCTCCATTGGTTTGAAAAAATGGAAAACACTTTTCTAAATTGCGATTGCCCCGATGATCGCAAAGTGCGATATGCTACTGGTCGTTTACTTGGAATAGCACTTACATGGTGGAATACAGAGAAGGCCAAACGAGGTGTTGAAGATGCTATGACTTTGACTTGGGAATAGTTGAAGGAAATCATGACAAGACGGTTTTGCCCAAGAAGCGAAATCAAGAAATTGGAGGATGAGTTCTATTCTTTGAAACAAAAGGAAGGCGATCACACCACCTACAACAAGAGATTCCTCGAGTTAAATCAAATGGTTCCCAACATGTTCACTCCTCTTTACCGTTTGATCGAGCACTACATTCGAGGTCTTCCTTCAAAAATTCAAGACTCTGTAATAAGTACCACACCTGCAACTTTGGAAGCAGCAATGGAATTAGCTACAGAGCTCACCGAAAACCGCATACGTAATAAAGACTTCAAGGAGGAGAAGAAGAAGGATAAAGCATCAACTGAAATCTCAAACTCCACCCAAACCGAATCCCCTTCGCGATCCATTTCTAAGAGAAAACGAGATGGGCAACTTTTCGCTGTCACCCAACGCAATCAACCAGTCTCACAAGCCGTACCCCTCCAAGCTATCCCAATCACCCAAGTAGCACCCAACTCAACTTACCCAAATAAGAAACCTTACCTTGGACCTCACCCTCAATGTAACACCTGTTTTTATCACCATCCATCTACCTTACCTTGTCGACTATGTGTGAATTGTGGACGCTATGGTCATTTGAGCAAGGCTTGCCGCACCTCTCAAAACCAAACCTCACCCCCTACTCAAAACATGATCCAAACATATCAACAACCCCAATATTCCGTGTTTCCTTATGTTCGAGCTTGTTTTAATTGTGGCGACCCTACCCACTTTAGAAACACGTGCCCTCGATTGGTTAACATCATAAACGCCCAAGCTCAAGCAAACCCAGTTAACCAAACAAATCAAAAAAACCCAACCTTTAGGCCACCAGCAAGAGGAAGAGTTTTCAACATCAACTCCAATCCTATTGAAGATAATGACGGCCCAAATGAACCACCCAACTAGTCTTCTTCACCAAAAATCAAGATTCAACTCCAACCGCTTAGTTTTTTTTATGTTTTTCCTTTATGTTATCTCAATTTTCACGTATCTCAATTATAAATTGAAAATTTATCCAAGAATCTTAATGCGAATTACTATTTCAGTTTTGTTTATACTCGTTGATTTAACATTCATATCATCATACCTCACGAAGTATCTCAGTCTTATCATTTAAAGAAGTTGGGTTGTGTCTCACTTCTACATAGACTAACCTCTCCATCATAATAAACGAGAGAGGTACTGTCATCATTCGAACATGTATACTATCAGAATTAAGACTAAAGCTTTGGTTGTTGTGTTTGTTTATGTTATAGAGTCACATAGGACTAATCATAACTTACTGATAAAACCAATGAAAATTTGACAAGAATATGGTGGATACGCCGCTGGTACTTCCTATATATAAGTATTCTTGCTAAAGGATCAAAGGCATTGTCAGGCGGTTATGAGAAGTTCCATGTAGGATTTAGTAATGTCTTGGTTGAAGTTTGTTTTATACTCACTGATTTAGCATTTATATCATCATACATCTCAACGTATTTCAATCTCATCATTTAAAGAAGTTGAGCTGTGTCTCACTTCCACATGGACTAACCTCTCCATCATAACAAACGAGAGAGGTATTGTCATCATTCAAACATGTATACTATCAGAATTAAGACTCAAGCTTTGGTTGTTGTGTTTATTTATGTATTAGAGTCACATAGAACTAATCATAACTTGCGGATAAAGCCAATGAAAATTTGACAAGAATATGGTGGATACGCTGCTGGTACTTCCTATATATAAGTATTCTTGCCAAAGGATCAAAGGCATTGTCAGGCGGTTATGAGAAGTTCCATGTAGGATTTAGTAATGTCTTGGTTGAAGTTTGTTTTATACTCACTGATTTAGCATTTATATCATCATACATCTCAACGTATTTCAATCTCATCATTTAAAGAAGTTGAGCTGTGTCTCACTTCCACATGGACTAACCTCTCCATCATAACAAACGAGAGAGGTACTGTCATCATTCAAACATGTATACTATAAGAATTAAGACTCAAGCTTTGGTTGTTGTGTTTGTTTATGTTATAGAGTCACATAGGACTAATCATAACTTACTGATAAAACCAATGAAAATTTGACAAGAATATGGTGGATACGCCGCTGGTACTTCCTATATATAAGTATTCTTGCCAAAGGATCAAAGGCATTTGTCGGCGGTTATGAGAAGTTCCATGTAGGATGTAGTAATGTCTTGGTTGAAGTTTGTTTTATACTCATTGATTTAGCATTTATATCATCTTATCATTTAAATAAATTGGATTGTGTTCCATTTCTACATAGACTAACCTCCCCATCATAACAAACGAGAGAGGTACTGTCACCATTCAAACATGTATACTATCAGAATTAGGACTCAGGCTTTGGTTGCTGTGTTTGTTTATGTTCTAGAGTCACATCATAGAACCAATCATAACTTACTGATAAAACCAATGAAAATTTGACAAGAATATGGTGGATACGCCGCTGGTACTTCCTATATATAAGTATTCTTGCCAAAGGATCAGAGGCATTGTCAGGCGGTTATGAGAAGTTCCATGTAGGTTTTAGTAGTAGAAGTTTTGTTCTAGGATATAACCTTATCTTTCCAAACGTATCAAAACTCTTGCGCATGAAATCATACTTAGTGAATCAACTCTGTTTATCAATATTTTTATCGTAGGCATAAAAAAGCGATTCCTGTAGCAGGGTACTCAACCCTTACAAGGAACGCTACCACCTCAAACAAAATTTAAACTCTTACTCCCATCTAAGTATGTAATTGTCAAATTAAAACACCATCATTTTTTTTGAGACAAACATGCCACTACTTAAATTTCGGGACGAAATTTCTAAAAGTAGGGGATACTGTAACATCCGTAAAAAACCGGGTTAACCAAACCGCTTCGTTTATTAACCGAACATCCAGTTAAAAATTTCGTTGCGTATTTAATGCTCAAATTAATTTTAAACGATACATAATTAATAAGTATATTAGAATATAAAATTTATATTTGAAAATATATTAAAAATAGTGAAATAAAAATTTAATGCTGATGCCGGGTTTCGAACCCGGGTCAGCCGGGAACACAAGGACTTAACACACCAACATTCCACCACTCCGCCACTAGTGTTACTTGTTAATTTATTGAAACAAATAATACATAAAATAAATCTGGAAATCAAACCCAGTCAACAGCGCGCCCAAATCCGCAGACGCCGGAAAATCCAACGATTTCGCCAATTATCGTCGGTTACTTTTGACTTAACGTACGTATTAACGACGCCATCGGTTATAACCGATGTCCAGTTCCGCGACATCCGTCGTAACCGCCGGAGAACGGCTGACCAATGAATCGAGACTATAAACAGACCCAATTCAACTTGATTCTTCCCTATAAATGCACACCCTAGCCTCTGGTAAACTTTTCGCTCAAAATCGCACCGATCCTCGAATCAATTTCACTCGCCGGAATTCTCTGCATGTCGCCGGAAAACCGAGACTTTCATCAACACGGTAAATACCTCGACTTTTTCTATTTCATTCCATTGTGAGACCAATTATAACATCACTCCATCACCCAGAATCAACCCCAGACGACGTTGCCGAATTTTCTGTTTTCGCCGGAAAACTTCTAAAATTTCCAGAATCTCGCTGTTAATCGGTATGATCATCTAACCATCCTGATAATCGTTGCTCAGTAATTCAATTTTATGTCTAATCAATCAAAACTGTTATTTGACCCGAACAGAGGAAGCTCACAAAACAGAGCCGGCGATCCTTGCCGGAGTTCTGAAAAAGACGACCTGTTCCGGTACTTTCTTTCCCCAAACCCTTTCTGTTCAATACATTTCAATTGCTCATAATATTCGTTAACCGAATTATGATTGATAAATATTATTATTTTATAAGAAAAAAAGGAAAAGATAAGACACACCTAGTCACCTACTTATCTTGAATCCATCTAAATTAGTGATAGATTTTATACGACTCATAGACTCGCGTAGACCTACCGTAGTTGGAGGTGATATAACGCTGGAGGCCAAACATGGCACCCTATAGTGTCCCCCCCCACACCACAGCTGGTGCGTTATATCATCAAAATCCGGATTCTCGCGAAGATTATCACAGCGCCAAACAAGAAAAGACTCACACACACACATATATATACATAAATATATAATCCCACGTCTACATTACCCCCTACTACACATTTAAGTTATATAACCTTATTTTCTTACACATTTGCCACGTGTCGTATAACCCCCATTTACATAAATCATCACTACACATGACCTTATAGTTGTGTGTGAAATTATAACATACCACCAGTGGCGTCTCTGAGAATTCATGTACCCTGTTCGAGCTTGAAAAACGTGCCCTTATGCCTTAACGATCTGTAAATGAGCCTTACTTGAAATTGGTATGGGTTTACTATTTTTAAAAAATTAACACACACACACACACACACATATATATATATATCAGATTTTTTTTAAACATATCCCTCGCGAAATCATGGGTCCTTTTGGTTTCCTATAACGAGTGCACCGAAACCGATCGACTTCCTATCATTTTCTTTTTTGTTTACCTTTGTTATTTACCTTATTTTTTTACCTTTGTTATTTACCTTTGCTTATTATTTTAATGTTCGGATGTGAGCCAACGCAAATAACATAACGCATTTAGATATCATTTTGTTTAATTTTATGAATTTATTTTTCGGTTGTCACAATGTGCGATATGTACCGAATCCGAATCGCATCCCGGTGCAAAGCGCGGGTAACTATGACTTTAGTTTAAATAATATTTATGATTTCGTAGTTTGTCAGTGATTCAAATTTGCCGTTAAAAAAGAGATGAAGTTTTAAAAACTATATTAGTTTTGCTTTGTAAAAAAAGATATGATTTTTTCAAAAACTATATTAGTTTAGTTTTGTTTTGTTTTGTTTATATTAGAAATAAAGGTAAGAGTTTTAAGGAGAGATGTTATTGTAACATCCGTAAAAAACCGGGTTAACCAAACCCGCTTCGTTTATTAACCGAACATCCAGTTAAAAATTTCGTTGCGCATTTAATGCTCAAATTAATTTTAAACGATACATAATTAATAAGTATATTAGAATATAAAATTTATATTTGAAAATATATTAAAAATAGTGAAATAAAAATTTAATGCTGATGCCGGGTTTCGAACCCGGGTCAGCCGGGAACACAAGGACTTAACATACCAACATTCCACCACTCCGCCACTAGTGTTACTTGTTAATTTATTGAAACAAATAATACATAAAATAAATCTGGAAATCAAACCCAGTCAACAGCGCGCCCAAATCCGCAGACGCCGGAAAATCCGACGATTTCGCCAATTATCGTCGGTTACTTTTGACTTAACGTACGTATTAACGACGCCATCGGTTATAACCGATGTCCAGTTCCGCGACATCCGTCGTAACCGCCGGAGAACGGCTGACCAATGAATCGAGACTAGAAACAGACCCAATTCAACTTGATTCTTCCCTATAAATGCACACCCTAGCCTCTGGTAAACTTTTCGCTCAAAATCGCACCGATTCTCGAATCAATTTCACTCGCCGGAATTCTCTGCAAGTCGCCGGAAAACCGAGACTTTCATCAACACGGTAAATACCTCGACTTTTTCTATTTCATTCCATTGTGAGACCAATTCTAACATCACTCCATCACCCAGAATCAACCCCAGACGACGTTGCCGGATTTTCTGTTTTCGCCGGAAAACTTCTGGAATTTCCAGAATCTCGCTGTTAATCGGTATGATCATCTAAACATCCTGATAATCGTTGCTCAGTAATTCAATTTTATATCTAATCAATCAAAACTGTTATTTGACCCGAACAGAGGAAGCTCACAAAACAGAGCCGACGATCCTTGCCGGAGTTCTGAAAAAGACGACCTGTTCCGGTACTTTCTTTCCCCAAACCCTTTCTGTTCAATACCTTTCAATTGCTCATAATATTCGTTAACCGAATTAAACAAGAAACAGTTGGTTTAACCGTTGTCTGCGTTTTGAACGAAGAAGATGAAGTCTATTATGATTATAAGATTTATTAAAATCGGTATTATAAACGGGTTAGGCACACAGTCCAGCGGTGGACTGTGTGCAAACAATACGCATACGTCCCGAGTTCGATCCTTGACACACGCACATTCTCGGTAATAAAAATGTCCCTTTTTAAACTGAACCGGATCCACTCGCAGTAAGATGTTAAGTATAATAAAAACCGGTATATTTACCAGGTTAGACACACAGTCCAGCGGTGGACTGTGTGCAACACTAAACCGCAGGTCCCGGGTTCGAGACCTGCTGACGGCACCGGTTCGATACAATTAAAGCCTTTTTAAATAAATGATTTTCAGATTAAATTAAACAGTGTATAAGTATAATTAAAAACAGAAATATTTCGGGTTAGACACGTAGCTCAGTTGGTAGAGCTGCGTGCACGCGTACGGGAGGTCACCGGTTCGAGTCTCACTCAGTGCAATAATATTCACAACCGAACCGGTCAACTGTCAACGGTCAACAGTCAACAGTCAACAGTCATGGTCAACGGTAAAAAAGTCAACATTTTTTTTTATTATTTTTATTTATTTATTTTATTTAAAAATCAATTAAAAATACTTAAAAATAACGTTTTTTAAGTTAGACAATAGCCTTAAACTCACAAAAATATATCCAATAATCCTACTAAAATTGATTAATAAAATCCGCTTATTTACCGAACCGTTATGTTATTATCTAGGTTAGTTTCTCTCGTGGTTAAATCCAAATTCGTGCACATTCATCATCAATCCAAGAAACGCAACCACTGTGAGTGAATTCTTACAAACTCCCCTTTTTAATTCATGTTTTGGGGTGTATCATGTGTCGCTTAAACTAATTCGTTATTCAAACTCGTGCTATACCATATTATGATCTAAACTCAGAATGTAAATATTGTTTGTTGTTATGTATTACATATTGTCAAGTTGTATGCAAACTATTTGTTAGGCCCATCAGTTCCTCGTGGGAGACGAGTTGAACAACGCGTGCCTTAAAACTCATTCATTAGGCCCATCAGTTCGTAGAACAACGCGTGCCTCAAAACTCATTCATTAGGCCCATCAGTTCCTCGTGGGAGACGAGTTGAACAACGCGTGCCTCAAAACAATCTATTGTTGTATGTGTGTGCAGTATTTAATATTAAGTGTTTTGTGAATATATTTACATTTACATTTACTCATATGTGGTTATGCAATTTATTTAATAATCAATTCAATAAACTTGTTTAAATGTTTTTCATAGGATTCACTCGCCAACTTTTTGTTGGCCCAAAAACCATTTTACACATGATACAGGTGAACAGGATGAAGCAAGGAAAACATAGGAAATTGCCTTAGAAGAAAAATAATGAAGTTTAGAAGGATGTATAGAACATGTTGTATTTGTTTGATTTGATTGTATGATTCCTTTTAAATTGTAATAATAAATATGAAACATTATAATAAATGTCATGAGTTTTGATGAAAACCCAATCATTCCCCGATCACCTTTTCCGCTGCGGGTCGGGGTGTTGACAGATTGGTAACAGAGCTTTTGACTATAGGGATATAGGATAGGTTATTAGACCCTTAGAGCCTATACTATAGTTGATTAGATTTTAATTGTTTATGTGGTTGGATGCAAACTCATGATGTTTATTTCTTTCATATTTATTACATACACAAATGCATGCAAACACTTCCGATACTACATTTTGTGATACATAGTGAATTATACTTACAGATAAACATACATAATTACATACACATTCGTCATACATATTTCAAGGTTTACATATTCAAATCATCTTCATACTCCCGTTATTCAAGATTTTGTCGCATTTTTTTCCATTTTTCAAATCTCATCAAAGTGAGTTCTGCGACGGGCATGTAGTAACTGTAAGGGTACAAGTACCGGTAGTCGGAACGTCCTGTCTAGGTTGGCATTCGTATAAATCCAATATAACGGACCAGTTTGCCTACCTAGGGACCAACGATGAGAGTACGAAGCACCTATTAGGCCAAAGCATGCCACACCAAACGTCGTTCGAACTAACCCCACTTTGAGGCGTCACCGTGTCCACACCTGGATACATTCCGAATATCATACATTACATACATATTTCTCTATTTTCTCCGGATTTTAGTGTACGTAACCAGGCTAACACATGCGAACCATATGAAAAACCCGGTAATCATGGGGGCCCACATGATTACGAAGGTGAAGTATGGCGGCATGCAAGGCCCAATTACGAGCAAAGCCCAAGACATCCTATGGATGTAGTAGATTTATTATTCTATATTTATTTTATGAATGTTCATTCCTAAATACGACACATGATCCCTAAAACATCCAACTCATACTCTTGATATGTATTCCTTGTAGATGTCTTCTAGTCTCGCTCGTAGGAAGATGAGATCAGGAAAAGCCCGCGAGCGCATGGCTGTCCAAATCGCTCAACAAATGGCTGCCGTAATACCCAGCATTGTAGTTCAAGTCCAGCAAGCCCTTACCGCTAATCCCGTCAATCAAGAAGATCAAAATGTTGTCAACCCTCCCCCAAATACCACTAAATGCACCTTCAAGCATTTCAAATCTGTGACCCTCCAAAATACGAAGGGACTGAAGGTGTCACCGCTCTCCTCCATTGGTTTGAAAAAATGGAAAACACTTTTCTAAATTGCGATTGCCCCGATGATCGCAAAGTGCGATATGCTACTGGTCGTTTACTTGGAATAGCACTTACATGGTGGAATACAGAGAAGGCCAAACGAGGTGTTGAAGATGCTATGACTTTGACTTGGGAATAGTTGAAGGAAATCATGACAAGACGGTTTTGCCCAAGAAGCGAAATCAAGAAATTGGAGGATGAGTTCTATTCTTTGAAACAAAAGGAAGGCGATCACACCACCTACAACAAGAGATTCCTCGAGTTAAATCAAATGGTTCCCAACATGTTCACTCCTCTTTACCGTTTGATCGAGCACTACATTCGAGGTCTTCCTTCAAAAATTCAAGACTCTGTAATAAGTACCACACCTGCAACTTTGGAAGCAGCAATGGAATTAGCTACAGAGCTCACCGAAAACCGCATACGTAATAAAGACTTCAAGGAGGAGAAGAAGAAGGATAAAGCATCAACTGAAATCTCAAACTCCACCCAAACCGAATCCCCTTCGCGATCCATTTCTAAGAGAAAACGAGATGGGCAACTTTTCGCTGTCACCCAACGCAATCAACCAGTCTCACAAGCCGTACCCCTCCAAGCTATCCCAATCACCCAAGTAGCACCCAACTCAACTTACCCAAATAAGAAACCTTACCTTGGACCTCACCCTCAATGTAACACCTGTTTTTATCACCATCCATCTACCTTACCTTGTCGACTATGTGTGAATTGTGGACGCTATGGTCATTTGAGCAAGGCTTGCCGCACCTCTCAAAACCAAACCTCACCCCCTACTCAAAACATGATCCAAACATATCAACAACCCCAATATTCCGTGTTTCCTTATGTTCGAGCTTGTTTTAATTGTGGCGACCCTACCCACTTTAGAAACACGTGCCCTCGATTGGTTAACATCATAAACGCCCAAGCTCAAGCAAACCCAGTTAACCAAACAAATCAAAAAAACCCAACCTTTAGGCCACCAGTAAGAGGAAGAGTTTTCAACATCAACTCCAATCCTATTGAAGATAATGACGGCCCAAATGAACCACCCAACTAGTCTTCTTCACCAAAAATCAAGATTCAACTCCAACCGCTTAGTTTTTTTTTATGTTTTTCCTTTATGTTATCTCAATTTTCACGTATCTCAATTATAAATTGAAAATTTATCCAAGAATCTTAATGCGAATTACTATTTCAGTTTTGTTTATACTCGTTGATTTAACATTCATATCATCATACCTCACGAAGTATCTCAGTCTTATCATTTAAAGAAGTTGGGTTGTGTCTCACTTCTACATAGACTAACCTCTCCATCATAATAAACGAGAGAGGTACTGTCATCATTCGAACATGTATACTATCAGAATTAAGACTAAAGCTTTGGTTGTTGTGTTTGTTTATGTTTAGAGTCACATAGGACTAATCATAACTTACTGATAAAACCAATGAAAATTTGACAAGAATATGGTGGATACGCCGCTGGTACTTCCTATATATAAGTATTCTTGCTAAAGGATCAAAGGCATTGTCAGGCGGTTATGAGAAGTTCCATGTAGGATTTAGTAATGTCTTGGTTGAAGTTTGTTTTATACTCACTGATTTAGCATTTATATCATCATACATCTCAACGTATTTCAATCTCATCATTTAAAGAAGTTGAGCTGTGTCTCACTTCCACATGGACTAACCTCTCCATCATAACAAACGAGAGAGGTATTGTCATCATTCAAACATGTATACTATCAGAATTAAGACTCAAGCTTTGGTTGTTGTGTTTATTTATGTATTAGAGTCACATAGAACTAATCATAACTTGCGGATAAAGCCAATGAAAATTTGACAAGAATATGGTGGATACGCTGCTGGTACTTCCTATATATAAGTATTCTTGCCAAAGGATCAAAGGCATTGTCAGGCGGTTATGAGAAGTTCCATGTAGGATTTAGTAATGTCTTGGTTGAAGTTTGTTTTATACTCACTGATTTAGCATTTATATCATCATACATCTCAACGTATTTCAATCTCATCATTTAAAGAAGTTGAGCTGTGTCTCACTTCCACATGGACTAACCTCTCCATCATAACAAACGAGAGAGGTACTGTCATCATTCAAACATGTATACTATAAGAATTAAGACTCAAGCTTTGGTTGTTGTGTTTGTTTATGTTATAGAGTCACATAGGACTAATCATAACTTACTGATAAAACCAATGAAAATTTGACAAGAATATGGTGGATACGCCGCTGGTACTTCCTATATATAAGTATTCTTGCCAAAGGATCAAAGGCATTGTCGGGCGGTTATGAGAAGTTCCATGTAGGATGTAGTAATGTCTTGGTTGAAGTTTGTTTTATACTCATTGATTTAGCATTTATATCATCTTATCATTTAAATAAATTGGATTGTGTTCCATTTCTACATAGACTAACCTCCCCATCATAACAAACGAGAGAGGTACTGTCACCATTCAAACATGTATACTATCAGAATTAGGACTCAGGCTTTGGTTGCTGTGTTTGTTTATGTTCTAGAGTCACATCATAGAACCAATCATAACTTACTGATAAAACCAATGAAAATTTGACAAGAATATGGTGGATACGCCGCTGGTACTTCCTATATATAAGTATTCTTGCCAAAGGATCAGAGGCATTGTCAGGCGGTTATGAGAAGTTCCATGTAGGTTTTAGTAGTAGAAGTTTTGTTCTAGGATATAACCTTATCTTTCCAAACGTATCAAAACTCTTGCGCATGAAATCATACTTAGTGAATCAACTCTGTTTATCAATATTTTTATCGTAGGCATAAAAAAGCGATTCCTGTAGCAGGGTACTCAACCCTTACAAGGAACGCTACCACCTCAAACAAAATTTAAACTCTTACTCCCATCTAAGTATGTAATTGTCAAATTAAAACACCATCATTTTTTTTGAGACAAACATGCCACTACTTAAATTTCGGGACGAAATTTCTAAAAGTAGGGGATACTGTAACATCCGTAAAAAACCGGGTTAACCAAACCGCTTCGTTTATTAACCGAACATCCAGTTAAAAATTTCGTTGCGTATTTAATGCTCAAATTAATTTTAAACGATACATAATTAATAAGTATATTAGAATATAAAATTTATATTTGAAAATATATTAAAAATAGTGAAATAAAAATTTAATGCTGATGCCGGGTTTCGAACCCGGGTCAGCCGGGAACACAAGGACTTAACACACCAACATTCCACCACTCCGCCACTAGTGTTACTTGTTAATTTATTGAAACAAATAATACATAAAATAAATCTGGAAATCAAACCCAGTCAACAGCGCGCCCAAATCCGCAGACGCCGGAAAATCCAACGATTTCGCCAATTATCGTCGGTTACTTTTGACTTAACGTACGTATTAACGACGCCATCGGTTATAACCGATGTCCAGTTCCGCGACATCCGTCGTAACCGCCGGAGAACGGCTGACCAATGAATCGAGACTATAAACAGACCCAATTCAACTTGATTCTTCCCTATAAATGCACACCCTAGCCTCTGGTAAACTTTTCGCTCAAAATCGCACCGATCCTCGAATCAATTTCACTCGCCGGAATTCTCTGCATGTCGCCGGAAAACCGAGACTTTCATCAACACGGTAAATACCTCGACTTTTTCTATTTCATTCCATTGTGAGACCAATTATAACATCACTCCATCACCCAGAATCAACCCCAGACGACGTTGCCGAATTTTCTGTTTTCGCCGGAAAACTTCTAAAATTTCCAGAATCTCGCTGTTAATCGGTATGATCATCTAACCATCCTGATAATCGTTGCTCAGTAATTCAATTTTATGTCTAATCAATCAAAACTGTTATTTGACCCGAACAGAGGAAGCTCACAAAACAGAGCCGGCGATCCTTGCCGGAGTTCTGAAAAAGACGACCTGTTCCGGTACTTTCTTTCCCCAAACCCTTTCTGTTCAATACATTTCAATTGCTCATAATATTCGTTAACCGAATTATGATTGATAAATATTATTATTTTATAAGAAAAAAAGGAAAAGATAAGACACACCTAGTCACCTACTTATCTTGAATCCATCTAAATTAGTGATAGATTTTATACGACTCATAGACTCGCGTAGACCTACCGTAGTTGGAGGTGATATAACGCTGGAGGCCAAACATGGCACCCTATAGTGTCCCCCCCCACACCACAGCTGGTGCGTTATATCATCAAAATCCGGATTCTCGCGAAGATTATCACAGCGCCAAACAAGAAAAGACTCACACACACACATATATATACATAAATATAATTTCCCACGTCTACATTACCCCCTACTACACATTTAAGTTATATAACCTTATTTTCTTACACATTTGCCACGTGTCGTATAACCCCCATTTACATAAATCATCACTACACATGACCTTATAGTTGTGTGTGAAATTATAACATACCACCAGTGGCGTCTCTGAGAATTCATGTACCCTGTTCGAGCTTGAAAAACGTGCCCTTATGCCTTAACGATCTGTAAATGAGCCTTACTTGAAATTGGTATGGGTTTACTATTTTTAAAAAATTAACACACACACACACACACACATATATATATATATCAGATTTTTTTTAAACATATCCCTCGCGAAATCATGGGTCCTTTTGGTTTCCTATAACGAGTGCACCGAAACCGATCGACTTCCTATCATTTTCTTTTTTGTTTACCTTTGTTATTTACCTTATTTTTTTACCTTTGTTATTTACCTTTGCTTATTATTTTAATGTTCGGATGTGAGCCAACGCAAATAACATAACGCATTTAGATATCATTTTGTTTAATTTTATGAATTTATTTTTCGGTTGTCACAATGTGCGATATGTACCGAATCCGAATCGCATCCCGGTGCAAAGCGCGGGTAACTATGACTTTAGTTTAAATAATATTTATGATTTCGTAGTTTGTCAGTGATTCAAATTTGCCGTTAAAAAAGAGATGAAGTTTTAAAAACTATATTAGTTTTGCTTTGTAAAAAAAGATATGATTTTTTCAAAAACTATATTAGTTTAGTTTTGTTTTGTTTTGTTTATATTAGAAATAAAGGTAAGAGTTTTAAGGAGAGATGTTATTGTAACATCCGTAAAAAACCGGGTTAACCAAACCCGCTTCGTTTATTAACCGAACATCCAGTTAAAAATTTCGTTGCGCATTTAATGCTCAAATTAATTTTAAACGATACATAATTAATAAGTATATTAGAATATAAAATTTATATTTGAAAATATATTAAAAATAGTGAAATAAAAATTTAATGCTGATGCCGGGTTTCGAACCCGGGTCAGCCGGGAACACAAGGACTTAACATACCAACATTCCACCACTCCGCCACTAGTGTTACTTGTTAATTTATTGAAACAAATAATACATAAAATAAATCTGGAAATCAAACCCAGTCAACACGCGCCCAAATCCGCAGACGCCGGAAAATCCGACGATTTCGCCAATTATCGTCGGTTACTTTTGACTTAACGTACGTATTAACGACGCCATCGGTTATAACCGATGTCCAGTTCCGCGACATCCGTCGTAACCGCCGGAGAACGGCTGACCAATGAATCGAGACTAGAAACAGACCCAATTCAACTTGATTCTTCCCTATAAATGCACACCCTAGCCTCTGGTAAACTTTTCGCTCAAAATCGCACCGATTCTCGAATCAATTTCACTCGCCGGAATTCTCTGCAAGTCGCCGGAAAACCGAGACTTTCATCAACACGGTAAATACCTCGACTTTTTCTATTTCATTCCATTGTGAGACCAATTCTAACATCACTCCATCACCCAGAATCAACCCCAGACGACGTTGCCGGATTTTCTGTTTTCGCCGGAAAACTTCTGGAATTTCCAGAATCTCGCTGTTAATCGGTATGATCATCTAAACATCCTGATAATCGTTGCTCAATAATTCAATTTTATATCTAATCAATCAAAACTGTTATTTGACCCGAACAGAGGAAGCTCACAAAACAGAGCCGGCGATCCTTGCCGGAGTTCTGAAAAAGACGACCTGTTCCGGTACTTTCTTTCCCCAAACCCTTTCTGTTCAATACCTTTCAATTGCTCATAATATTCGTTAACCGAATTAAACAAGAAACAGTTGGTTTAACCGTTGTCTGCGTTTTGAACGAAGAAGATGAAGTCTATTATGATTATAAGATTTATTAAAATCGGTATTATAAACGGGTTAGGCACACAGTCCAGCGGTGGACTGTGTGCAAACAATACGCATACGTCCCGAGTTCGATCCTTGACACACGCACATTCTCGGTAATAAAAATGTCCCTTTTTAAACTGAACCGGATCCACTCGCAGTAAGATGTTAAGTATAATAAAAACCGGTATATTTACCAGGTTAGACACACAGTCCAGCGGTGGATTGTGTGCAACACTAAACCGCAGGTCCCGGGTTCGAGACCTGCTGACGGCACCGGTTCGATACAATTAAAGCCTTTTTAAATAAATGATTTTCAGATTAAATTAAACAGTGTAGGGTTAGACACGTAGCTCAGTTGGTAGAGCTGCGTGCACGCGTACGGGAGGTCACCGGTTCGAGTCTCACTCAGTGCAATAATATTCACAACCGAACCGGTCAACTGTCAACGGTCAACAGTCAACAGTCATGGTCAACGGTCAAAAAGTCAACATTTTTTTATTATTTTTATTTATTTATTTTATTTAAAAATCAATTAAAAATACTTAAAAATAACGTTTTTTAAGTTAGACAATAGCCTTAAACTCACAAAAATATATCCAATAATCCTACTAAAATTGATTAATAAAATCCGCTTATTTACCGAACCGTTATGTTATTATCTAGGTTAGTTTCTCTCGTGGTTAAATCCAAATTCGTGCGCATTCATCATCAATCCAAGAAACGCAACCACTGTGAGTGAATTCTTACAAACTCCCCTTTTTAATTAATGTTTTGGGGTGTATCATGTGTCGCTTAAACTAATTCGTTATTCAAACTAGTGCTATACCATATTATGATCTAAACTTAGAATGTAAATATTGTTTGTTGTTATGTATTACATATTGTCAAGTTGTATGCAAACTATTTGTTAGGCCCATCAGTTCCTCGTGGGAGACGAGTTGAACAACGCGTGCCTTAAAACTCATTCATTAGGCCCATCAGTTCGTAGAACAACGCGTGCCTCAAAACTCATTCATTAGGCCCATCAGTTCCTCGTGGGAGACGAGTTGAACAACGCGTGCCTCAAAACAATCTATTGTTGTATGTGTGTGCAGTATTTAATATTAAGTGTTTTGTGAATATATTTACATTTACATTTACTCATATGTGGTTATGCAATTTATTTAATAATCAATTCAATAAACTTGTTTAAATGTTTTTCATAGGATTCACTCGCCAACTTTTTGTTGACCCAAAAACCATTTTTACACATGATACAGGTGAACATGATGAAGCAAGGAAAACATAGGAAATTGCCTTAGAAGAAAAATAATGAAGTTTAGAAGGATGTATAGAACATGCTGTATTTGTTTGATTTGATTGTATGATTCCTTTTAAATTGTAATAATAAATATGAAACATTATAATAAATGTCATGAGTTTTGATGAAAACCCAATCATATCCCGATCACCTTTTCCGCTGCGGATCGGGGGTGTGACAGTTATAAAGTTTCTATAATCAAACAAGTTTTATTAACAAACAAATAAATCATTTGAGAACAAGAGGGATAAGTAACCATCTTTCCCCATAAAAAATAAAGTAAGAAAAACACCACTCCCAAAATATCCCTAACCTATAGTTTTATATTAAAAAGGTAACAACTAAAGTGAAAAAGACTTTCAAGTGAGGCGGCGAGATTAGTAAATATCACAAACACAAAGGTGTTAAACGAAACAATTAGTGGTCCCAAAACCCAAACTTATAAACAAAACCTCCTTACTTTTCACAAAGGACTCAATCACCCCTCATATATTTAGACTAAAGATAAAATACAAATAAAATTAACGTACAAAACGTAAAAACTGAAGGAAAAGCCAAAAGAATGCGGTGACATTTTCGTAAATATTTGGTCTTCAAATTACTCTACAGGATCATTTGTAGAGTGATTTTGGTCTTTTAGAGTAATTTTGTAAAATGTTATTTTAGAGTAATTTTGATCTTTTGTAGAGTAATTCTGTAAAATGTTCTTGTAGAGTAATTTTTTATAAAAATGATCCTGTAGAGTAATTTTGTTAGCATTTAGTTATGGGGTTTAGATTTATGTTTTAATTTTTAGCTTTTAGTTTGGGGGGGAGGTTAGGTTTTTTTTTTTCAAAATTACTCTACAATAATATTTTACAAAATTACTCTACAAGATCAAAATTACTTTACATGAACATTTTACAAAATTACTCTACAAGACCAAAATCACTCTACAAATGATCATGTAGAGTAATTTTGATAATTACCCTACGACCATATTTTTACGAAAATGTCACCGCGTTTTTTTGTGTTTTTCCTTCAATTTGTACGTTTGGTACGTTAATTTTATTATCACCGGAACTTAACTCCATATATTTATAGTGTAGATCATATATCAATTAATTGTTTTTTTAATATATATTATAATTCCGTTCTAAGAGCTGTTTGTTTAGCTCTTAATAAAATCTTTTAATGGTTCAGAACTCTTACTAGTTCAACACTTAATGGCTCAGACTGTTTCGTGAGCAGAATGTCTGAATGATTCAGACATTTGCCTCTGAATGGTTAAGCATTATACTGGATCTGAATAATTAAATATCTCTAATCTGAATTAGTCAGACCTTCGCCTTTGAATGCTTGAGCATTATACTAGCTCTTAATGGTTCCGACCTTTTACTGGTTCAACACTTAAAGGTTCAGACCTCTTACTAATTCAGCACTTACCCATTCAGAAGATACCAAACAGGCCCTAAGCGTACATTGTAATCACGTTATAACAAATTTAAACTAGTGTAGCTATAGACTTATAAACTTTAGCGTAATTAGTGATTTTCTCTAAGGGAGCTTGTCGATTAGAGTCTCGAGCGATGAGTTTTCTCCAAAATTGATGACGGGTTGTGTTACCAGCACTGTCTGTAGTTAGACGTTAAAAAAACTAGCGACCTTTTGTCACTAGATGTATCCAGATGATCAAGCTTTATGGCTGTTTGGCAACTTCTGAATGGTTAAGTGCTGAACCATTAAGATGTCTGAACCATTAAGTGCTGAACTAGTAAGAGGTCTGAACCGTTAAGAGCCAGTATAATGTTTAACCGTTAAGAGGCAATTGTTTGACCAATTCAGATTAGAGTCTTAACCATTCAGACTTAGTATAATGCTTAACCATTCAGAGGCAAATGTCTTAACTATTTAGACATTTGCTCATGAAACAAAACAGTCTGAACTATTAAGTGCTGAACTATTCAGAGCCTCGTCGAAAGCTAAACAAACAGCACCTATGCTTCTTATTCAGACGCTAAAACATATTTGTACCGGATCTCACCAACCACAAAGCTCCCTCATTCAATCCTTTTATGGTTCCCACTCCCCATTTCCTTTTCCAAAAAAACCAAACGACAGAATCTCAACGATCCACAAACCCACCTGAGAGAAACTCATCTACAACACACACATGAATCAATCAATCAATCTAATTCCAACAACTTCTAGGGTTCCATTTCAATGATTGAACTCCACCCAATTTAGCCTCTCACCGATCTCCTTCCACAGTCGATGCGTCAGAAGAAAACCGGCCTTCAGATCGGAGAAGAACCGGTTTCAAGATTCCCAAATCTCCATATCGAATTACCCACAACAAATCACGATGAACCAACACCCAATTTCAAGAAACCACAACAACAAATACCCAGAAACCCCTTTACTCAAATCCTCAAAAAAGACCGGTTGTTATGAGTCCTCAGTTCAAATCATCAACAACCTTTCATCACCATAACCATAACCATCATCCGTACAGTCACTTCAGAAGAAATTCGCCACAAAAATCGTTGATTTGTTGTTCATCTTCAGAAGCCCTTTTAGCTACTAAGACAATAGCTCTTAAAGTTTTGAACTTTACTTATTTTAAGCTCATATGGATTAAAGTTCCTTTTAGGGTTTTGATTCTGCTCTTTTTGCCTTCAGTTTATTACTTTTCTTTGAGTTATAGATCTTTTTATCTTTATATACTCTTTGTTGTGGCTTTCTGTGGTGTTGTGTTGTCTTCTTTTAATATTAGTAGTTTTCATGGTGGTAATATCCCTTCAATAAGGTTGTTTGTTGCCCGGAATTTCCCAAATCTGAAGCTTTATAAGTCAGATGATGATGGGTCAAACTCAAAGTCAAACCCACCAGTTGTTTGGTCAATTGGGTCAAAGACAAGATTTGAGGAGAAGTCAAATTCGGGTTACTTGGTGAAGGTATACAGTAATGGGGATGTGTATGAGGGTGAGTTTTACAAAGGGAAGTGTTCTGGAAGTGGGGTTTATTATTACAACTTGAACGGGAGATACGAAGGTGATTGGGTTGACCAGAAGTATGATGGGTATGGGGTTGAAACGTGGGCGAAAGGTAGTCGGTATCGAGGGCAGTATCGGCAGGGGTTGAGGCATGGGTATGGTGTTTATCGGTTTTACACTGGGGATACGTATGCTGGTGAATGGTTTAAGGGGCAGTGTCATGGATGTGGGGTTCATACGTGCGAAGATGGTAGTAAGTATTCTGGAGAGTTTAAAGGCGGTATCAAACACGGGCTTGGTCACTATCGCTTCAGGTTAAATTTTCGACAGAACTTATTGAATGTTTATGTATATTCACAGTTTTGAGTTTAAAGATTTAACAAGTGTGTGAGAATCTATATATTTTAATGATCTACTAATATGTTTCGTTGATCATTTATGGCGTTTTAGAGATTTTAAGATTGGTGGGATATCGGTAATTTTAATATCATGTAGAGTTTATATATATAGTAATTTAACACTAACGATTCAGTATACTCTCCTACCATTACCAAATTAACTTTTTGCAACTTGCAAAACAATTGTAGCAAGTAAGAACTGATTAAGACTTAAAACGCTAACAATTAACCCTAATAATTAATATTTTAAGACTTAAAAACACTAATAGCAACAATAAGAAGAAAGACGAATGCTAGAACTAAGAAGAAAGGTACTGGTATCGGGAAAATCACCGATGATATTAACTAACGTTATCTTACTAATTTCGTGAAAATAACGTTAAAAGAGGGGGATGGTTAATCATGCATCATGTGGTGGCGTTGATAGCCGAAAGACAAGGGAGTACATGCACTAATCAGCCTTTGTCTTAATTGTTGAGTGTTATGTGCCTTATGTCCAAGGCTTGATGCAAAACTACTAGCGAGCCGGGGTCTTATTGGAAGCAGCCTCTCTATTCCTATGGGGTAGAGGTAAAACTGTCTACATCTTACCCTCCTCAGACCCTACCTTAGCTGTGCTATTGGTGGGATTTACTGAGTATGATGATGATGATGATGAGAATGATGCTTGTTGATGCATATGTGTTTTATGAATTGTGTTTCATCATTTAAAACTTTGCAAGTTGCAGTTTGGTGATGGTTAGGTGTTTGGTGCTGAATCAGTTACTGTCAAAATTGAATTTTTGAAATGTTGCTATTGGATATTTAGGTTTTTGAGGTTGATTGTCATGAGAGTTTTTGCAATATACACTACCATTTGTGTAGGCTCACTAATGACTATTACCTAGTAATAGTTCAACATTGGTTTAGTTGCAAAGTCAACATCTTTTTGACTTTTTGTTACGGTTAACCAACCGAAGCATTCATGACTTAAGGGTCCTACAAATCCACTAATATATACCATTGAGTTATGACTTTGACAATTACCTATATGCATTAATGTTGACATGTATGATATCATTGAGCTTATGTTATATTGTTATTGCATGATGCAGAAATGGGGACACCTATGGTGGAGAATATTTCGCCGACAAAATGCATGGTTTTGGCGTTTACCGTTTTGCAAACGGGCATAGGTATGAGGGTGGTTGGCATGAAGGAAGAAGACAAGGGTTTGGTATGTATACTTTCAGAAACGGTGACACTCAATCGGGTCACTGGGATAACGGCGTTCTCACCGTTTCAACCTCCAAAGATTCGTTTTTTTCCAGATCATCTTCTTCCGTTTCACATGTCAAAGTCCTTAAAGCAGTCCAGGTAAATAATAAAGTAAACAATTATCACACTTTTTATATATTCTGTTAGTACTAGGACTGCAAACGAACCGAACGAACATGAACACGGCCTTGTTCGTGTTCGTTTGTTAAGGAAAATATTTGTTCACGAACTGTTCATGAACATTTACCGAACGTGATTTTCTGTTCTTGTTCATTTGTTATGGAAAATATGTGTTCACTCACTGTTCATGAACGTTTATCGAACTTGATTTTCTGTTCGTATTTTTTGTTAAGGAAATGAACGTGTTCATCTTCGTTTGCTAATTTTAAACGAATGCAAACAAACGTTCATGAACACAAACGAACACAAACAAAACAAGCGTTCATGAACAGAATATATAATACACGGATACTTATGAAATATTTTATTTATCAGAATTTTGAAGGATTTAAATAAAATATAAAAATAAAAAACACTAATGAACTATTGAACACAAACAAACATAAACGAACACGTTACCGAACGTTTCACGAACATGAATGAACGAACGCGGCTCTGTTCATGTTCGTTCTTTTAACTAAACGAACGGAATTTCTTGTTCGTGTTCGTTTATTTATTAAACGAACGAACACAAATGAATTTTCCGCCAAACGGTTCACGAACTGTTCACTGAACGTTCGTTTTGTTTGCAGCCCTATCTGTTACTATCACATCTCATGGTTTATGAATCAAATGTGTGGTTGTTATGCAGGAAGCAAGACGTATAGCCGAAAAAGCAGCTGCGGCAGCAGACGTGGACGAGAGGGTGAACCGAGCCGTGACTGCCGCTAACCGGGCCGCCAATGCAGCAAGAGTGGCGGCAGTTAAGGCGGTCCAGAACCAAATGCCTCAACACGACGACAATGACGATCAGCAACTAGACATAGTCTGATTCGCTTCTCTTTATTCGACCTCCTGTCGAAATATTAGTGTTTTGAAACGTAATAGTTTTCTAGTAGTAAACGGTAAACGATGGCTGGTGGTGCCGCCTGGAACCGCAATCGGTCTAAGATACTGAAGGTACCGATTGAGGAGCAAATGGTATCTCTTTTCCGTCTGGCTACGAAATAAGTATATGTTTATATATGTTGTTGGTACCACTAATAGGTTTATGCTTTCGAAGGGCACTAAAGTGCCGGTTTCGTTTTGTCGGTGTAACATGAAATCGAAAGGATATTTGAGGAAGGGGCTTGTTACAGCGTAATAATACTGCTGCATAGCCGCCGAGATTCATGAGAGTTAGGAGGCCTTTTTCATGTCCTTTGCCTCTTTTGTTTGTTCAAATGTAAAATGTGCATGTTTGTCTTCACTTAAGAAAAAAAAAGTCAACATAGTTAGTGTTGTATTGGCTTTGGCTTCTATGAATCTAATGTTTGTATTTAGTACTTCTTGTGGCTTTCTAATCGGCTTTTGAAAAGCACGTGGGCCCGACATGTGTGGTCCAGCTTGCGGGTCCTACACGTGCGGTCCTGCTTAGATGTGATGTCTCTGGCTTTTATATGGCTTTTGACAAGTCTTCAGTAGCACACTTGTGTATCAAGATCACATGGGATCCTGCATGTGGGTCGGATTAAACACCAAGCAGTCCTGGATCTGATTTCGACCCTAACCGCTCACAACATAACGCTGAAACTTTAGCCCCTTCTAGCCGATGGAAATAGAATCCTTACATGCTGCGTCTCACCAGATATGTCGTTCCGTAAGACAGAAAGCCTCTGATCTAAACCAACATCATGTTTAGACCCCTCTCACACCATGACTTTAAATGTTTCTAACTCATAGATTTGTCTTTATTCTTTACTATTTAAGTATTTATATATACTTTTTAAGATTTTTAAGATGTAACAATCATGATGATATCAAAAAATTATCCATAGAAAAAGAATTAATATTAACTACCTTTAAAAATGATAAAAAATAATTGGTCAAAAATATTTTATATACATACAATGCTGCGTCAACATTTCCTTCCGTTTATCGAAGCATTTTTTTTGCCTTTTTGTGTTTTTTTGCTATTTGTATTTTTTTACCTCAACTTTTAATTTATTGACAAATACTACACTCAACTTTCTAAAAATTTTGTAATCAAATTTTACGTGTGTATGTACGTGTCCGTATAAATTCAAGTTTATTTACGTTTCAACATAAAAATTTGAGTAAACTGTCATAATTGTCCATGAGGTTTGGGCATGTTTACCATTTTCATCCAAAACAACTTTTTGTACCATAGAGTCCTTTAATTTTAGGATTTGTCATTTTCATCAAAAAATCTGACTTTTTTTTTTTGTCAAAATTGTCATTGAGATTTGGGATTCTTTTGCCATTTTCATCCAGTGTTTGATAGAAAAACTAAAACAAATTAGACGTTTGAATAAAAATGGCAAAAAATCACACAAAAGCGAATGACTATATGATACAAAAAAGTTGTTTTGGATGAAAATGACAAACATGCCCAAACCTCAAGGACGATTTTGGCAATTTACTCTAAAAAGTTTTCCTAGGGTCAAATATAATACTATTTCGGATTTATTTTAGTACGTTTTCAGTTATTCTATAATATAAATTTTGTTCAAAAACAAGTTACGTCAAATATAATACATTTTATATTAGAAATAATTCGATTTATTTTAACTTTGGATGGTCTCAAGCCCCCAAGAACAAGAACAGGCGCCTCTACCAGCAGCAACAACAATGGCGAAGAGAAGCCTCTCTCTTCTTCCCAATCTCACATTCAAACATTCTTCTCTCTCTAACCCTAAATTCTTCTCTTCCAGCAATCTTCCAGAACCCACCAATCCACAACAACAACTCAAAAACCTTCACACACTACTCCAACAAGGCCAAACCCAATCAGCCAAGACTCTACTCAAATCCCTAATAACTTCCAATTCCAACACAACCCCTTCTCACATCTACACTCTTTACCCCAAAAAATCCCAATTTTTTTCAAGTTTCATCTTATCAGTTTCTGCTGAATATAATCTCCCAAAAGAAAGCCTTGATCTTTACATGTTAATCAGAAAAGATAACATTTTTCCTTCACTTGCATCCTTTAACTTACTACTTGAGTGTTTGGTTTCTTCTGGGCAGTATGTTAGAGTGTTGGAGTTGTTTTATCATGCTGTTGATGCAAACATTAGGGTTGATCAGTTTACTTTTGGGAAAGCTGTTTAATCAGCTATTAAGATTGGGGATGTGAGAAGGGGTATGGAGTTGATGGATTACATGAGAGTAAATAGTAATGGTGGGATTGGTGTTGGTAAGTTTGTGTATAATGTTTTGATTAGTGGGTTGTGTAAAGAGAAGAGAGTGGTGGATGCACGTAAGGTGTTCGATGAAATGCTTGAGACGGGTATAGTCGCGAATAAGGTTAGTTTTAATACCATGATTGATGGGTATTGTAAAGTGGGTGATGTGGATGAGGCGTTTCGGATTCGTGAACAGATGAAGGGGAGTAACGTGGAGGTGAATGTTGTGACGTTTAACACGTTGATTAATGGGCTTTGTAGAGCGAAGAGGATGGATGAGGCGAAGAAAGTGTGGGAAGATATGAAAGCTCACGGTTTTGTTCCTGATGGATTCAGTTACAGTTTTATGTTTGACGGGTTTTCAAGATCGGGTGATTTGAACGCTCTAGTGTCGTTGTATGAACAGATGGATAAAGATGGTATTCGTATTAACGCGTACACGTGCGCCGTTTTGTTAAACGGGTTATGTAAAGGAGGGAGAACCAACAAGGCTGAGGAGATTTTGGTAAAGTTACTGGAAACTGGGCTTGTTCCGACTGAGGTGATATTCAATACGATTGTCGATGGTCACTGCAGGGAAGGTAATCCAGAAACGGCCCTTTTGACGGTCGAAAAAATGAAGTCCTATGGGTTAAAGCCAAGCTGCGTTACCGTCAATTCATTGATCAACCAGTATTGTCAATCTGGTAATCTTGTTGAGGCGGAAAAATGGATTAAAACGATGCGAGAAATGGGCGTTTCTCCCGATGTGGTGACATTTAACATCTTGATTGATGGCTTCGGGAGGAATTTACAATTCGACAAGTGTTTTCAACTCGTTAAAGAAATGGAGAGTAATGGGTTGATCACCAATGCTGTAACTTACGGTTCTATCGTGAACCATTTATGCAAGGGCGGAAGGCTGGTCGAAGCTCAAGCGGTTTTCACTGATATGATACGTAGAGGCGTTTTACCAAATACGAGAATATATAATATGCTGATTAATGGATATTGTAACCAGGGAAGTATACAAGATGCTTTCGAGATTTTTGATAAAATGTCGCGCGATAATGTAGTTCCGACGTTGTATACGTATAATACACTGATAAACGGGCTATGCAAAATGGGTAGGGTTGAGGAAGCCGAAGAACTAGCTTCGAATATCGTAAACAACAATCTGAAACTTGATGCAATAACGTATAACTGCCTAATCACCGGCTATTCGGTGAAGGGAAACATCCACAGGTGTTTAGAGTTATACGAGAAGATGAAAGTATCGGGAATAAAACCTACGGTTAACACATATCATCCGCTGATTGCAGGATGCAAAAAAGAGGATTTAAAACTTGTAACGAAACTCATCGGTGACATGTCGCAGATGAACTTAAATCTTGATTGTGTGCTATATAACGAACTGATTCGTCTTTACGCAGAGGTTGGTTTTATTGAGAAAGCGTTTGCGTTTCACCATGAGATGATTAATAACGGAGTTGTTCCCGATAGGATGACGTACAATAGTTTAATCATAGCGTACTTGAAGGAGCGAAAGATTCATGAGTCGAAGAATATTATTGATCAAATGAAGGCCACAGGATTAGATCCGAAAGCGGATACTTATGACATGATGGTTAAGCGTCTATGTGACATTGAGATGTTTAGCGAAGGGTATGTTTGGTACCGGGAAATGGTTGCAAACGGGTATTTTCTAGCGTAAGCGTTGCTCGTGAGCTTCGAAGTGGTCTCGAAGAGGAAGGGAAGTTACAAGAGGTTCAAGTAATGGACTCTGAAATGAGTGATAAAGGATTGGATTGTTATAGTGCAAATGAGGATAATGTGTTGTTGGGAAAGTGTAGATATAGGTAATGTGAACCCTGTATTATAGTTTCTCCATGTGTAACTTGTATATTTTGTTTTGAAATTGCTTCTAACTTAATTGTATATCTTTTAGTGTTTAGCCCATAAATTTAACCTCTTTGTACCCATGAAGAACTTAATATTTTATCAAATGCCATATTATTACTTAATGCTGTTCTTTCAAGCATGTGTTATTAGGCTGCATGGTATGGTTTGGAGCCCCTAGGGGCTAATTGTGCCACCTCAGCGCCACATCACCTATAGAGCCCCCCCCCCTCACACCTCATTATTGCCCGCCATAATCTCATTATTGCCCGCCGTTGCACGACCATTCAAAAGCGACCTTGGTAGTGTTTGGAGGGGGGCTCTTGTTGAGAAAGTTGCTGAGGTGGATGGATGGGCAATGGCGCCCCATACCACCCAGCTTAATAACTAGTGTGTCGAATATTGTTACGTAGCCAAAACTTGGGCTAAAGGTAGCCAATATGGGGGACGATATAGGTATGCTGGAGAATGGTTGGGCAGTGTCATGATATGGGATGCATACATGTGAAGATGGTAGAATAAAAATGACTTGCAGAAATTTAAATATGTTGAGCTAAATAGATTGGTTGGAGCCCTTGTAAAGAAGGGACTATCCAAAAATTGGCGTATGCTAGTATGTACAACGAACACACGGTATTCTTTAGTAAAAGGCGAAAGAATAGTTCGCTATGTGTTCGTTGCATGGCTGCATGTCTTTTTGAAAAACCTATCTGCTTGCGTTATATAGTCCCTTTCACCTTTTGTGTTTTTAACAAGTAGCCAATGTGGGACAAACACCAAGCCCACACTCCTCTCACAGATGCTATCTCTCGCCACATCATAGTAACGTAATCAAAACTAAAGCACGTCATCAAACGCTACTTTACACGTTGGGGCACTTGACCTAGTTTAAAATTGGCCGCGAGACTTGGAACTTCTCTCTGCCGCTTTTAAAGAACATTTAAAGTTATAATGCTTGAAGCATTCTCGTAAAGTTCCCAACATAGTCTAAGCATTCTAGATTAGTATAAATTTGCTCGTTTGACTAAACCGACCTGCCCATCTTGTCACCTCTAATAACATAACGTAGATCTTAAGAATAGTTGATGTAGCAAACGTATAAGTAAGTCAATAAAGAATTTTAAATGAATGTAACAAACCAAAAGTCAACACAGCAAGAGACAGCAGTTTAGCAGATCAATGTCTGAAGCCTGAAAACTGTTAAAAACTAAACAATTGGTTGGAGCCCTTAGCTAAAGGGTCTCTCCAAAAATTGACATATGCCATTATTGTGCAACAAGCACACGGTATTCTTTAGTAAAAGGCGAAAGAGTAGTTCGCTTTGTGCTCATTGCATGGCTGTGTGTCTTTTGAATACAAAGTTGTTTGCTTCCCCCTTTTGTTTCTTTTAAGCAGCCAATGTGGGACACATCTTAAACCAGGCTCAAGAAGACCATGCACTGTCTCGTTATCAAACCTTTTCTCCACTAATGATGATTCAGACCTAATATCAAAAGGTTTACCAACAAGTTGGTCGTTGATTCAAACAATATCATTTCTCATGCATCAGCATTTGGTTGACCTTTGACTCTGCGGTTGACTTGTTTTCGGAGATGAGTATGGGCTGGGTGGGGTTATAATTATCGGTAATCTATATTTTGTTGTGTAGCTAACCAAATCAACCTTGTTGTGTAGCTAACCAAATCAGAACAGTAAATTGATAACTACATCTATACGTGTAATGGCTTATCACTTCACTTGCAACGGGTCACCACACTGTGTTGATATTGATTGAGCTGGAGACTTTCGATTACTGAACCCATCCATAGGACGGGAAACAAAGATCAGCGGTTCACTTAGTTTATGTGTTGACACACACGCACCATGTGCGCACACATTCATATATATGTATTAATTCATAACATCTTGACGAATAGTAATGAATAGTGTATAAATGTGTCTTTTGTGGTTTTATTTTTTTTTTAACTTTAAGGTTTTTTTATTTATTTTTATTTACAAGTTTGATTTTTATTTTAATAATTTTGCCATAGAAAGTTAAACAAGCTTAGTTTTTTAATAGTTTTTGTTGTATGCTTTTTGAGGATTTGGTCGTTGTTCGGTTGCTACTTAGCATAGTGTTTGGTGGCCATATTTGGTTCCTTAGTTTTTTCGTTCGGTTTCTATTTAGCACGTTGTTTGATAGTTTTTACGTCACGTATGTCACTTGCTGTTAAAAAATTCGTGTTTTTGTATGATGTGTTTTCCGCATTTTGATCGTAGTTCAGTTGTTACATAGCACGGTTTACGCCCTCAACCCGACAATGCTGGTAACACAGTTTTACGCCCCCGCCCCGCAACGCAGGGGGCTTAAGACTGGTTCAATATCAATGCATACATACACAAGAATTCAATGCTTCAGTTTCAAACATCAAACATCCATCCTTTTTTTCTGCCAATACATACATACATACATACAGACAAACAGACAGTCAGACACACACACACACACACACACACACATACACACACACACAGCACAGACATACATACATACATACACATACATACATACATACATACATAAATGCATGCATGCATACATACATACAGGCACACACACACACATACATACATACATACACACACACACATACATACATACATACATACATACATACATACATACATACATACATACATACATACATACATACATACATACATACATAATGCATGCATACATACATACATGCATCATGCTTGCATGCATCACATACATACATACATAATACATACATATTGTTAAAGAACTTGATACACACATACAACATCAAACATTCTTCTCTTTTCTGCCAATATATGTACACATACATACAAACTGTTGAATACCTCTATAAATACATACAACATCCTACTTTCTATCAAATGAACCCACCTCCAGTGGCGGACCCAGAAATTATTTACTGGGGGTGCGAACGTGGGCCTTAACCAACATTTCAAGGGGTGCGGTCAGGATTTTTGCCTATAAAATACACTAAGATTTTCTTTTCAAGGGTGCGCCCGGCCACCCAGGCTATAACATAGGTCCGCCCCTGCCCACCTCTAATACATACAACTGCCGAAGATGTACATTCTCACGAACATACATATACAAATTGCTAACAACTGAAGAAACATATACATACAGACTGTTAAGAACTCTAGAAACGTTTACATACGCACAAACATACATATATAAAATACACACATACACATCATATACATATAAGATTTTAAGAGAAAAGATTTCCTTTAAGGAGTTTTCACTTTCTTATAGTTTATTAAATGTTGGTTTTCCATTAAGGCTTTTATTCCATAGTGGTTCAACCACAAATTCTAATGATTAAATATTAGGTATAGATTAAAAGGTTTAAACATGTAATCATCAAAAAAAATCTCTTCTAAAAGTATAGAAGATGTTAATGATATGGACAAAAAAAAAATGATAATCAGAGACTATCAATGACCTTAGGAAAGGTGAAAGATAAGACATAAATAAGGTGGGGAGACCAGGTTTTAACGACAAAATATGTTTAAATTCCGGATACAACTTCAGAAAAATAAGTAAACTCAAAGGCAAGATATAAGGATACTATAAGATAACGGAAATATGTTTTTCATTTCCTTGAAAATTCAGAGTGTGAAAATAATATAACCCCTAAGTTAGACGGCAAATGAAAATTTTGAACGCTGCAGCGCTGACAATGATGCTGCTGCTGCTTATGCTTCTGCCGTTTGTCGATGAGCTTTGTACTATCGTATAGTATTTATAAAAGAAGTGATCTTAAAAATATTGAAGCATGGTAATGAGCAATTTCACCTAGCATATTTGATTTTTGTAAACTACTTGTAAATAGAGATGGTATAAAAATTGAAAAAGCGATCAAACATAAAGTTTCCAAATAGAAAACTGATGGTCTACACAAAACGCTTCATTGATTCAGCTAATGTAGGGGCTTGTGTGATCGACAAAAGCTCAAACAAGTAAAATTGAAATTTTGACATGAAAGTATGATTATCATTCTAATAATTTAGATTAAAGCAACATAAAAACACATTTAACTCTCGGTCTGCTCCCTCAGCCTACGGATTGTGCTCCTCACTGTCACAGCACTTGCGGTACTGTTGAAAAGATAAAAAGAAAAAACATGAGTGGGTTGAATACAAATGCAGAAGATCGGGTGACGGGTCAGAACAGTAACAACGTCAAAACCCATCTTTGTTCAATATATACTTTATATACATAAAGCAATAGAGGGAGAAGAATGGTTACTTCAAAGTGTAAGCACCGCCTGCTTTGACTTTGCCACAGTCCTTGCAACCCCAAATCCCAACAGCCTTTCTCTTCACTGCATACTGCGTTATTTAAAGTACAACGTAATTTAGCAACAGATGACTTGAAGTGAAGAACATAAAAGAAAGAGTTAAATGCCATTTTAGTCCCTGTGGTTTGAGTCATTTTGCCAGTTTAGTCTAAAGGTTTCATTTTTCCCATGTGATCCAAAAAGGTTTCATCGTCGCCATTTTAGTCCACTGGGTTAACTTCATCCATTTTTTCTGTTAACGAGAAAGGCAATCCGGTCATTTATATGGCCGAATTGCCCTTCTAGGTAACATAATTACATATAAAATGACTGGATTGCCCTTCTCGTTAACAGAAAAAATGGATGAAGTTAACCCAGTGGACTAAAATGGCGACGATGAAACCTTTTTGGACCCACAGGGGAAAATGAAACCTTTGGACTAAACTGGCAAAATGGCCCAAACCACTAGGACTAAAATGACATTTAACTCTAAAAGAAATTAAGTAAAGAATCGGAACACTAATATGGCTATCGCTAGGTTCAAGAATGACAAACAAATAAAGCGGCTTTACCTTGCCACAAAATTCACAAAAAAACTTGCTGTGCTGGCTGACTTCCATTTTCTTGATCTGCTTTCTCAGACTGGCACCATAACGGGTACCTGAAGGTAGAAAGCGTCCAAAAAAGTGAAGCCATTAGTCTTAAGATAAATCTGATGCCATATTGAACTTATATGATATAATGACATCTTATCCCTGAAGTTTATCAAAATGATGCACGTCCAATATACGTGAGACAAGTGGATTTTCAGAAGTTTGGGATTATTTAGAATCAAATTGGTAAAACAAAACAAACAGTCCACTGTTAATAATATCCACAACGAAATTTGTAACATCAGTAGTCGATATTTTCAGAAAAAAAGCATCATAAAACTAAAAATTCAACTAGCTAAGCAGCAAAAACTGCCAGCTTAAGTTACATAAACATCAAGATTCTTTTGTTTATTACTAACAATACAAGCATATCAAAGGTCAATCTTTTACAACAGTTGTAGCTGATATCTATCATTTACTACACCTTTGTTGTATAAGCAGTACAGTAAAAAATGATAATACAACAGCTGTAATGACTAAACAGCATTTGATAATCCAAAGTCATTACAACATCTTCTTGAACATTTTCTTGGAGATGTAGATTTCAAACCAAATGTAATACCAAACTAAGCATCTTTTGTGCAAAGCAAAGCCTTGAATAAACAAAAGCGAGAAGCTTACCATACTTTCCGACGATACCAGCCTTCTTTGTCCTCTTTGTCTGCAAGTCAAATTTGCGGGAAAAAGAAAGAAAGTCAGACATCACATAAACATCAGCAACTAACACAATCAAGATCACCTAAATAAAAGTGTTTATGGTATGAATTGTGAATGAATGTTATTGATCAACAAAGGCTCCTTATATAAAGCAGATACATAACAACCCTAGCTGTATTTTAGGAAAAGATAAACACAATTCTATACAATATTTATCTAATAATAATACACATAATTATCTTCATAATTATCGGCTAAGACACCCTCGCAGTTTGAACGGGCGTAGGACAGACGTTCAAACTGGTACGAAAAGACTGGAACAACTGCTTGGAGATGCCTTTGGTAAAAATGTCTGCATACTGTAGAGATGAAGGAACGTGCAAAACTCTAATATGTCCAACTCGAACCTTTTCACGAACAAAATGGATGTCAATCTCAATGTGCTTAGTTCGTTGATGCTGGACCGGGTTGTCAGAGAGATACACAGCTGAAACATTATCACAGTAAACGATAGTAGCCTTCTGCAACGGTGTACGCAGCTCAAGTAACAAGTTCCGAATCCATGTAGCTTCAGCAACAGCATTTGCAACGCCCCGATATTCTGCTTCAGCAACACTCGAACGAGAGATGGTGGGTTGTCGTTTCGAAGACCATGAGATAAGATTATCACCGAGAAAAACGCAATACCCACTTGTAGACCTGCGCGAATCAGGGCAATCACCCCAGTCAGCATCAGAATAAGCAATCAATGAATCTGTACCAGACTTCATTATACGCAATCCATAGGCCAGAGTCCCCTGAAGATAACGAATAATACGCTTCAAGAATGCAAAATGTGGGTCACGAGGATCATGCATAAACAAACATATCTGTTGGACCCCATAAGAGATATCTGGGCGTGTAAATGTCAGGTACTGTAAAGCACCGGCTAAACTCCGATACAAAGTCGGGTCGGAAAAGGGTGCACCATCTAGTTTAGCTGATAAGTCAACCGGAGTAGTGCACGGCTTACAATTGGACATAGACGCCCGAGAGATGATGTCTTTACCATATTGTTCTTGGGACAAAAATAAACCATTGGGCTATCGTGTAACTTTGATGCCCAAAAAATGATGCAAATGGCCCAAATCTGTCATAGCAAATTCTCGAGACAGAGTATGGATGATCTCCTGTAACAAAGTGGTAGTAGAGGCTATGACAACAATATCATCAACATACAACAATAAATAAGCAGTCTCTGACCCACGATGATAGATAAACAATGAATTATCACAAGCACTGCTACGAAATCCATGAGAAAGGATACAATTAGCAAAACGGGTGTACCATGCCCGTGGTGCTTGTTTAAGACCATACAATGATTTCTTCAGGCGACACACAAATTCTGGATGCCGTTTGTCAACAAAACCCTAGGTTGATGCATGAAAACAACCTCATTTAGAGTACCATGCAAAAAAGCATTCTTAACGTCATTATCGCGAGTAAAACGTCGTACAGAAATTAAATTTTTTATAACTTTTGGGCTATAAAGGATATTGGGTATGATATAGGTTCGGTTGTTTATGGTTTTAAAACATGTGCCAGATCCAAGGATGGGTAAACATTCACCATTGCCAACCAGTAATTTACTACAAACAGGAGAAGATGATGGGATAGAAATCATACCTTGGTCAAAGGAGACATGTCTTTCTGCCCCGGTGTCCATATTAAGAGTTGGGTCAGGTTGCTGAAGTTGCATCGAGGTGAAGGCTGCCTGAAGATCAGAGGGGCACAAGGCATTGTAGCCAGGTGGCTGCGGTGGTCCAGCAGAGGGAGCCATAGGCTGGTAACCTGTGAAGTGGGCCTGAGAGGACTGATCAGTGGGCTGCTGTTGCTGGGCCGAAGCTGCACTGTTGGGCCAGTTTATGGGCCAAGGAGATTGGGTTGGGTAGGGACAAGGTGGAGTGTTCCACCAGGCCCATTGTGGGTAGCCCGTATTGGTAAAGGGCCAGGGAGTTGGAGGCTGTGGAGACTGATTTGAAGAGGTCCACTGTTGTTGCTGCTGCTGTCGAGAACTACCACGGCCTCGGCCACCTCCACGACCACGAGCATTCTGTCCACGACCCCCATGACACGTCCTCGGTACCCGGTTTGCTGCTGAGAAGACTGACTGTATTCGGGCTGCTGAGAAGAGTGGTTGGGCTGCTGGGTTGTAACCAGAACAGAGGAGGCGGACTGCTGACCCGCCTCAAGGCAAATCTGTTCGTCATGCAACATGCTCCTAGCCAAGTGCCAATTGGCGTCTTGGCTGTTAATGAGGGCAGCAGTGGTGTCAAACTCAGCAGGTAACCCACGGACCAACTGGAGAACAAGTCGAGACTCAGTGATTGGCTGGTCCACGTCTCCCAATTGATTCGCCAGTTCCTTAAGACGTTGGCAATAATCATCAAGAGACGAACAGGCGGCAAGAGTAAGGTTGCAGAACCTGGTTTCTAAGGCTGTTGCACGTGCCCGTTTATTACTGAGATAGAACTTTTCAATCCTTAACCATGCTGCTCGTGCAGTAGTTTCCGTGTAAATAATTTTGCCAAGAAGATGGTCTGATATCGTGTCGTATATGCATTGCAGAACGAGGGCATCGATTTCTTTCCAGGCAGGGTACTCAGGAGCCGTATCAGGTGGTGGTGGGGTGTTATCTATATGATCAAGAACCTTGTAAGCGACTGCATGAAGCTTAAAAAGCTTTGTCCAGGACGAATAGGGAACCTTCGTGCCATCGAGTGTACGAATTTTCTGTTGGATATTCGTAACCGAGTAGGCAGGGTGAAGGGGGTTCACGGCTTTTTGTGAAGATTCAGGGGAATCGGAATCGGCTGTTTTTGTCATCGCAGCGGTTGGAACAGAACCGAAGCTCTGATACCATAAAAGTGTTTATGGTATGAATTGTGAATGAATGTTATTGATCAACAAAGGCTCCTTATATAGAGCAGATACATAACAACCCTAGCTGTATTTTAGGAAAAGATAAACACAATTCTATACAATATTTATCTAATAATAATACACATAATTATCTTCATAATTATCGGCTAAGACTAAAACCTAGATTCATACAAATGAATATATATCTTCCGGTAGTTAAAAGCGTATTCTTTAATAGCATAACAAAAAAAAAGTTGCATTTCCAAGCTTTAATCACTATCATTTTCGGATTTCTGTTGTAAGTATTTTGCAGTAGTTGTTAAAAGACATTCACCTTCCGACTAGACACGTCTTTTATTAGTCGGTAGAGATGAGCAAATGGTACCAGGTACCGGTACCGAAATATTTTCGTTACCAACTTTCGACGTTTTCGGCACCGGTTCAGTAACGGAATTTACCGGTTTTTACATTCAAATACCGGTACCGAACCGTACAGAGTATTTTCGGTACCGGTTGGTACCGAGCTCATCCCTATGAGTCAGATCAAATGATGCAGAATTATAACAGTTTGAAAAACAGTGCAGACCTTTAAAAGTTCTGGTCTCAGAGAAAAATTTCAATAAATTTTAGCATAAATTCAAATACAAGAACCTAATTCTGTCACAGTTTTCTAGTCCAATATGATTACTATCTTTTTCCTCATAATGTTTTAACAATTTATATCAGATATAAGTTTATAACTGGTACTATCTGCAATAAAGTGCAAGTTCTTCTAGCAGATCACAAAACATAACATAGGCTGAATACATGTAGTCTGATTTACGTATAATCAACAAAGACAAAAACGATTGCGTTAAAACAATTACGAAACGAACATGATCGATGATAACTTCGCATAAAGATAGAGGTTACCATTTTGCAAGATCGGAAGAGAAAACAAAGCGCAGCACGGTAGACGGCGAGAAGGAGCTGAAACCCTAAATCGTTTTCGGTATTTATACGCAGGCACTGTGAGCTGATTTTTAGACCGCGGGTGTCAGGGCTCGGGTTGGCAGCATCGCAATCAGTCCACCCAAAAAAAATGAGGCGTGAAAGCGGCGTGGGATGACATGTGGATGTATATTTTTTATACAGTTGACATTTATATAATAAAACACAAACTTATATTAACTAGTCTTAAGTTCCCTGCGTTGCGGGGCGGGGAGCGTCAAAAAGCGTGCAACCAACGATGCGAGAGGTGTAAAATTATGCTAGGTAGCAACCGAAAATGACCAAAACTGAGAAAAAGCGTAAAACAAAAACACGAATTTATGACACCAAGTGACTCATGTAACGTAATAAATAGACAAAATCAAATTTATACCTACACATATTAGAAAGTCTATCGGATATAAAACTTGATGGAACAAATATGACCATAAAATACCGTAGTAAGTAACAACCGAACGACAACAAATCCAGAAAAAACAAATGTAAAATAAAATCTAATAAAAAATAAACTCGTTTAATTTTTGTGGCAAAACTATAAAAAGTTAAAATTTTATTACAAAATTAAAAAGATCATAAAGTTACTATATAGAAAATCAAAAAAGGAAAGCCAAAACGAAAAAACAAACAAAAGACAAAAAAAAAGTCACTTGGCATGTTAGAAATTAATACATATATATATATATATATATGAATTTTAAAATAAATTACATAAAATCCTAAAACATTTTAAAAACCTACTTATGAAATCCTAAAAAATTTAAAAAGATTACTTAATAAATCCTAAAAAAAACTACATAATAAATCCTAAATAAAGGAAAAAAATTACAAAATAAGTTTAAGTTCAACTTAAGAGAAATGATTCATCAAAACAATGAGTCACCATTGCAATTCTTTTCCGTCTCTTATCGTTGCATATTTTGTTTGTACACATCTCCTCTTTGTGTTTCAGGGCCTCTAGTGAGTTACATATAGAGTTTGAAATGTCAAATTTTAGATGATTCCATTATTTATGATTGAGTTGCGAAAATTTTGGATAGGCATCCTACATATGAACTAAATTCTTTCTGGTTAAAGAATCTCTTTCTAGTTGCTTTGAAATATTTAGGAGATTCTCAATGTGGCAACATGTTATTGGGTGATGGTCCCGCTTATGGGGTCAAGTCAATACGCTCTAATAAGAAATATTTTAATATTTATCTCATCGTTATCATTGATCTCATAAGTATCATACCAAATCCCATCAATGGAACCATTTTTCGATAAATAAGAGATCTACGTTATACAAATAAAGACATTTGTTCATTGATAAGAAAAGAAAAACCATGATCGGGGATTGGATTGATGATAAAATAGGATCCCAAGTTGCAAACTGTGATTTGATTGATGATGAAAAAAGTGATGCCCTTGGCCACTATGTGAAATGAAAGCAATTTTCATAAAATGTTAAAAAATTTACTCTAAACTGATTGTTTGGTCAACATGGACCCCCACAATTGCATTTTCAGCGGAGGCAAAATGATCGTGCTATTTCATTTTTGCTCCACTCATGGATGTGCTAAAATTTACGCCATTTGAGACAATTATGGTTGAAGTGGTCACCACATGCTTGCATCTTGCCGGGTGTAATGGGGTGGGGATCGATTTTTGGGGGGAAGGTTGGCTTGGGGTGACTCGACATAGTCGGGTTGATTGTATATTTTCTAAAAACGTTATATTTTTTTGTCCTCAATGGTGTCTACCTGTTAACTTTTTGTCTTTTTCACTAATCGACTCTAAAAAGTTACTACATATGGCCGGGTTTTTGTTGCCATTTAAAAGAGTTAACGTTGTGTGTTCGAGGTTTACAAACATATTAACGTCTTTTACCGCTACATTGAACGATAAACAAATTAGCTAGGTCTAGTAGCACATTCAATTTGGCAAACAACTCCTTCCAACGAACATTCACTACAGTTTGTAATTTTTCAAATTTTTGTGTGTTGTGGATGATGTCTTGCCTTTTCGCCTTTTGCTGCACTTTTGTTTTCATCTTGTTTATCTAATGTCCGATGTTAATTTTAAAGAAGTTAATTTGATTGCTATTTCTATTAAAATTAATCGTTTTCACCTTTTCATCGTAAAATCTCTTTAACTAGAGGTGTAATATATTTATTAGTTGACAATACATAACACAAAACACTTCACAATAGATTGTCACAACTTATTAATCACTAAGAGCATTCACACTACATCAAACATCACGACGGATTTTCTAACATATAAACTTTTCCCTCCTCTCCGTTAACAAAAAAAATCTCCTCCTTCCTCCATTATGATTTTTTCCTACTCTTTTCAATTTTCAAGTGTTAGAATAGGAAAGCTAGATATAAAAAGTTAGGAAATTAGATTTTAATAATCTTAACTTTAACCTATTGGATGAAAGTTGAAACTAATCCAAACTCAAAAAATGTTTATAGACAGTCCAAACCTTAAACATATTTTCCTCCAATTTCAGACCATATGTAAACTTTATTTAAGTTAGGATTAACTCCTATCATAAGTCAAAATTAGGATTATTAATGTCCAATTTTCTTAAAATTTAGATATTTTTAATAGGATTATTAAAGTCCAATTTTCTTAAAATTTAGATATTTTTAAGAGTAAATTGCACAAAACATCCTTTATGTTTTCTCAAACTTGCAGGTTCCAACCTTAATGTTTAAAAGTTGCTAAAAACAACCTTTAAGTTTATTTTTGTTGCGGGTTCAATCCTTTACAGCTAACCACGTTATTTTCTTCAGTTAAGTTCCCTCACATGCATAACATGTGAGGGTATATTCGTCATTTTGGTTGATCATGTGAGGGAACTTAACTGAAGAAAATAACGTGGTTAGCTGTAAAGAATTGAACCCGTAACAAAAATAAACTTAAAGGTTATTTTTAGCAACTTTAAACATTAAGACTGGAACTTACAAGTTTGAGGAAACATAAAGGATGTTTTGTGCAATTTACTCTATTTTGAATGCAAGCAAAATTCTAATATAGTTTTCAAATATATAAACGTGTCCACATGTAATTAGCCCACACTAGCATCCAATAGACCGGGTCCATCTTGGTCCTTGGCCCCACTCATCGGTTTAAACGGCCGAAACCTAGGGTCTCTGTTTTAAATTCCCTGAGTACAACATCTAATGCACAACGTACAACAACAAAATCACTCATCACAAAATTCACAGCTCATAGCTACCTGTCTTCATCTCTCAAACATCTTCATCTTATTCATCTCTCAAGTTTTCGATCCGATTCATGACGTAATCGACCTGCATTGTTCTGATCTGATTAGTTCATACACAACTCGTCACTTCAAATTCAATCTGTTTCAGTTTGGAAGAAATTCACCGTAGTTTCAACATTCCGGATCTGAGTTGAGGAAGTTTTGTGATTCAACGGAGATCTGAGTCGGTGAAATATGGCGGTTTCGATTTCGAGCATCAGCGAGGAGCTCGGCGAGATTGACGGACAGATTGCTGATATTTTTCGAGCACTTTCGTAAGCGATTTCTTAATTTTGAGTTCAATTGTGTGAAAATAGTTATACGGTTAGATCTGGACTATGTTTATGTGATGCATGTGTGTGTATGTAGAGTAGATGTATATGCAGATATGCTAACTAGTAGAATCTAGATCTTAGGGTTAAGCGGTTGGACTATCGGAGGAAATTAGATGTTTAATTTGATGTACATGAGCTTGCATTTAGTTTGATTATGAGGCCTAGGTTTTAAATAGGGAAAATTATAATATTAGGCGTTGTTGACAAAAAAGTTTCTGATATAGACATCCTTTTCAGCCTTCACCAAAGTAGCCGGCCTTATTTTCACCGATCAGAAGCTGCCACATCAGCTCCACCGGCTAAGACGGCTAGGATTTAGCCTACACTTTTAGCAAGACGGCTAGGATTTAGCCTACACTTTGTGAGCCGGCCGAGATGGCTGAATGACTGAGACGGCCAATACTATACTCTTTTTGAGGCAGCTGAGATGGCTAAGCCCCTGCTTTTTGCGTGACGTCTAAGACTACTTTGGAAAACGGCTGAAAAGTGATGTCGGTATTGGAAAGATTTTGGTCAACAATGTCTATATTCGACAGTTTTTCTTTTATTTATCTCTAGTAATCTAAATTGACAAAATCTTAGTTGTTGTTTATTTTGGATTGTTTGTGCCTTCTTTTTATTTTCTTCCTCTCACAGCAAATGGATTCATAGTAACATGTATGTAACCGTCTATTTTGTGTTTTTAGAAATTTATGTAATGTTCAGATTGCTTCACATTGACAAAGTAGAATCATTATTTATTAGAATGACGCAGCTTGTTTCTTATGATCTTAAACCTAAAACTTTTAAATGTGAAAGCTGTGATTAATTTTGATGCAGAAATGGATTTCAAAAGTTTGAGAAGATCAAAGATGCAAGCAGGCAGAGTAGGCAGTTGGAAGATCTCACCGGAAAGATGCGGGAATGTAAAAGGTAACTTTTGATTATTTCGTTTATTCATCAAGGGAAGTAAAGTGATCCTGTTGGGACAGTCCCTCTGCAGTCAAGTTTAACCGGAAGAGATTTTGAGTAAACCACCTGTGCTTACTTTTTTAAAAACAAAATAATATTTTCTTAAACTGCTAGCATAAGTTATTGTTATGTCTAGATTGTTTCATACGGGTAGCTTGTGTAAAACAGCATATGCTATATACCTGAACAAATGTCAATATGAAAGTAATAATGAGAAATTTTGTATTCGAGCGTTGGGTATGATGGCTCAATACGAAGAATTTCACTCCAACCTATTTCACATCAAGTTACTTACATTCCTTGATAAGTTAATCTGATATACAACATTTATTCTCAGGCTTATCAAAGAGTTTGATAGAGAAGTCAAGGAACTAGAACACACAGTTGATCCTGATACCAGCAAGATACTGAATGAGAAAAAACAATCAATGGTGCAGTCTCATTTCAAATTTTGTTTGTGCTACAATACACATGACTGCATTGTTCTTTATCTGATTACAAATATTCCACTTTTATTCAGGTCAAGGAGTTGAATTCATACGTTGCACTGAAAAAACAGTGAGTCCTTAAGTCTTCATAAACACCTTACCTAACACATCTTTGTAGTGGCTAGGGGTGCATACGAGCCGATTGAGCCTGAGCTCAACCAGGCCCGGTTCGAGCTTTGTTTTGGTCTCGGCTCGTTTATTATCTATTAATTAATATCTTAAATAAAAATAATATAAATAATAGACTTGCTTAGGCTCGCGACCTCGATAAGTGAAGCTCGGGCTCAGGCTCGTTTACTAAGCAAGCTTATTTTTAGGTTCGGCCTCGGCTCGTAAACAAGTTTAAATAAGCCCGGCTTGGCTTGTTTACTAGACAACTTTAAATAAGGGGTAGATGTTATTAAATATTAATAAAAACTAATGTTACACTAAGGGTCGAAGAGCCTGACGAGCTTCACATGCCAGGCTTGATAAATAAACGGGCTTTAGTTTAGGCACAAGCTCGAATCGGGCTCGGCTTGTTTCGAGCTTTTTCTCGAGCCGCTCGGCTCGTTTGCACCGCTAGTAGTGGCCTATGATTATTTCATATTCATGCGGTTTTTAAAAGTAACCACAAAAAAGTCTTTCTCATTTTTGTTGTTTTATTATCTACCTTTTCAATCATGTATATATAATCATGACCTTAATTCTCACCCACCATGTTAATTCATTTATGTTTTTGTTGGGTGATCTAGATATGCAACCAACATTCAAAATAAACGTGTTGATCTCTTCGGTGGGCCCGCTGAAGGGTTTGAGGAAGATAATGGCTTACAAGCCTCATGTAAGAACGTGGTACAAATTTGATCGCTGTATTACACCTCATCCCATCACTTAAGAGTAACATTTAAGCGATTATGTTTATATTTCAGCCATGACAAACCAGCAACTAATGGATCATGGTCATCAAATGATGGATGAAACTGACCAAGCTATTGAACGGTCAAAAAAGGTTAGCATCTTCTCGGAAACAATTCTATACTTTGTAACAAATGGAATAATATCCACGTCACATTGTCCATAGTTTTGTATACCCTCTGACATGTTTTTTTAATAGACTGTCCATGAGACGATAAATGTGGGAACCGAGACTGCAGCAGCACTTAAAGCACAAGTATGTCGTCTTACCTTGTTGAATTGTTAAACTTTTTTAAACATGTGGAGATTTAACATTATCGGTTCATTTCAGACAGAACAAATGAGTAGAATTGTTAATGAACTTGATTCAATCCATTTTTCAATCAAGAAGGCTTCTCAATTAGTGAAGGAAATTGGTAGGCAGGTAAATCTCTGAACTATTCACCACCCTATTTATTATTTTTATATTTTAATTTTTTTTTCTTATTTTTTTTCTAATTGCACATATTAATTAACTCACTATGTAGGTTGCAACTGATCGATGCATCATGGCTTTGCTCTTTCTTATTGTTGTTGGTGTTATATCTGTAATTATTGTGAAGGTTTGCTCTTCCTTATTCGTCCTTTTTTTAATCTTATTTTTCTCATTTTCACGAGTAAAACGCCATTTTCGTCCCTGAGGTTTGGCCAGTTTTGCGACTTTCGTCCAAAGATTTCTTTTTTCGCATCTGGATCCAAAAGGTTTGAAATCTTGCTATATTCATCCGGTTTGTTAACTCCATCCATTTTTCTCCATTAAGTTAGGGGTATTTTTGACTTTTTTGTTAACTCAAAGGGCAATTCGATCCTTGAATACTTGTACATGCGAAATGCTTGCACATAAAGTGAAAAAGACCAAATTGCCCTTTAAGTTAACAAAAAAGAAGGAATTATCTCTGACTTAACGGAGAAAAATGGATGGAGTTAAAGAGCCGGATGCAAATGGCAAGATTTTAAACCTTTTGGATCCAGATGCGGAAAAACAAACATTTGGACGAAAGTCGCAAAACTGGCCAAACCTCAGGGACGAAAATGGCATTTTACTCTTTAATATCCTAATTTTTTCATTTCGCAATAACTATGCTTGACATAATTAAAAAGAATACCTAAGAAATCATATTTTGTTATCTTTAATCTTTATCTGATGTTATGATCTCTAAATTACAGCTTGTTCATCCAAACAACAAAGACATTCGCGATATTCCCGGATTAGCCCCTCCTGCTCAAAGCCGAAGACTTCTATGGATCCATGATTAACGGAATCAAAGCATAAGTTTACATTCTAAGTGAATTTATTCAGGGTAAACTCTTTGATTACAAGGAAACAGACTGCAAATCAAGTGATTATCTGTTTGGTTTTCTGACCGTCCAATATTTGTTTTCTGTTAGCGGTTATTGTTTGAGAAAGTTATCGCCTTTTTGGATCGAGGGAGATTTGTGTACAATATTCATACTAAGACATTGTACAAGTGTTGTGTACCAAATTACAACCTTAGTTTCTATTTGTATGTCTTGTCGTCTGTTATACCAAGTGAGCTGTTTTCCAGGGATGTATAAACGAATCATGTATAAGCGAGAGCGTGTATCAACTGCCTCATTTCATCTCTTTGTATGTCTTATTTTTGATGGTTTAGTTGTGGTTTATGGTATTTTGACCATTTAGTTTGCACTGCAGTTCTTCTTAAAGTGTGACCTTTACCAATTTAGCCCTGTTATCGCAAACCTTCTTAAGTTTTGGTCTTAATTGGTAAAAAAAAAAGAATTTAACATATGCTTACGGATTTAGCAACCGTACCCAGTAGAAAAGCTATTTGTAAGGTATGAGGAGGGTGAGATGTAGAACCCCCAACTCTAAAGACAGACAAGTAAGAAAAAAAATCTATAAACATACTACATAACAAAAGAAGTGATGGGGAGATAACATAGTGAAATATAATAGATATATAGAATCACATGATCACATATAAGGACATATGAAAAACACAAACAATGAAAAAACCACCTATACTATAAGGAAGTCTATGTCGCCATAAACACATATCCTGAAGTATGCTCTCGGTGAGGTGTAACTCTAGCAAATCCTGCCTGATCTGCTCATCCCAAGTCACCTTGGGCCTACCTCGACTCCTCATCCCTTCCTCAATTAAGCCTTCCATTGCTCTAAACCGGCGTTGTCGACTCCTTCTTTACATGGCCAAACCATCGCAATCTCCCCTCCTTTATCTTATATGATATATTAGTTACTCCTAACATTTCCTTAAAAACCTTATTTCTTATCCAGTCTAACCTTGTGTGCCCACACATTCATCTTAACATCCTCATTTTTGCAACCTCTATCTTGCATGCTTGTGCCTTCTTGATGGGCCAACAATCAGTCTTATATAACATAACAGGTCTAATCGCAACCATATAAAATTTCCCCTTTAATTTAGTTGGAAACCTTTTGTCGCACAAAACCCTAGTGGTTACTCTCCACTATTTACATTAGTAATAATTATCTATAAAAGCAGTCACATTTTAAATGTTTATTTTTAAAAAATACTCCATTATAAATTTTCCATTAACAATAACTCCTGGTGAGCACCAGGGTGGCCGGTGGGAACCGAGAGTTCGAAACCAAGGAAAAATTACAAAAGTAGAAAACACAAACACATGGATGTAATTTCTTGATTTCTTCCTTTATTAATGTACAAACCGTGTGGACCGCACTTGTTTCTTTTTCATTTTTCAACCTATTTAACTTATGTCTCTATCGAATCTAACTTTTGAAATCATATCATCTTAAATATATATATATTCTTATATTTTTTTTTATAATATAAGTATAAGTTAAATACTATTTTAAAATAACTATTTTAGGCATTAAATTCACATGAGTTTGTTTAGGGACGGTCCGACCTATTTGAGTCCTAAAGTTAATTGAAGATTTATTTTAATAGAAATACGATAATTCCATAATTATTTTATCGTAACACAAAAAATACAAGAAAAATATACAATAGAATTGGGTTCACCCCATATTGTCAAATGGTCAAAAGGAGTTCCTTATCAAACTTTGTGGTTTACCTTGAATTTAACATAATCAGAAAGACATGATGGAGATGAAACATGTAGATATGCATTCTTTGTTTAAGTCCCAAAAATCTTTGGACTCACAAAATCATCGTTTTACTATGCGTTATGGTCGGTGATAGCGAAAAGCACACCACATAGACGAAGGGGTGATCATACTTAGACCATGTGTAGTGGGAAGGGGAATAATGTCCCTACCCTTGGGCGTTTTTCGCCATGTAGTCAACAAGGGGGCATTATTGTGCGTTTTTCTAAAATGGGTGTAGTGAGATAATGCCCCAATAATGATTACTAAATTATTATTATTATTTAGAAAAACAAAAACAAATTATATTATTGGTCAATACATTTGAGTTAAGGCGTGGAACAAAAGACGCCCGTACATTTTTTTGAGGAACACGCCTCGGGGGTGGTCCAAGGGCATTATTGGGTGTTTTTTAGGGGAAAAAAACGCCCAAAAACCCCCCACTGGTGGTCTTACAACTACTTAACATGTGTTATGGTCAGTTACAGGTGAAAGGTTATTTTCTTATGAAAAAATTGAATGCATTTTGTTAATTGTTATGTTAAAACAACCAGTATTAATTATTTATGAACAATTACTTATATCCGAAATACTGATTTAAATATGTCAAACCACTTGTCGGACCAAAGATACTTTTTTTTTCAAAAGCTCCGTTTTCGTTAAAATTTACATCAAAACGTTCAGGAAAAAAACAAGATTATGTATTTAATTCTTTTTTTAAAGCTAACAATCGCAATTTATTTAAGAAAAACCAGATAATTTTTTTTATTAAATACTATAATGAAAAAAGTTGTCTAGCTAGAATGATTTCATTGGCTCACTTATTAAAATAAAAATTCTTGAATTTCTTTCGTGTTGTACTCCAAACTGCATTTTATGACCGCACCATGCATCACCAACTCAATGTGTCATGGTCATGGAGGTGGCCCGGTTGTCGCACATGATCACCTCATCAAGTACGAACCCATAATTTTTTTTCAAGGTCAATCAAAGAGTTTAATCAAACTTTTAAGAAGCAAATTAACATTTTTACCTAACAAAAACACCAACTTTCTTTTTCACCGGGTGCGGGTGCCCCCTTCCTTTGGTAATAGGTAAGCCCCGTAACGCAACAAAGATAAGTTAAAAAATGCGGTCCTTAGTAAAATTTGGGATGCTTAAATGGTGGCCTTTTTGCATACATACTAGCAAGGCCGCCCATGAGTTTGTTCATAATAATAATAATAAATATTTAATTTAATGCACACAAACAAACAAACAAATATTTTCCTGTAACGTTACACGTAAAACACACACTCCCGACCCATGTAACCACACCAGCAATTTTCAAACCATCTCATATTCCTCGTTGAAAATGAAACGAAGGTGGTCCACTTTTTCTATTTATAGCCAAATACAATTCTAGAAATGCATGTTTGATAATAATAATAAAAAAAAAACGGATTTAAATAATCTCAAATTTTATTAATTGGTCATCACCGGTCCCTACATCATCACTGGCAGTCCCAACTATTAACATATTGGCCTTCAACGGACTTTGACTAACGCAACCCTAACGTTGTTAGCCTCCCGTCATCGGAAAAACGTTTATGGCCCGAAAAAAGTTCCTAACGATCTGATCTAAGGTTACATAGAGGTGTGGGACGAAAAAGTTGAGTTTTCTGACCAAAAAGGAGTGTTCCGGCCAAAAAAAAGGTTTTTTTTGACGACCGTAAAACTTTGGCCTTTTACTAGAAAAAAGTTCTTAATGATTCAATCTAAGGTTACAAAGAGGTTCGGTACGAAAGGTTGAGTTTCCTGACCAAAAAGGAGTGCTCCGGCCAAAACAAAAGTTTTTTTTGACGACCGTAATACTTGGGGCTTTTACTAGAAAAAAGTTCTTAATGATTCAATCTAAGGTTACAAAGAGGTTCGGTACGAAAGGTTGAGTTTTCCAGCTAAAAACATTTTTCTCGCGACCAACGACTAACATCGTTACAGTTCCGTTAGTCAGGATCAATGGAGACCAATATGTTATTAGTTGAGACTACTATTGATAATTTTGTAGTTAGGACATGTGACGGCAAATTAACAATAGTTTAAATCCATTATTAAATTTTTTTTTACCCAACTAACAAAGTCAACCAACCGTGTCATTCCGTTGACATACTATACAACCGTCAACTTCACGTTAATAATCACCGGCCACCATCCACCACACACTCACACCCACAACATTTAATCCTCATAACAATTTCCTCAACATTCACAACACTTTCACACTTTTTTTCACCTTCAATGATGAAATGTTTTAGCATATTTCATTCAAAACCAACTAGAGAAAGATGTTCACCGGATCCAAAAGATAACAACCAACCGAAAAAGCCGAAATCGGCCACTGGGTTAGTCAAGTCAACCGGCTCAGTCTCTTCCCCTAGAAGAATAAGTGAAGTGTACAAAATAAAGATAATAAGTTAAAGAAGTTTTCATTCTCGGAGCTTAGAGATGCTACCACTAATTTCAACAAGCTTTTGAAGATTGGTGAAGGTGGATTTGGGTGTGTTTATAAAGCAAGGATTAGACTTAGTGAAAGTCAAAGTGATGATCCTCTTGTGGTTGCTATCAAAAGGCTTAACAGACAGAGCATGCAGGTATGTTTTGAATTGTTTAAACAAAATTGCTTTTTTTTCTTTCTAATTTTGCATGCGTAGAAACATGTTTAGCTAAATGAATTGTGTTCAGGTTTAGGTGTATCTGATGGGTTGACCCGTTTAATTTCATACGTGTTTTTAATACATTAATAACATAATTTACTCGGTGTTTTGATGCTATAATTTAAAAGATAAATTGATATAAAATTTTATAGTTTAAACGTATTATCGTATGTGTACCTTTTGGTTTTAAATTTGTAACTTTTGAATAGTAATAAAACTTGTATTTTTAATATATAGGAGAATTTTTGGTAAAATGGGTTGTGATTGTGTTAACCGCAAAAACTCCGATCATGAACGATTCATATGTTAGACATGAATTTGGGTTCAATTTGTGTCGTGTTGTGTTGTGTCACAAACACAACGGTTTAACACTCAATGTGTATGATACAATGTTATACTTTAGTACCTTATGTTTTGGTAATGCACTAAATAAATACGTGGTAGTATAATCTAATAATCCGCTAATGATAATATACGTTAGACTATGTGTATTTGTTTAACTAAAAAACACTAATGATAATATACGTTAGAAACCAAGGAATCCCTTAGATATGATGCAAAAAGGATCTTGTTCTGTCCTTGATCATGGATTTCTCTATGAAAAAGACGAATCGGAGTTTGAAGAGGGGGAAGGAGCCCTCGACCGGCAACAGATAGAGGAGGATTTACTCAATCACATAGCTTGGGCTCCTAGAATATGGCGCCCTTGGGGCTTTCTATTTGATTGTATCGAAAGCCCTAGTTAATGGGGATTTCCTTATTGATCCAGATTATGTGTAGTGGTTTAACTACATAAATAATGTGTCGCATTAGAGCTCTCACTAATGATTTTAGATGCTAGTGGGAATGTGGAATGATGCACACTACAATGTAGTCTTGGCAATCCATAGACCACTTTATTGATTTTCAGTAATTAAAAGGAAAACTTTTGACCTCAAGAAAAGGTGTTATCCTGTTACAATATTATAAGTGTACACAATATAATATTACAATGTGTGTAACTAAAAAGGTATGGGAATTCATTGAAAAATGACATCTTGATGTTAATGCAAGCATAATCAACTTATAATTAACTCTACAAAATCACTCAATTTCATTGTGAATATGAATGATTTTATAATGTTTTTGTTAGGGGCATAAAGAATGGCAAACAGAACTTCAGTTTCTTGGGGTGGTTGACCATCCTAACCTTGTAAAACTTTTGGGATATTGCTCGGTTGATGGTGAACGGATGCAAAGGTTGTTAGTGTATGAGTACATGCCAAACAAAAGCTTAGAAGTTCATCTTTTTAACACAAATTTACCGACGATCCCATGGAAAACAAGGCTACGGATCCTTCTCGGTACAGCTGAGGGGTTAAATTATCTGCACCAAGGGATGGAAATCCAGGTATTCACAAATAACAAGAGATTTTGAGAGCAATGTTTCATGTTCACTTTAGAAAGGTTTTTTTATTACTATATGTTGACATTTTGTGCTTAATTTTGGATTGTAAAAAGGTCATATTTCGTGATTTCAAGTCATCAAATGTGTTACTGGATGAGAAATTTAACCCGAAGCTTTCGGACTTTGGTCTTGCGAGAGAAGGTCCTCAAGGGGACAAAAGTCATGTATCTACAAAGGTAAGTAATCTAAAACTCTTGTGATTTTTTTTTCTCCTTGATTATTATAGGTATAAAGAAAAACCATGAAAACAACATTGTTGATGAGACAACTGAAAAAATAGCCTATAAATTCTTTCTTTTAATGATTTCATCCCATAGAAAATTTGTTACATGTGCCTTAGAAATTTATGTGTGTGCCAATAAGTGCATGACTTTCAATCTTGTGCGCCACGTGACGTATAATACTGACTAGGGTCATCTAACCATCCAATAAAAACTTGTCACGTCTTCACATATGGCGTGTATCACTCATATTTTTACGTTATAAAAAGCAAAGCAATGATGGTTATACATGTGGGGAGCTACCGTTGGTTTTCATTGAAATATGTATTTTTTAAATTTCATTGAATAACTTTATAAATGAAAAGTCAATAACTATTTTCTTAACTATCTTATCAACAAGCCTCTCTTTGTGATTTTCAAAAAAATATATATATAAACATAATTTACAAGCTCAAAGATAATATTAAACATTATTTGAAAAGGTATACATAAGAGATTTACATTTGTTGGGATTTTAAAATAATTTCGATTCTTACTGATGTTTACAGCCTGTTGGAACATATGGATATGCTGCTCCAGAATACACAGAAACGGGCCATCTTAGATCAAAAAGCGACGTGTGGAGTTTTGGAGTCGTAGTGTTCGAGATTCTATCAGGCAGGCGAGCAGTAGATAGAAGCCTACCAAAAGCCCAACAAAAGCTTACAGAATGGGTGAAAGAATTCCCCGCCGATAGCAGAAACTTTTGGATGGTTATGGACAAACGATTAAACAACCAATATTCACTTGATGCTGCCCGAAACATTGCTAAACTAGGCATCAACTGCCTCTACAAGAACCCTGATGACCGACCAACAATGAGCCAGGTTGTCGAAGGCTTGAGAGACGCGATTGCCAAGTCTGAAACATGATTCATTTTTATGTGGTACCTTGTACATCATCTTTTGTGTTATGTGCATTTGAGCTCAATTCACATTATTGGTTGCACCATATTGAAACACAAACACTTGTACCTATTTGGTCAAAAGTGGCATTCCAACTTAGTGACCTGACTTACTAGCCTCCTTTTCATAACCCATGGGCAAACACTCACATTTAAAATGTTTTTAAAGACCATCTGGGTGGAGACATAGTGGACAATTAAATTCTTATCACTAACATTTAGCTAAAAAGTAATTGTGTCAAACCATTTGAAGTCGTCTTTTACGTATACAAGACTACAAGTATTCAAATTTAATCTTCATTAAAAGGGATGAGACTACAAGTATTCAAACTTAATCTTCACTAAAAGGGATCCTTGTTTCAGTAGTAATGTTTTGCTAAGAATAATAGTATAATGATAGTTTTATGTGAATAATTTTTTAAATTTCAATTTCATACTATAAATAACACATGTATTAATCATTCAATTTATTTTTTTCTCTAATTTGTTCATTAACTTTTAAAAAAAGTTGAATATGCATTTGTGTTTAATTTCTTTCTCGATATTCCGATATAAATTGTATTGAAGACGTTGTTTTATTCAAAATATAGTATTTTATTTGTATAATCAATGATAGCGAGCGTCGGTACCGTAATGATACTATAACAAACCAAATCGATACCGACATTGGTACTAACATCAATTATATCAGAACCGGTAACGACAATTGCTTTTATAGTTTAAGATCAATGTAAAACACGTGTTGATATTCTTATGGACGAGTTTTCTTTTTCGATTGCTATCTTGAGTGCATGTACCATACCCATACTGTAACAAACCGAACCGATATCAATCAAATTCCTATTGTGTCACTTTGGGGAATCTCACTAGCTAATTAATTTTTTTGTTGATATCTCTCAAACATTTAACCCTTATAATTTGTTAATCTATAAGTTTAATAGATAATGAATTTTAATAATCCCAACTATTTATCATTGGCCGGCAGCAGTTTCAACTACAAAAATAACCACTGATGCTCCCACTTTTAACCTATTGTTCACCAACGGACCTTTTCTAACAGAGGTCTAACTCAGTTAGTTTTTTAAGACGTGGACGCTGACGTTACACAAACCTTTGTTATTTGATGAGGTGGGTGTCGTTGATGGTGTTGGAGGTGAGGTGGCGATGAGAGTTCCACATAAGCAACCACCTCATCTAATAACAAAGGTTTGTGCCACATCACCAAAAAAATTAACTGAGTTAAACCTACGTTAGAAAAGGTCCGTTGGTGAAAAATAGGTTATAAGGTGAGACTATTAGTGATTATTTTGTAGTTAAACTGTTAGCGATCAATAACAAATAGTTTAGATTATTAAAAATTAATACTTTTTTGACAAGCAAAAGATTATTAAAGGTGATCGTTAGCTTAATAAATAAACTACTCACCATCTTTAAACTTGGAAAACATCGAATTCAGCACTATGACTAAACAACAATTTAAATTTAAAGTTCATCCTTGATATTTCATTTTCATTGCTTCAATATAAAAAAGGAATTATTACATTAAATTGAGATGTTACATGATGTGTATATGCGGATCAATCTATTGGAATGTTAAATTATTGTTCTAACATTGTGTAAATGGACCGGATCAAAACAAATCTGGATCAAGAGCTAATAAATTGACAAGCTTAGTGATGGATGCTTAAAGCCTTTTGTATTCCTTGATAAACTTAGTGATGGATGGCAATATTAGGCATTTCAAGTTATTTTAGTGTTTAATGGGCTTTGTCATGTATTGGTACTTGGTATGACAATATCACTTGAGCTTATGAAATCCATATTAGGTCATTACAACTTACATTATATATTTATTTTTTAACATCTTACAAATTACTAGTTGAATTACATTTCTATATCTTATAAACAAATTATACTGCATTACAAAATATTAAAGATTAAGACAAAAGATGAAGGTGTTGAATAATTAAAACATATATATATATATATGTGCCCATCGCAACTACTCCCTACATCGATAAACAACTGAAAAGTCCGAACAAGAATTTTATCTAAAATCTTATCCTCACATTATTAACGAAAATTTGTCAGCAACAATTTTCCACCAAAAAGGATCAAACCCGCGTCAGATGTCCATCAATGATTGCCAGTCACCCTTTTTCAATAATCTGTTGAATATTAGCAACAAGTTACCGACAATTTCAGTGGATTCCGTCGGTGATTATCAACTGTCCGCGCATGATAATGATACCCACTTATCATGTAGTCATAAGTTTTAGAATATCAAAATACAAAAACATGTATATTGACATTTACTAGGATTAACACAAACCAAGATATATATATATATATATATATATGGTAAGTTAATAACACAATACATGACATCAATTATATAATTCATCATGAACACAAGTCACCTTTTTAAACATCACATACTTACATTTCCTTAACACTAACTTTCATGTTTGTGACACTATATATACTTCACTAATCAATAATCATCCTTTACATATATATCTACACCAACACAACCTCCTTATCACCCTTCAAACTTTGATCCTTCTTCATCTTCTTATCATCAACAAACCGAACATACAAATCCGTCCTACTCGTATCACTCTCCGGCAACCGCACCCGCCCCCCTTCCGACATACTCCTCACAAAGTTCACCAACTCCCGCCAATTCTCCGCCTCAAACAACCGCTTGTTCATCCTCAAAAACGTGAATGCACACAACCCGTTACCCGAATCCGACCTACTCGTCTCTTGTACTTGCTTATAAGCCCCACCATCATACCTTTCCAACGCATTTTCTCCGGCCAACTCAACTCCGGCAGCTTGAACCGCCATCTTCACCTGCCGGACTAACCCCTCCGGCGAACACCCTGCATGTTGTGGCTGTTCATGATCTCTCATTTCCATGCACGTGAAGTTAAAAACGGCGTCGTATTTCGCCAGCATTCTGGCGATGGGTAAATACCCATCGGAATTACGTGTGTTGTAATATCCGGCGGTTAACTCGGCTGCGTGTGATCGGGTTTTGTAGTGCCAGTGGATTCCGGCGACTTTGGCTGAGAGTTTAGCTCCGGTGCCGGTGAAAATGGAGTTGGCAGAGTTGAGGATTCGGTCGCCGTGTTGGAGGAGTTTGCCGGAGTACCATTGTAGGAAGAAACGGCCGTAGTCGGTGTCCCATGTGCCGTCTCGTTTGAAGAATCCGGTGTCCTCCGGGAACTGGTTGTAGTGGCCGGAATCATGTGGGCCGGATTTTCCCCAGTCTTTTTGTCCCATTGCTTCTGCTGCTGCTTCCAGTGATGATTTCATGTACTGTTAGATGAAAAACATGTTTTGATTAGACTTGTGGATTGAGTTTGAGTTCGGGTTCGGCTTGTTTCAAGCTTTATTTTTAAAGATTGAGTTTAGCTCGTGGGAATATATCAAGCTTGAGATTAACTTGGATTCGACTTGTTTGTCGCTTATTAATTAACTAGAATTGATTCCTAGTGTTGCGGGGTGTTTTTTTTAACTTGATTTGAGTGTGTTGAATTCTTTTGTAATTTATATGGACTAACTGAAAACGTCTATAAAAACAAGCATGAAAACATATTATATTTGACGTTACTCATGGGACCTAAAGTAACTCGAATTTATACCGTCTGATGAAATGTATTATATTTGACTCGACTCATTTCAAAACAAACTTTACGTTAAAACGTACACTAACTAAATACGCCCGTAAACATAAGCACGAAAAAGTATTATATTTGACAAGACTCATTTTTGGGAAAAAAAAGTTTACGTCAAACATAAACAAACTTGAATTTATACTGACACGTACATAAAAATAAGCACGTAAAATTCGAGCAGGTCAAAATAACATGTTATAAAATTTTTAAAAAGTCAAGAGCGTAAGCGTAAATAAGGGTGAAGTTAACAAAAAGAAAGTCAAGATAAAGTTTACTACAGCTAACAAGTCAAGCTATTATATATATATAATAATTTATATACATTTATAATTATTATTTTTATATGTTTTACGTATTTATTCTCATTAATTTCATCCATTCGTATTCTATCTCTTAGTTTTGTAAATATATATCCTCAAAATATCATTTTATAATTTCAAAATTTTAACTACTACTAATACAACCTTTGTTTAGCACACGTATTATGATTTCCTAAGCTAATATTTTTGTATATCAAACAAAGAATTATGCAAATAATAGATTTATTTAAGCTCGTAGTTTGCTTGAGCTTGATAAGTAAGCTCGGGTTTCAGAGCTCCTTCATTATTTTTAAGTTTGAGTTCAAACTCGAGTTTATTTAAGTTCGGCTTCCTTTAAGCATTGACCAAGTAAAACTAGCTTTGGAAATATGTAACTCTTTTATACCCTAAGCTTTTAGCAAATAATTTCTAAAAGAGGAAACTTAGGGTTTGGATGAAAGCAAAAGTGCATGAGTCACTTGTACTGTACAACTAAGGAAAGCACAATTACCTTGTCATAGCATTGGAATTCTCCTATTCCAGGAAACCTCCATGTTCCATTACTTTCTGGATAAGATGGATACCTCAGTTCCCCACAAGGACCCAGGCCCACTTGAATTTCCTGAATATTCAAAATTATTTTTTATTACTTTAAAGCTCTTTTATATCATTTAATACATGAATTAAATATATTCAATATATATTAAAAAAATAAAAGAACAAAATTAAGTTCGTTAATTACCACAATAACGTTTCCCAAATAATTCTTGAATTTTTGTTGGAAACTTCTCATGTAATCGGAATAAACTTGAATGGGTGTTCTTCCTCGGAGCACCGGCAATGAATCGCAACCTAAAGAGATGTACTCGGGGTTTCTCCGCCCTGATCTATCGGTGTACACAAGATCCGGGTTGCGGCTAATCTCTTCAAGAACCCATGGTGGTAACAGGATGCTAAAATGTTCAAAACACAAATTAATTATACTTAGTTCAAGTCTTATAGAAGACAAAAATTAATAGAAATTTGCCGTAAAAAATGTGATCATGTCATAACCTATTACATACTGGGACAATTAATTCTATTAAATAACTTGAAACTTGTTAAGATTTATTTAATAATTACAATAATTTGGTTCTTAAAGTTAAAGTAATGATCTTTTAGAACATTTTCTTTCACGTGCTGTATACCTATTTCTTACACGACTCAACTAGTTATTATTAATAGGAATAATAGATTTTAATAATCCAAACTTTTAGTCGTTGGCCGGTAACGGTCCAAACTTCAAAAATAACTGTTGTGGTCTCAACTTTTCACATATTGTAAACAAATGGATGTTTACTAAAAGAACCTTAATTTCTTTTTGTGTCTTTATCCTTTTCGGTTTAGTAAAGGTCCATTGGTTTACATTATACGAAAAAGTTGCCGAAAAGGATAAGGAGATAAAAAGAAATTCAGGTTTTTTTTAGTAAAAGTCCATTGGTTTACAATATACGAAAAGTTGGGACCACCACCGGTTATTTTTTAAGTTGGGACCATTTCCGGCCAATGACTAAAAGTTTGGATTATTAAAATCCATTATTCCTTACTAATAAGAGTAAAGTATACGTTGTGTTTTACTAAAATTTTGGATTTGGTCTTTAATTTTCCAAAAGTACACTGATAGTTTATGTAGTTTGCACTTTATAACACATTTAGTCTCAGTCAACAAATCTAAAGGTTTCAGCATGTCCAAGTTAGGGACTAAACGCGTTACAAAGAACAAACCACAAGGACTAACCTTGTTCTCTTTGAGAAAAGTTGGGGACTAAATGCGTTTCAAACTGCAAACCACAGGGACCATCTATATACTTTTAGAAAGCTGACTAAATCCAAAATTCTGGTAAACAACAACAATTGTTCGTGTACTTTACTCAATTAACCAGGGGCAGATCCACCTTGTATGATTTGAAAAATATTAGTGAAAATCTATCAAAAGAAACCTGGTGGAAAACATTCATGGATCCGCCACTGCTATTAACAATATGATACAAAATATGAATGAAAGAAATATTTTATAAGTTACTTAAATCTAATTAACTAAATGATACCTGCAAGAGTCACCAACATTGCCACCACATTGATGAAAAGACATAACAGCTTGAAGCTTTAATCCATGTTTTTGCACCATATTCACAAGCTCAACATAACCTTCCCAATTATACTTCATAGGTCCATCTTTTTCAACAAGACCCCACCAAACATCAACCATTACACCTTCAACCCCGCACTTTTCAATGCCATCAAACTCGCATTCATCGCCTTTGGTTTATTCAAATGGCCACCTAAAGTGACCGTATCAAGAGGCAGCATCACATAGACAGGAACCCTCGAGTCATTTTTCGTATGGTGATTGCTCGATAACGCGTGAAACGTTTCCTTTTGTTCATCAAACATATGTTCAAAAGGTGATGTGGTCTTTTCACGTGTGATATGGGCATCTTGTAACGAGTTTTTCGCTCTTAAACGACGTGGTGTAGGGTTGATATGGGCGAAACAAACGGTGCCGGGGAAATCTTCTAGGGATTTTAGTGTCTTGATGTCTTTTGAAGTTATAAAAGATGTGGAAGAACGAAGAGTTAAAGCCATTTTTTTTGTTTTGGAAGAAAAAGTAGAAGAAAATGAACGTGGATTGAATGAAGGGTGCGTAGGTGTTTTATAAAATGAAATATGGATACATGACAATATGTGTGGGTCCTTGTGGTAGAGAAAAGTGCACAAAATATCAACATTAGTTGGCCTATATTTTCAAGAAACGCGTAAGCATTAAGCCCAAGTAATTCAATTTTATTACTAGTTTTCATTTTTTATTAGTTTTAGTATATATATAATTAATATAAACTGTAAAGATCAAATAAAGATGAGTCTTAACATACAAAACACCCTTAACGTAGGAAGTAAAGGAGAGAATTTTTTATTTCCCTACTACTTAAGAATGATGTTGAATTAAAAAATATAAAAAAGAAATATCATGATTTTACGGTAGTACAGTAATTATCGTAGGGTAATTATAATTACTTTACTAGTGTAAAATCATGATTTTTTTGGATTTTAAGACTAAAATACATGCTTAATAAGATGAGAAAAAAATCGATATATATATATATCCCTTCTTCACTTCTTACATTAAAAGTATTTTGTATGTTAAGACTAATTTTAACAATAACTTAACCCTTGACATATATACTTTAATAAATTGATGATATCATAATTTTAACACCAACTTATTGTTTGTAAACCTTTTAGTTTCTAAATTGGTTATCATTATAAAAGTGCAACTTCAAGTATAATTTATGTTGCTAAATTGGTAATCATTATAAAAGTGCAACTTCAAATATAACTTATGTTAGAGAATTAAAGCATTTGAATTCGTTTATTCCATTCAACTTCTCTGAAATTCACAATTTACATATTATTGTCAAATGATTTATATTTTTCCTACATGGACCACTTCCTAACGCTTTTTCATCGCTTTCCCGGACTGAGTCATAAGCAAGCAAAGACCAAAGACAACCATCCCCATACGCAAGCACGCATACTGATCGAGTCTCCGACAAGCACACCGTCTTGTGATCCAAAAACGTGTTACCGACACAAATAGGAAAAGTGGAATACTTCAATAGCTCATCTAGCTAGAGCGAAAGACTGACAATCCATGTTCAGTGGTTCGAACCCACTTTAAAGCGGGATAACTTGATTTTATCAAATTTAGTTGCCAATCTTTTTTCTTTCTTGTAAAATTCCCAATTTACGTACTGCAAAGTAGTTGCTATGAATTTTTGCTACGGGAAATTCAGTCACGGATTTTGTCATGGACACATTTTACTACAGTCACAAACGATGTCTATAGCAAAATCCATTGCAAAATTGAGAAAATAAATATCATACAAATAACTTAATAAAATCGACATCAACACAATGCGCAACACTAGGATGCTGAATTTTGATGATATTCAATCTACGTATATGTATCATACACAAAATATGTACATTAACAATGAAACATATCGTAACCTGTTTTAAAAAAGAAAAAAATACGTTAAAGTATTATTACTATTATTATTATTATCATTAGAATTTCTATATTACTATTACTATTATTATTAGTGTTATTATTATTAATTATTATTAATACTAGAGTTTCTTTTATAGTTTCTTTTAGGTCATAAATTTTTTGAGATATTTTTTCCAATTATAGAATATTCCACGTGCATCAACGGTGGTGTCCTTGGGTATTTCTATGACCTTATCTATTCAAACATGATCCACGTATTAACTAATCAATTAATTAACACAACATATATAACTTGTATTATCAATTTATCATGGTCGATCAATCATAAGAACCTTTCGCCAATAACCAAACTGATGTACATATATATATATATATATGCATGTATACATGTATATATAAACAATAATAGACTTTGGGAGAGTCAACTATTTATATTAGAAAAAAAATGTGTAACTTGGGTTGATAATAAGGAAGATTAGTTAAAATTCAGTTATAGATATGATTAGTGAGTTAGTTAATTAGAACGAATCTAGGATTTTGAAATATGTTGTGTGAAGTCAAAGGTTATTCATTTACACATTTTTATTTTTATTATTAACAGCTGGTATATTATGTTCTTGTCACTCTTACGTGGATTTGTGTTGTCACTTTTGTTTTTGGTTGGTGGATATTAATAAGACCTTATCTTCTTTTCATCTTTTATCCTCATCACACAAAACATTTCACCATAAAATACATATATTTAGTATATAAATATATAGATCTTTTTAATCCTGATCTATATAAAATTATAAACTACAATTAACAAAGAAAATGAAGTCTATATATTCACATTTTAAGTTTTATTTCAATAAGACACTATTTATCATTATTTTTCATATTATATTATTAATTTAATTTACAATAAGTAACATAGAGTCTTGAATTAATTTAATAATATAATAATAATAAATAATAATAATAATAATAATAATAATAATATTCAGAGATATTTGAATGGCTAGAATTTGAAATATTACGTGGAAAGTTTATATTATTTTTGAAAATTTGTTACAATTTTGGTCACATCATTTGTTGTCCTTTGAAAAACATGACCCTTTTTCGAATAATGATAAAATGAATTTATCACATGGTGGGTAGTCGTCTGCTATGTACCATTCGTTCTAAATCACTCGTATCCACATGTTTTGTGCTAGACTTTATTTGTGGCTTTCAACTAGAACAAAACATAAGGGGCCCTTTTGACATATGTGTATAGTGTAATGGATTAATGTCTCGTAAAACTTGTTACCCTTTTCGAGTTTTCGATCACTTACCCCATTCAAACGACCAATGTTTGTAGGTTTGCATAACGTTGGTGAAGTCGTTTGATGATAAAAAACAGAAATCTACAAGTTATAAGAAAAGCCATATTGGTGAAACTAGTTCGAAACACGTATAACCATATCAAACCATAAACACCAGTTATAATAAACAATACCCAACTATCGGTTTCTCGTTTGGTTTGATTATATCAATTTGTGTTTTTTAGCTCGCCCCCGGAGAGTAAAGCCCAATGTAGATCGCAAACATCTACAACTAAACCAACTTAATCATCATCTCGAAAGGTTTTTTTAGAACTTTTAAGATCTTTTGTCATAAAAGCTTGAAGCATCAACCCGGATACATGGTGGAAGCACACCATAGTGAGTAGTTCCACAAAGATAACTTAAAACCCGTTTAAGGATCAACCAATGGCTTTATGTCGGTGTACGTAGGGATAAAGTGACACAGTTTGTTAAAAGTATTACCAGAATAAGAGTACATTTTAGATCTTCTACCCGTGCTGGTGTATCTAACTAATGACCACATCCAACACGCTATCTCTAGCAAGCCTACTCTAATATCAAGTTGAATCGTAACAATTTTGTATATTGATCATGTGAAATGATTACAATAGAGCTCTACATATATCATTAAATACTACTAATAAGTACCATCTATACTATATTAAGTTCAGCTGAATACGTCTAGTGTTAGCGTTTTTAGTGTCATCAAATCATTTTGGTTAAACATGATTTACATAAGATCACAAACGAAATTTGAATAAAGATTAATACGAGTTAGGAGGTGGAAAGCATACACCTGTGTTTAAAACTATCTTAATTGGGACACCTAGGAACTCGTGTTTTTGGGAGTCAAACCTCCTAAACCACAAGGATTTTAAAGGGCAACACCCATGAATGGGATAGAAAATTTTATTTTGGTTTACTGAAATATCATTGAGAGTTGCTTCGAATTTGCATGGTTGGTTGAAGGTTGCATGAGATTGATAGCCGGTTGATTGAAGATTCATTTCGTTAGGTAACTGCACGATACCTGTACACCTTTACCTCATCTAGTTTTCATTTTTTTAAAGGCAACGCTCGCTCGATCATACTCTATAACTCCAATAATCCTAAATTAATCACCTTTGCCATGTAACATCACCTCTAAAAGGCATATGTCTCTACCAAGTGTGCTAGCCCCACATTGGCATCTAGTTTTCATCTAGTTTGATTTTTCCTTGATAACTGGTGTTTGTTAACATAAAAAAATGAATACGCGGCTATGTTATTTTCCTTTTCTCGACATTCCGGTACAAATTTTGTCGAAAGTAGAGTTGTATTCAAAACAGAGTGTTTTTTCGGTATCGTGAGCTATATGAGTACAGGTATCGTGCAGGTACCTAACGAAATGAATCGATTCTGATCGAACATTGGAATCAGTATCGAAATTACCGGTATCAGAGTTGCATTCAAAATACATTATTCTTCTTTAATTTCATAAGCTATATGATTGTCAGTACACTACCGAAACTGTGACGAACTGAACCAATTCTGGCCAACCAACATCAGTCCTGGCACCACTATTATCGGAACCGGTACCAATATTTGTTTCTATAGCCTTTGATACCATTTTGCAAAACTACTACTTTAATTTTTTGTTTTTCTTTTTCGGTTGCTATACGTAACGAACCAAATCGATACCGATAAAATTTTTAGAGGAGCATGTGAAAATCCCATTGGTTTGTATTTAATTCTTTAAGTATGATAAACAATTATTATCAACATCTTTTCACACTTTTGTGACTAAGACACCATATTGTTTTTTTCTAAAAAATTAATTTGTTAAACGCTTTCAAAATATTTTTAGTTAAAAAATGGTCCCCTAAATTGGCATCTACATTTGTGATTTTGCTTTTTGAACTTGTGGCTACCTCAAAGAGGAGACGTAAACACTCTACATTCCATACATGTTTTTATCATTGATAGACTCTCATATGTCCTTCATCATAATAGCACGACGTCGAGACGAATCATGAACATAGCAATACAAAGAGTTTGATAAAAGACAAAAGTCCATGTCTCGTAATAAGTATATGTTGATCGGTAAGCGTTTTACATGCGATGAAACACAAGGTTCACTGCCAATTAGATATTGCACAGATATAATATCATACTATCGTAGAAATGTACCAAAACGCAATACTATATCGTCATGCTTGATTGAGCAAGCATATGTTGGCTTTTGGAACTACAACTAAAAACATACAATAGTTGGTGGATACTTAGGTACTAAGAATTTTGAATAAGGAAGATTTGCACACTTAGGTACTAACGATAAAGGATAATTCCGGCCCGGTCGTGTGAGCCCAATATTGCGAAGCCCCAAACCATACTCCAACATAGTAAGATTGTAAGAGATATATAGACAAAGAAAGGCTTATACAAATGGTGTCGTTCGTGAGTGGGTCTAGAGATGGGCATAAAAACCGGTTCCGAACCCGACCCGGTAGAACCGAACTGGACCCGGTTCCAGTTCCTACCCGACATTTAGTAGAACCGGTTCCGGGTTCAAATTACCCGTTGGTTACAACCCGTTCCAC